>CM067077.1:28589737-29142049 GCA_033980235.1 Diadema setosum | reverse complement strand
AATCTTTATGATTGTTATCTAGAATTCAAAAAAGAAGGCATTTTTTTTTTTCCAATCACATAGCTCTGCTCATGTATCAACAAAGCTGGATGCTGTGCTGTAAACTCATAGTATCTTTTCCAGAAAACAAAAGCCTTCCATCGGATATTAATCATCAAACTATCATCATCCTTGCATGACATATACTGTTAAATAATATTAATGCCACTTTTATATCTGATTACGATTTTATCTTCTTCTCTGACTTCATGCCCACTTTGCAACATTTCTTGTTAATCTCTCTCCCCCCCCCCCCCCCCCCGTATATTCTAACTTTCAGATGCCACAGACTGTTCCCATAATATATATAATGAATATTTCATCAATCTCAGTTTTCTCGGTATTTGAATCATCCTTCAGGTGGATGTAAAAGAGGCAGTGACATTTTTCTACATTTTAAAGTTGACACAGGATATGCCGTGGTTGCAAAATATGCAAGGCAGGGTACCTACCATGCATGCCAAGATGACGGTGTGAATACTGGCATTTAGGAGGGAGAGATAGCATTGCTCAAGTCACCTGGCGATAAATGGCCCAATACCTGAAGAAGGTGACTCCAGTTTACTGGGTCAAGTCGGCAAACCAAGGCCGTGGGTCTGACGGATGAATCATCGCATGACCAATCGGCAGGTTGGCCATACCCCGGTCCCATCCCCCCCCCCCCCTCACCTTTTTTTTACTCCTTGTCAGGAAAGACATGAAAAACCTTCAGAGAATAAGGAAGAACCTTTCTCCTCCCTCCCCCCCCCCCCAAGAACACAGATGGCATGTGTGCTGCCTGCTATCACGGCAGGTGAATTCGTCCAAGAGCCGAGACGTTGTGGTCCTTCGTCGGCGCACACACACACACACACACACACACACACCGCACGCTGCATTGGGCAGGAGAGGGGTGAAAAAGCAGGAGACTGGCCAGCCCCGGCACACAATGCATAATTCGGGGTCACGCGGAGGGCAATATCAAATTTGGCTGACTTGATATCCAATGTGCCAAGAAGGAGGCAAGAGGAAGAGGGATGATGCACCGACCAACCTGTGGAGACGGGGAGGGAGATGGGGAGAAAAGCCACACCCATTTTGATGATGCAGTCTTCCAGCCAGTATTCTCCATCTTCTTTTTTCCTCCTGTTTCTTCTGTTTTGTCTTTCTTTCTCTTTCATCTCGATGAATCTTTTATTCCTTCTTCTTCTTCCTCCTCTTCTCCTTCTTTTTTTTTTTCTTCTTTCTTTTTTTCTTCTTCTTTTTTTTGTCCTCTTCCTCTCTTCTTCTTTGGTTATGTTGTCACACCATAAATCACTGACAGCTCAATCTAACAATGCTGTTAAATGTTTTCCTACATTTTTTTTTTTTTTTTTTGGGGGGGGGGGGGAGAGGGTTGCATCTAAGGTGGTAGGCTTCCTTTCAAGATTTGGATCTTTCCATACTATCATGATTTTTTTTTCCTCATGAAAACCCAAGATGTAAATCTTTGGTCTGTAACTGTTCTACCTTTTCCATTTCTTGCTTGATTTTGAATTTTGATTATCTTCCACCTACAAAAAACAAACTAAGTATACAAATACTTTTACTCATTTGTTACTGATATATATTTCTATCATCTTCACTTATAATCCATCTATGTATAAATATGTCTAATTTTCTGTCTTTCTCTTTCTTCTCTTCTTCCTTTCTCTCCCTCTCTCACTTGCTCTCGCTATCGCAGTCAGTTCTTGTGCCTCCGTTACATCTTTCATAATCTCAATCTAATATCTTAAGAGCAGACCTAAATTCCTTGTAATTTTAAAGCACATCCAATTTCTGGCTAACAAGGGTCGAGACAGAATGCATTACGGCGAGGTAATGTAATTTGCCAAACTTACGCATCCCGCAATCTAATAAATATTGCCTGTTAGGTAAAAAGTATGCACAGAAAATAAATGCATGGATCCATAGCGTGCACTCCATCTGTGCAGGTCTGTAAGAACATGTATTAATCTCATTACTCCGTCTCGCACAAGCACACGGGAACATCCAAAAAATTCTACGTGGAACTCCTCCTACATTAGCCTGCTCGCAACGACAGCAATATTTTTAACACATGTCCCACAGCACCATCTATGGCAGGCGCTTCGTTTCATGTGACATATTAATAAAGTTCACCCAGTAATTGCTATTTCCCCCGTGGCTCGTCTAGCACCACCAGACGAAATCCTCCGCTCAGTGCAAATGGAAAGGCAACACAAATAGAAAGGCGAAAACGGGACAGCAAATTATCGCGGAAGACAACTTTGTCATCGTCGCTCTGTCTCTCTCACACACAGGCATACAGGGCCGTGTCACACGAGGCAATCCCATTCTGCCGACAACGGCGTGAACTTGCCAGTAAAGACAGATGACGAACAGCGATGGCACACACTGTCAAAGGAGGAAGAAATGCGTTTTTCTGTCTTCAGCTCAGCAGGTGCTGATGTGATTCAAACCCTCGTCATCCCCCCCTCCCCATCTCTTGTTACCCTAGTGCATTCTTGCTCTGTCCAACACCTTTTACCAGTTTAGAACACAGCTCTTACTATGAAGGCAGACTGACATGAGGAAATGGGTTGGGGGGGGGGGGGGGGAGTTGGGTAGAAGGAATACCCAGAAGTGTCTTGGTGGGCCTTGTGTTAATAGTGCAGATTATGCCTCAAAAAGTAGGACCATGTGTGAATGACTGCAGCGTGCAACCTCATCCCAAGGAAACCGGACTCTGTATGAATGGGCACTGTGACTCCGCAGACAGACCACAGACACACATTGTCCTGACTAATCCCACAGTACACAATGAGAAAGAATGTGTTCCTATTCCGTCTCCAACTCGACCTGCGATTCATTATTTACCATCACAATAGGTCCTATATTCCAAAAGTGTAGGCCCTACAGTGTACATTGTACAATTGTAAGACTTTCTGCTACCAATTGCATAACAGCATTCTCTCACAGACATCACCTGACCATACTGTACAGTCTATAGGCCCTATATACTACTGATATCGAGAGCTATGCTTTAGAGTAAGTTTCTTTTCCTCAGTCCCATGTTTAAAAATAAACAAAACAAAGACAACTACACTGCACTGATAGGTTATTTTACATCAATAGAAATACCCTATTCATTATCAGAAGTATGTAAGATTGTGCACAGACAAATTAAAGATAATCTGTAGGGCCTATATCTTTGCACATGCACACACCCAAACATACAGTGTAGGCCTACATTTGTACACACACCTATATGTTGGGCAACTACTGTAACATGATCTTATTACAATGTCAGTAGCTGGGGCAATGTAGCAGTTATTTACAAAACCGACACTTGTGTAATGTTATCATGCTAGATAATCACAATTGAAAAACTGGAGTTTTCTTACACATTTGGTAAAATGTGATACTGTCAGCAGAAGCTTGAATATTCCCAGTTTAACCAAATCAACTGGTCCTGAATTAATTTACACCACAGCTACTTTGCTCATTCTCAACTGCATCTAACAGGCAACACACACACAGCACATGATGAATTTGTTTTCGCTGTACTGTAATAGTCCATGCAATCATCCATGTCCTACAGGTTTGGCCATCCTACCAAGGGGACCGTTTCGACCCTACACCCGCAGACAGCTAGACAGAATTTGCAGCCTTTGTTCCTACGTCACAGCCGCTGCCGCGGTTGGGTATTTATCAGAGCGTGCACCGTCCTGGCTGAGGCATGCCTCCTTTCCACCCAGGCATCCCAGCATGAAGACAAGGAGGGAACCCATTACAGTGGGGGCCAGTCCCACAGAGGGGAATATTCCTGGAAAATTAAACGAGAGTGACCCTCCCACTTACGAATAAAAAATAAAGAGATTGCATGGACAGAGAGGAATGCACAGTTGTAGACATAACATTTACTAGTAATGGGGGGGGGGGGGGGGGGGGAACCAGGGGTAGAACACAAAAATAAAAGGGGGGGATTAGTGGGTGAGAAGAAGAGGAAGACATGCAGAAGTAGGGGTAGCCCTAACATGTTAAAGGCATAATTTACCATTTGCAGATGAAACAAAAATCCAGCATTAGTGCTTTAAAATATTTCTAAAATTTGAGTTAAGGATAGAAACAACCACTGTAAAAAATTTAAATCTGTGTAATCGATATCAAGTATTTTTAAATACACAAAATGTGAGAACAATAGTTAATACAACAAAAATGTTTTCAGACTAAACCGTCTACAGTTACAGTTTATCGAGAAAAATACTGATTTATCTCCTTATATTTTAGGCTTTATTGCCAAAATTTATATGGTAGGATGTTTTATGATACAACAGACCTCCACAATTGCATCAAATGTGATATCTTGAACATTATTTTTCTTTTAAATCGTAGCTCCCAAAGGTAAATAGGACCTTTAAGTTTGACATCACTTTTTACCTGACAGAATGTTAAGGAGCTTTATGGCACAGCATATCTGCATCTGCTTGTGGAAAGTGTGCTTGTTGCCTGCAGGGCTGACTACCGAAAGGGATGGAAGGGCTGTATATTAAGCACATTAATATAATATATCGCCATGGTTACTGGGAGAAAACTGAGCCAGTGAAAAAAAAAATCCACGCACTCGCTCCAGTGATGAAAAATCTCTTCGCCAACACTACATTTGTATGCCTACTTTGTCATGAAGCACTGTGCTGGATTTCTTTTTTCTTTTTTTCCCCCTCTTTTAATACAAGAGGCAGGTTCATTCAAATGTCACGTCTTTGGATATTATAAGGTAATACTGAGTGAAGATTTTTATACAATGCTTCTGGTATCCTTGTCAACGGAAGGATGTGTGTGCCCACACATATGTGTGTGTGTGGGGGGGGGGGGGGGGAGGGGGAATGAAATAAAAATCTTGATACCTGATACGGCTCTAGCAAAATATTGAAAATTCCATTCAATGTCGGCCCCTACTGCTGTGAAAGACTACGACAGGAAATAAATCTCTCACTCCATACACACACTCTGAGAATGCAGGCATATATCATGAACACATGGCTATTAAAGTCAGCACACTTCTCACAGTCACACAAGGATGGTTGGAGAAAATGTATGACACTCAATCATTGCTTTCAGATGCATAGTGATTCACTTCAGATCGTACTAAACTGAAGCCCATTGTCTTTAATACTTCACAAACAGCATGCTTCACAAACAGCATGCACAATACCTTACTTGAAAAGTCTCGATTTAAATATGATCAAATCCTGAATACTCTCATTTATGGCTGTCATTTCAATTTCCCTTGCATATATATAGCTAACCCTTTCTCTACCAGGGATGTTGGACAGTGTGTATTATAAACATTATGTTTTTTTGTTTGTTTGTTTTTTCCAAAAATACACAAAGGGTTGTATAAAACACAGGAAGGCCAGGCATTTGAGAATGCCTATGTATAAAATGATTACCATTTTCTTCTAAAATCTATCTGGATTCTCCTTGAAAAGCATTTACTGCAAATCCTCCCTTAAGTCCACTTCTACCTAGTGAGGAGCTTCTTGAGATATTATCCTGGAGTATTAAAAGCAGCCATGAAAATAAAAATACTAGTTGAAAAGTGGAGGTTTATCTATTCTGTTCTTGTCCTACACTTCCATATCCATGAAAAGATGTCAGTAATGAATAACAAATGCATGAATGGGTGACTGACATACACAGACAGGGAGATGTTTGTTTTATAATTCTTTCTCTCTTTCTATTTCATTTTATTTCTTTATGTGGGTCTCGTGTCAATAGACGTGGCAGACGGACTGTGAAAAGCTGCTATGTACGGGGGAAACGGCTCGCTGGCGATTTTGGGAACAAACACCCATCTGATCTCTGTGAGGGGCTGTGCTTGCGTGCAATTCAGTATGACAAGGGAAGTTTTAATTTGTGGATGACATTCCTGAAAACCAAAATACTTCACTCGAATGCATTTTTACATGGTAAATCAAACTGTAATACCTCATCACTGCCACTAGGTACATAACACATCTAGGCCTACTGATCTTTTGTCCTAATCTCCTATCCACCCATCACCCATACACACACACTTTTTTTTCCAATATTTTATTGATTTCATTCAAATCATTTATAAATCAACCCATTCTGGGTGTACAGTAACATGAACATAAAAACAGTACAAATGCCATTCAAAAGACAAATCCAATACCAACTTATACTGCCAATCATCTCCCTTAACATAACAACTTGATTATAAATCAATCGTACTGACCATTTCTTCACGAGAAAGTATTGACATGTACAAAAAAAAATATCTTTGACTATGGTATACTTATACTGCCAATCATCTCTCTTCAACATAACTCAATTATTAATCGAGTATATAAGGGTATACACAGTCAAGTATATAAGGGTACACACACACACACACACACACACACACACACACACACACAGGTACACCTGCAAAAACAGAGATTCCCCAACTGAGACCATGTACATCTGCTCTAAAGCTCAGAAAACACATTATTATGGCATGTGTGCCACGCTGCAGCACAGCCAAATCCTGTGGAAAATGCTACAGCATGCTGACAGTAAATGCACAATATCCACATGTACCGGTATATTACATGTAGTACCCACACATGCTGCATGCTCCCCAAACCTGACACATTTTCAGTACCCTACTCTGGACAAACATCATAACATGGAGGGCATGATAAATCACCAGTGGTATGCCACCTCTTTGTGCACGTGGAGCGCACATCACGAGCACGTACTAAGCAATATTTTGCAGCTTATCTCTCTTTGTTCTGCTTACATTAAATGTCCTCTCACATGTTTTGCTCACAAATACACAATGTATCTCAGTACAAGGTAGTTTGATGTTTCTTACCGTATGTTTTGCACATGTTTTCCACATGTTTTGAATACATTTTATTTTGAGCTTGTTACAAATTCTTGAGGATGTTGCACAACATGTTGCTGGCTTTTGAGGATGTTGCACAAGAATTTGAGCATGATGCAGCAACATGCTAAAACCCCCGTGGACCACCCTGTGATGTAACATAGGTCTACCGTACAGTACGCGCAATAGAAAACGCCCGACGAAAGTGCGTCCAAATTTCGTCCCAACGCTTTTTTCGTTGGTGATTTCGTCGGGGACGTTTTCAACGCTTTTTGCGTCCAGACTTCATGGACGGATTTTGGACGAATTCAACGAATTCAACGAAATCCCCGAACGCTTTTCCGAAGCTGCGGACGCTTTCAACGCTTTCGACGCTTTCAACCCTTTCAACGCTTTCAACCCTCTGTACACATCACACACACAGCTACAGTGTATACAAAGTTAGCTCAAATCGCGAATCGCTAGCTCTCCCTTCGTCGAAGTTGTCTAGGTTTCCCGTCCATTTCTCTCATTTTCTCTCTTTTGCTTTCGTATTATTGTATCCCTTTCTTTTCAGAGTACAATCATACTTCTGAGAGTTTAGTTTTCTCATTTTTATTAAGTGATTGCCCTGTTTGCAACAATTTGGGGTGAGTTTTTGTTCGAGTGTTTGTTGAGTTTTTCGATTGAACGATTTGTCGATTATCTTCGTGTGTGCGAGGACATCGTACCCACTCGTTTGTTTCCGTGTAAGCATTTTTACCGTAAAGTGTCTTCATCGTTCGTCTTCACGCATCGGGTTTTCACCTAGTTTTCCTCATCGTAGTTTTCCACATCCTTTTTTTTTTTCCGGTGCAAGATACTCTGTGTATTTTCTGCTACGGTAAAATGCCATCGTCGATAGTTTTTGTGTATTCATCGTAGTTTTCCACCTCCATTTCATTTTTGTGTGCCAGATGTGTAGCTAGGTCTGCGATGTCTGAATCGTTTACAGGTGTGTTTTGAAAGGGATTTTGAGGGTTTCGCGGTGGATGAGATTGACTGGAATGATAGTGATAATAATAATAATGATTCTACTATCTAGTGGTGTTGATATACGAGCTCTTTTGATGATGCAATTTATTACGTGTGACCGACCATCATGACGTTGGCGATGACGAGTACGAAACGAGTAGCCTACACATGTACAATGTAGGCCTGTAAGACGAGAGTGACACTGACGACATGGCCTGGCCCTGGGGGGCTGTTTTAGTGTTGCTCGCTCGATCGTGCACTGGAGTGGTCTAGAGACCTGCATTTTATTTTTTCATTTAATTGTATCCTTTTGCCTTTTTCACTCTGGTTTACTGCTACCAAAATTTATGTCTCTGAAGAAACTCAACCAGAAGTTAGACAATATGTTTGCACATCAAGCCCAAGTCTGTCAATTGCGATGTTCCTACTCCTTTTTAACTCGAAATCCCATTTTCTTTGCTCATTTTTCCACTGATAAATTATTTAGAACTGTACTGCATTTCTGATGAATTGCTTTTGTGTTATATCAAGAGCCTGCTGAGTAGGTGTTTCATTCTATCCTTTCAATTATCTTTCTTCTTTGACTTTCTTCTTTGACCCTGGACGGAAAAGAAAAACCCTATCTTGCCATGTGAAGACAGAACACATACCATCATGAAATATCATGACATTACTAAAGTAATAAAAGAAATATGAAAGCGATGAAAATTCTTGTTTGTAAAATCATAAATCAAAGGTGATTTCATATGAACCAGCTCTTTGAAACGTATTTAATATTGCCTATTGATACTTGCTTTGCAAGTATACGTTTTCTCTCCCATGGACTTTGTGTCCCCCTTTTTTTATGTGCTTTAATGATTATTATTCTAGTTTGTTTTGTCAATATCATAATTATTGCTGTATTATTATAACCATACTTTGATATGGTTAATTGCATTTGTTGATTGACTCTCACTTTCATTTCGTTGCCTCCTCTTGGTACTTGTGCAGATCCTTTCTAGGGCTTGCTGTTTGCTCCCCCCCCCCCCCCTTTGCTGTTGCTATTTCACTATTTACCTTTCTTTATCTCTCTGTTGTTCCTTATCTTGTTTGATGTTGCCTCCATATTCATCATTTTCCTTCAATGGTTGCCCCCTGGCCCTCACGACTATTACTAACCTTCCCCTGCCTTTTGTCTGTCCATCCTCCTGCTCTAATCCCCCTCCCTTTACCTGTTGGGCTCCTTGCCCATGACATCCTACCCTCTCCTTTTGTTTTCCTTGTTTCGTGTCCCTTGCCTGTTCCTGACTGTTCTTGTTGTGTGAAGTCGCTTTACATGTATGTGGTTGCTTTTTCTGCCTATTTGCCATTTTGCTTCTGACGAAGATTCTGCTATGATCGAAAGCTTAGGTCCCTTTTGACTCTATCCTAAAAACATTCATGTACACTCCCAAAACTTGCTGGGCTGTAGTAATGAAAACTTCATTATCTAGCATGGGAGGGGGGATGCTTTCATTTTCTCAAGAGAGCATTTGTGTGAGAGAATGCAAAACTTGAGTGTTGACAAGTTGTTTTCAAGCTTCTTCATTTTATTTGATCTTAAGCATAATCACTTTCGTAAGTACATGTACAGTATTACGATTTCTTCTCCCATGACTGTAATCGGAAAGTTCGCCATAACGATGATCGCTAATGTGTTTGGATGTGCCGATATGGGAAACACGTGGTTCAAAGGAATGCACCATGTGCTACTGCAAGTTGAATGGATCGAATGCGCCATAGGCTTAGTTACGGTAAACAGTTTACGTTCGATGCGAATGATTATTACGTCTTTCAGGATCGAGGAATAATACACACAAAACATGCAAACAAACAAATCCACGAACGAGTGTTGATAACCAAAATTCATATAATGAAAAGTAATAGGCAGTTTTGATGAGCGTGAAATTAATTGTCATGATTTTGCTGTTTAATCGGGTGGTGGCTGCATCACATAGGACATCGCAGTGAATTTGTCTAGGCATATGAGACATTTCATATATTTCTGTGATTGCATTTTTGAGTGATTAATCAATTCCTTTTAACAGTTCGGGAACATATAAATGCATTGTACTTAGATCAAGTACACAATATTAAATCGACGGTTCGATGTATGCGCCTAAAGAAAGGCGAAAGAATCAGAACATCTTTGCAATGATTCCTTTAACTCAACTCACCAGCGAGTTCTTCGATCGATGTTTTTTTTAGACCAGTGCGCGCATTCTTTCGTCTGGCACACGTATGGGGTCTGGCACGCACCTGGTTTTGTGGAAATTTCCACAAAGGGAGAGGGTGGGGTTTTTCCAATCCCAAGAGACCGCATTACACAAGAAGACAATCTCGTCGCTTCTATTATTTTCCGTCACTTGTGTTTCCCCCTTATTCTTTGCTAATAATGAACATTTAGGTTGAACTTGATGATGGTTGTTCACACGTGGTTCCTTTTGTTGTGAGGTGTCGGTATTTTCTTTTTTATCATTCTTGGGAGGGGAAAGAAGAGTAAAAGAGGGAAAACTCATTTAAATAAACGAAGGGCACGTACGCTCAGCATCCACAGCAAGCCGTCTTTTACATCAGCATCGTTGATTATCATCACCATCATCAGGCATCACTCCGATAATTTTGTCCTTTTCTTATAAACATTTAGAAACACGATCACCATCACTCGAGATAAACACGTAGCAGTGGCAGATCCAGAGGGGGCGCATGAGGCGCACGCCCCCTTTATTTATCGTTAAAAGAAAAGAAAAAAAAAAAAAAGAAAAGAAGTGAAACCCGGAAGTGGCACCAGAAATATTACAGAATTCCTGGATCCGCCCCTGCCTGTACGAAAATAAATGACAACAAACAAAGTATCAACAACCTCCCCGACAACTACATGAACATTATCACAGAGCACACCGAAGCGGCTGGGATCAAACACCCTTCGAAATACTGCAGCAAAGCGGGAAATCGCCGTTACTAAAATGCATATATGTACACAGTGCGAGGCAATTGAAAGAATTACCTTTAAATATTTCAGAATATAAAGGGAACAAATTAAGTGATATGAAACGAAAGAAATCGTATACCAAACGAGAGGTATGAGAAACGACCTCCAATATTATAGGCCCTTAGCCGCAGCATATCAACAAACATGAGTAGGCACACGGAATATGCGTGTTTGGGATTCCTCCCTTCTATATATTTCTTTCCTGAACTACTAGTATTAATGCCCGAATAAAATAATGACTAGTTTGTTACTCTGATTTCTTCTTCTGAGGTAAGGAAGTTCGTTCATCCGAAAACGAAAGGATTGACACTCCGAAAGTTTGCTAATCGGACAATGCCCCCCCCCCCCCAAAAAAAAAAACAGCCCACAAAATGCTCGTTAATCAAATTATTGGTTAATAATAGTGAAAGACGATAGTAATGATAATAATAATAATAATAATAATAATAATAATAATAATAATAATAATAATAATAATATAACAAAAGACAGAAATAAAACAATAAATGGCCCTATAGCAATTACCCGCAGCATGATTACATTTTCGAATCAACAAACATGGATAGGCACAAGGAATATGCGTGTTTCGGATTCGAAATAACGCCGTAACCTTCGGAATAGCGCACCCGTTTTCTTTTTAGGAATAATGAACACCAAGGAAATGAATAAATTATTTCAAACTATAAGAATCCAACGTAATTCTTGTCTTAATGATTTTCCTCCCTTCTATATTTCTTTCCTGAACTATTCCCAATGCCCGAATAAAATAATGACTAGTTTGTTACTCTGAAAGTGGTGTTGTGAGTAAAGGAAGTTCGTTTATCCGAAAACGAAAGGATTGACACTCCGAAGGTTTGCTAATCGAACAAAAAAAAAAAAATAATAATGATAATACATTGTCTAGATTTTATTTTCACACTAGGTACGAACATCTACAAGGTGTAGGGAATTTGCGTGTTACGGAACATTTTATCAGTTTCGCATCAGCGAACTTTACGTGGGTACTACAAAAATGCCTCCCCCTAAAAAAAAAAAAAATAAAATAAAAATAACACTTGAGCATAACAACAAACAAGAAAGCTAACAAACAAATAAACAACTTAAGATTTAATCTCATTTAGCTGCTTTGAATATTTCCCGTTCCGTCTGTATATTATATTTCTTTTCAGAATTATCTCTCGCTTCCCGCTTCACAACTAGGAAATAAACGATGTCATACTACAAGTATATAAGAATTAAACTTATTGTCTTGCTCTAATATAGAATTCATTATTCCAAAAGTTCGTTTATCCGTGAATACAAAAGGCTCGATACTACAGTACTACGAAGGTTTGCTTATCCGACAATAACGCACCTACCCAATCACAAACATTCGTGCATTTTCGGATTATGAATCATAATATAATTTGACTATCACATTTACGAACATCTATATTTCGTGTAGGGAAGTCGCGTGTATCTGAACGTTTCATTTTCGTACTAACGAACCTTATGGGTGCATGGGTACAACGAACATGACCCTCACCCCCCCCCCCCCAAAAAAAAAGAAAGAAAGAAAGAAAGAAAGAAAGAGCTTAGTCAAACTAAGAATCAGTCAGAATTAGTCGCTTTGAAAATTCCACGTACCGTCTGAATTATCTCTGTCCAATAAAGAAATAAACGATATGAAACTAAGAATTAAACTTATTGTCTTGTTTTAAATATTTTTTTTTTTTGCTTTTCTGATTCAATAAAAAAACGGGCAGTGTAATGCGCAATTGCTGAAGAAAGAAATATATTTAATGACCAAATAACGGCGAACAAATCCTTCTAATTTCTTTTTTTCTCTTTTGGGGGGCTAATTTTCTGTCTAATACTCAAATGGATTTTACGTACACGCAATTTTAGTGAAACCATTTTCTTTTTTGGTCGGCATTCTACGATAAGGTTCCTGTGGGTTCCTGTTGGTTCACGCTCGCCAAAATTGCGTGATTTCTCTTAAATACTATGAACCCGAATGATCTCTGATTGGTAATTTAGTCTATTTCATGATCAACAGTTGTTTATTTTCTGCTTGTAAAAAAAACAAAACAAAACAAAACAAAAAACCACGTGAACTACTCGTACTAGTACATCGTACATATCTCTGTTTCGTTCAGCCAGTCTCACCTGCCTGGTTCAGCCCACAGAACGTGGTTCAGGCGAGCGAGCCATGCCATAGCAATGGCGACGCACACACGGCGCACTCGCCTTTCCCACCACGTGCTCTTTCCCTGGTACGGTTACATGCAGCCAGCAGCATGAAATGTGATGTATCAGGTGACTTACTAAACGCAGTGATAACGGTACCGTACTAACAGCTAGGGTAAGGGAAACTAAAACTTTTACAAATTGCTTCAATGAAAACGGCATCGATATATGTATACATGTTACCATTTTAATATTATCGTGTGTATCAGGTGAATTCCACGCCTGTCTACAGTTCTCATTCCGACCGCTGTGCTACTTGCTGTATTATTGCTGTGTGATTCTTGCGGCTGGCTAGTGGATATGTGGCCACTACACACAAGTGTGTATTCCATGTGCGCCTTGGATCACGGACGCTTCTAACGAAATTTGGACGAAACTGCCGAGCTCCGAACACGCATTTTCCGAACGAGCAACGCATTTGCCGAACGGAATTGAGCGGGCGGTCGTGCGTGAAATGCGTCCACAAAGCGTCCACAAAGCGTCAGAATCGTTGCTACTGGATCGATAACGAAAGTTCGTCCAAATTTCGTCCAGATTTCGTTGCTACTCGATCGATAACGAACTTTCGTTGGAAAACGAAATTGACGGAGGCGTTTCTTATTGCGCGTACTGTATATACACACACACTTTAATACATTACATATTTTTTCCCCCATATTTTTTTTCTAATATGGGAGACCTATTTCATATTTATTTCTTTTCTGCCAGGGCAATACTGAATACAAAGTAGATGGAGAAATCTGCATGAATCATGACACAGTAATCCCTCTAGTTTATTATCAATCCAGTATCCACACACGGGACAGAAAGTGTTGGAATGGCAAAGCGATCACATTAAATAGGGCAGAGTCAATATTTGCAGGCAAACATGTGGTCGCGACACAGGATACAGACAGCCAACAGCAACAGCAGCTAACCTCCTCTATCCTAACCACCCCATCCCCCTTCCCCTCCCCCCCCCCCCCCCCATTTATGACCTCTGTGGGCACTATGGGCTCGTTGCCATGGTTACGGCCCACCGGTGAGACAGGAATTGGCAAAGCCAGGGCCTCTCGAGTCCCTGAAGGAGTGATCACATGGTTACCAGGGAGGCATGGGGCCCCAGAAAAGGGGAATTTAGGACAACAGCACACACATAAAATGAAAAAAAAAAAAGGAAGGTAGCACAGACAAAGTGAAAGAATTCTCATTTCTTTTCTGTTTTTGTTTGTTTGTGTGCGTCCTTTTTCTTTACTGAACCCTTTCTTTATAACCTTGGGAATTCCAAGCCCAATCAATGACTCAAAGCTAAGTCTGATTTGATTAGTCCTAAACCGTGAAAATTTAACTGCATCTCTTTAAGACGTATCACAAAGATCCAAATTATTGTTGCTTAATACTGCCGCTGCAAGAAGAAGTGTGAAATTCTAGAGAGCTACTGTAAAACCAGAAATGTTTGTGCGCATTTTGATTTTGCAAGATCCGAGATCTGCAAAATCAAAATGCCTGCGAAATTAAAATGCATGCGAAACTTCTTGTCTACACTATATGCTTTGAAAGCCAGCGGCAATTTGGGAAAATTTCATGCGTGAAAATACATTGTATCTTGCTTTACTGTATGCTTGCGGCAGTCAAAATGACATCGATGGAGAAACAAGGGCTTAGATATTTTATCTTGGTCATCTTTCTTCTCTTTTTTTCACTTTCTTTTCCCCCTTTTTGTTTTTGTTTTGTCTCACTTTTGTGCAAACATTTTTTCACCTGTGGTTCTTGTCTTACATGCAGCAC
Source organism: Diadema setosum (assembly GCA_033980235.1). Lineage (NCBI taxonomy): Eukaryota > Metazoa > Echinodermata > Echinoidea > Diadematoida > Diadematidae > Diadema > Diadema setosum. Next base: position 29,127,134 of record CM067077.1, on the reverse strand, counting down.
CGCACCATGCATGTTCAAATGTTGTTAAATGTCAATAACCTCAAGTCTCTAAATCCATACTACGTAGAGCCTAGTCACAACAACAGTCACATTTGAAACACTCCCAAAACCATAACAGTAATCTGCTGGAGTGGGAATGTTTACACGATGTAACATTCAACATACTGGGAGACATCACACACTCCCTGTTTTCTTTGGAATGACACATTTGGGACAGGACTAAAGAAGAGTTTGGACAAAACATGCCTCCAAAAAAAGGTAAACCTTTCTTGTTTGATATCATAGTACATTATAGGGCTTTTTACACTTGTGTTTCTTAACCCCGGACTTTCTCTGACCCAGGACTATCGTTAGTCCCGTACCAATTTTTTCAGCTTTTTACACTTGCCAATTAGTCCCGTACTATCTCTTGTCCGGGGCTAAGGAGAAAACTGACCTTTTTACACTTGTATTTCTTAGCCCCGGACTTTCCAAACCACATGAATATTCATAATTACGCTGTGTACTGTACACGTACACGCACGCACCGGCAGCACTTGACTACCTCGTTGCTGATTGGTCAGTGAGGGTCGGACTTCGTCTCCGTCGCTTAGCCCAGGATTATTTTTTCGTTCTGTTTACACTCACTTGCTTGGCACCGCAATTGCGGTGCTAGCACCGCAATTGCGGTGCTAACCCCTGCTATTTTGCAGGGCCAGATAGTACGGTACTATCGGTGGGGCTAGCCCACTTTGGCAAAAACGAGTGTAAACAGAAAGTGGGCTAAGGATAGTCCCGTACCAACGGTGGGGCTAAGGCCCCCCCCTTAGCCCCACCGTTGGTCCGGGGCTAAGCAAAATTTTACAAGTGTAAAAAGCCCTTATGTAGCTTTTGAATTTCATCAATATGAATATGATGCATGGATGAGGCTGTATGAGTTCCTGGACTGAAATACATAAGGGGGGGGGGGGGCAGTAGGGTAGATGGCATGGGTCAATCCCCTTGGACATGGACATTAATCCTTTGTTCAGGAGGGATGGTTTACTACGGCCACACTTCTGGCCACAGCCACTGAAATGGCCAAGAGAGTGGACACATCCTTTGTTATGAGGGGTGGTTTACTAGGGCCATACTAGTGGCTATAGCCATTGAAGTGGCCGCCTGCACAGTGATTAATTACACGGACTTCACCAACCTTACGACATCAACACTGACATAGCATCATGTTAGAAATGTGTCCAATTCCTTGACATTATGTACAAAGATGTCATGCTTTGTCCACAAAAGTTGATTAAAATATAAATCTGAAATATTCATCTGGCCTACATAATGGAGACATACAAGTGCTTGTAGGATGTTTGTCATACATGCTGATAACATGAAGGCACACATGGTATGCACAGTCATGTGTATTGCTAGAAGCAGATTACATACAGTAGGAATTGCAGCGTATACAATCAAATGTCACATGTAAGCACCTAGAAACGGTGAATTACAAGGATGGAATCTGATTCTTAAAGAAACCTTCTTCAAAGGAAAAAAAAACAAGAACAGCAATTATTCTAAGTGACAGCAGTATACCGTAAGCCATCGTAGTGGCGTAAAAAAACAAAAAACAAAAAAAAAGGGAGGAAGAAGAAGAATTTATCAGGAAGAGAGGAAAGATATTAAGAATGTTTTGATCAAAATTGAATCTCAGTTCTTGGAAAAGATGACGGCTCTCTTTGGATTTTCTCTTCCAACTTCCTGAAACACTTTTATTCAGCTGCATACATAAGTAATGTCCATCATTTGTTATCTTGCGTCTTCCCGGGAAATCCCACGGCAGGGAGCTAGCTAGCCTCGTAAGGACACGCCGATGCCACCAAGCTCTGATAGTTAATGCAGGAAGGATGAAAATGGCAGACATTTCAGAAAACGTCTGATTTCCTGTCCGGCCCTAATCAGTCGGCGTATTTTCGGGCTCAAATCACTGTGTGTCAGCTGAAGAGATTTGTTTGTTTGTTGTTTATTTTTTTAATTTTTTCCTCGGGCTCGCAGACCTGACGTAACCTTGGCTCTCCCCGACGACTTTAATCAGCGGCACTTCCTTTCTGCTTCTACTTGGTGTTCGTCGGGCTAATTTTAACGCGATTAAAAATTACAGACTAGGAAAAAATATATACATGCGAGGCCTACATATCATGCCATTTCTGTTGCGATCCTCCTGGAAAAATGCCCCCTTTGATAGCCGGCTCTCGGCCCGTTTTAATGCGCGGGGATTATGACGCAAATTTTCTGACAGATTACAGAATTTCGATGAGGGCAACCACTCCCACAGACAAGGTAGGAATGTGCAGGATGAAACGTGCAGCGATGGGGAACATTATACCAAATTAATTAGGCAGCCACCTATCGAATTTTGTCTGCGGCAGCTCTCTCACATTCATACGCTTCTCTCTCTTTTTTCTTCTCCCCGTGCTCCTAGACTGATCAATTTTCTCACTGTCACATCCAGAAGGGGAACATAATGTGATATGTGATATGGCAAATGTGCCTCCTCCCCCCCCCCCCAAAAAAAAAGGGGAAAAAAAACCTCTCCATTTCCCCCACTACACCCCCTCTCACACACAATTTGCTCTCATAAACATACACACACACACACACACACACACACACACACACATTCTGATTTCTACAGACCTCAGTTCAAATGTTATTTGACATAAAGTCGTAGATACTCTATTTGGAAAGGGTACAGTACGAACACTGACTACTGTACCTAAATGCTATGCCTGTCCACCGTTTGTAATGGACAGTGACCAGGGTGAGTAATAAGAAATTAAAGTGGAGTGTGTAGTGGTATAGTGTAGTCAATGTACACTACATGTACTATAGTAGGTCCAATACAGGAGTGCAGCGTACACATGACAGCCACTGCCTAGTGCCCTCTGTACTCACATAGCTCCCATTATGAAACACACTAACACACACACTACCATAAGAAATGATAAAACCATGCCTACCAGTCTACAGCAGTTCCTACAACTGAATTTATACGCAAATACACAGACACACAGACACAGACACACACATTCTCTTGCACACACCCAATGCACATATTATCAAGTATTGAGTATTCCCAAATTATACACGCAATGTTGATTTCCCATTGATCAGGGCAGGCACAGAGCAAATACACACTTCCCCCATGATACAGAGCAAATTCAACTTGAAGGTAAAAGGGGTGGGGGGGGGGGGGGTAGGGTTGCTCGATTTGCCAAAATGGATTTCCCTTTAATGCCATCCTTCGTCTTTTTGGCTGGTCTACACAGACATGTACATAAATGGAATGTCAATACTGATTCTACCATCACTCATCTGCTAAAGATCTCAGGGAAACACAAAAAAATATAACAAGGGACATAAGCTCAATTTTTCTTTCCTCCCCTGGCTAAATTTTGGTGAAACACCTCTGCGGACATATTCTGCTCTGTGCATTGAACCAACCTTTTACACACAATTTAAACTTACGGGACTGTACAGTACTGGTTGAGGTGGGGATTCATGTTTTGAACATTCCTTAGTGAGATAATGAGAAACCTGTTATGAAATATGAAAGAGCATGTAATTCAAGAAGGATTCAACGTTTATTTGATGAAAATGGTTTTCAAATGGCTGAGATATCCAAAAAAAAATTGATAATAATAAAAGGCGACAGGCCACGCCTTTTATTAGGATCTCTTTGTTTCACCTTGTTTTTGGATATTATCTCAGCCATTTCAAAGCCGATTTTCATCAAATAAACTTTTGATACCCCTTAGAATTGCATGCTCTTTGACATCTCATAGAGTTGTTTCTGAATATCTCACAAAATGTTAAAAGCTACATCCTCACCTCGACCAGAACTGTACATACCCTTTAACTTGATGCATATACTGTAACTGTCCCACATACATGTATTCAATATGATTTGAAGAAAAGAAGCACAAACCAACCACTGTATGCATGCGATGTCTGCTACATTCCTTTAGACAGCTTTCTAATTTTGTTCCTTGTAACAACTGATCTTTTCTTGTGTATTTCTGGGTCCAATATGGTGCAGATAGCCATCTATACTTGCACACAATTCTAAAACCCTATTATCCACCTGTGTGCCTACTACATTTATTCAAAGTACAGTAGGCCTATCTGGTTGCAGCATGGCTCACTATATTTTTATGTGTAATATACACTATATTGTTATATCACATTGTGGAGGGTCTCACAAGAGGCATGGGTGGAATAAGGGAGTTCACGGTTAGTGCATGTCTCTCATTTGACCCCTACACCACAGACTTTGAAATAACATGGACATGTGTTGTGATCAAGAATTCCTTCTTGAAGCATGTCATCTTGTATTATCAATGTTGAGAAAATGCATGGAGAGATTTTGCTAAACAGTGTTGATTAATGACTTACACCTGTATGTTCTAATTTAGTCTGAACACATACATTGTACTGACATAATTCAGATTCTCATTGTTGCTCGAGACTTCTTATACATTTTAAAGGGATGGTGCAGTATTGGTGGAGACAAGAATTGGGCTTTTAACTTTTTGCAAGATACCAAGAAAACACTTATGATATAGTACAGAGAATACCATTTTAAGAGGAATTCAAAGTTTATCTGATGAATATCGGGTTTGGAATGACTGAAACATTCAAAAACAAAGTAAAACAAAGCAATCGTAATAAAGTGCGGGTCCCACACTTTATTAGAATCGCTCTTTTTTGGATATCTCAGCCATTTAAAAACCAACTTCAATCAAATAAACATTGAATTCCTCATAGAATTACATGCTCTTTCATATTTCATAAGAGGTTTCACATTATCTCACCAAAAAATGTTAGAAACTTGAAATTAGGTCTCAACCAAAACTATACAATTCCTTTAAAGTCAGTGGCAAATACAAAGATATTCTCATTTGACCTTCGTTCTGCACATATGCGCAAATCACAACCGTGAACTCCCTTTATACATGAATATATGTTACTATTTCTTTTCTGCCCTCTCTCTCTCTCTCTCTCTCCTTGCTCCTTCGTGCCACATTTTCCATGAAGAAGCAATAACTCTACCCTATTCCTCACCACATTCATGGCTGGTATTTATCACAAGCAGACATACATGTACAATGATTTGTCTTGATACTGAAGTCAGACCAGACTGTACGCCAGTCACACACATACCCTATGTCGTTCACAGGTAGCTGGATGTCCTTCTGAAAATTAATCCCCTTCCAAGTTTCACTGGATAATTTGTCGGTTACATAATGTACAGGCCCTATTACTGGTTTCAAGAGAAGACATTCTTCCTAGAATCAATTGAACAGCAATTCATCGAATAACGTCTGGGTTTGTACACCTTTTGATTTGCATAATTTTGTGTCGCCTTGGAATACAAATTTCCTGGAGTACATACTGTACACACATTGTGTATCAATACCGTAAAACGAGGAATGTTCGCGTGCATTTTAATTTCGCAAATTTCATGAGCGCCAAGATTCGCGAAATTAAAATGCACGCGAAAGTTCTTGTCTACACTACATGCATTGAATGTCAGTGGCAATTCGTGAAAATTTCATGCCGCGAATATATCATGTTTTACAGTTTTCCTGAAATATGTAGGTTCTATTGTATGTGCTCATATTCATTTCATCAGTGATCTATTCAATCATTTATCTATATAATATACATATACTCATCCTTGTACAACGTTCACACTCAAAATACTTTGAGCTAATTATAACACAATGCACTACAGCTGTATAAAGTATTACTGCATATTGAAGTCAATAAAACCCATTCATGTGAGAAGATTACCACTCACAAACTGCACAGAAAATATGGAAGTATTAAAAAAAAATATACAATGTAATATAGACTACACAGAGGACACTGCTCAGTAGCGACACTATTGGCAGTGGCAAAAAAATAACAAATATAACCAAGCACGCTGATCTACTGTACTCAAATTAAATACAAAGAGGGGACAGTGAGGCAGTTAATGATAACACATGATCTGTCATGCATGTCACAATATCCCAGCTTGGGCGACTGTGGGAAAATACATGCGTGGGGCCAAAGTGAAAGTTTACTCCAGAGACAATTTTCATTATGGACCGTTTCTCTTGCGTGACAGCTCTTGTCTGAGCGAAGGATAATGATCCATTTTTGCCAGCGCTGCAAATAATTAGAGTGACATATATTCCAACATAAACTGTGACTGAATCTTGCTGGGTGACTTCAACTTTTGAGTTTGAGGTCATGTATCGTCTTCAGAACCAGTAAAGCTTTAATAATAGCGCTATCTACAAACAATTAACTTTAAAGCCTGAATCCGAGACTACATTATGTAACACAATGTACCTTCATTCTACATATAAAATTTGATATTTATTTATACAAATACATTTTTCTTTTGTACAAATCATAGGATTAAAAAAAAAAAAAATCCTGCTGCTAAAACAGCTGATAACCATCTTAGTTTTTGCCAACAGCATCTACAATAAATTAAATACATATATATCCATACATTTGTACCTTGCATGTTTTCTAGATAGTATGACATTCCACATGAATGCCATACAATGAAAATGATTGAAAATCATTGAGTCACTATCACACACAGCACTGACATAGAGGCGTTAATAGCAAGCATGCCTGCCGTCATGAGTTGTGTGCCTTAAAATAATTCATGCAACAGCCGATAAAATGCTGTTACAAAACCTCCTAGCCCTTGTAAGCGTACGAGCCAAATGTCATTTCATAATCGTGTCACATCAGTCAGCGGCAAGGACAACCTGCAACCCATGGGGGGGGGGGGGAGTACAGCCGTCTGCATGGTGTAATGCTGGCATTCGGCAAATTAAGACTCTGTTAGTACAGTGGCTCCGTGATGATATTGGCGCATCATAATCATATCGATATTGCTGATGGATTGAGGCTGAACAATCCCCCCCCCTCCCCGTGTACTCCCCATAATGGCCGACGCTGTCTCCGAGACGCCCGACTACAAATGCTGGCTGAAACGAACTTTGCTGTTGACTGAACTGCATGTGACATTTCTTCATTGAGTGATACATTTATAAATGAATGAAAAAATTTCTACAGAAATAAATAAAGCTTAATATTCAAGCAAGAAAAATTTGAAGTGCTGTTTGCAGTATTAAATTCCTCAAAATGTTTCCTGGAGCATCTATTCCACATGTCATAGATGACACTGCCATGCATCACGAACATGGTAAAAATGCAAGTAGGACAAACAAAAGGATGACGTCTACATTGTGTTTTTTATTCCTCCCCATGCAGTCTATGAAGTACGGGGCATAGATCTTAACCGCAGAGATGAGTTAAAAGGGAAAGTGGTCCTAATCTTGTCACGCGACGACACTCAAAATTGGCTTGAATGATGCCGTGTCCAGAGGAGAGCGATTTGTACTGCATTTCGGGAAAAAAATTAGCCGCGGTAATTAAATTCATCGCGGCCGAAGACAGATTGAGTGTCATTTGCAAATTGCATTTCCATTTTGGCTGGGTGCTCGAGAGCCAGGGAGATAAGAAAATCAAATCAGAATGCATCGGCTGACAGCAGCATGGGCAAGTAGACGACTCGAAGAGTCTGCCTCAACAAAAACTTGTTCAGTGATATCCATCCATAGGATGTCTAATGTGTCTTTTTTTTTGGGGGGGGGGGATGACTGGAATGTCTTGGGGGGCATTTCATGAAGGAACTTGTCGGATAAAATATCTGACAAGTCAGTTATATCCGACAAGTTCAGAGAAATCAGCCAATGAGACTAAAGAATTTCTCAAAACTTGTCGGATATAACTGACTTGTCAGATATTTTATCCGACAAGTTCCTTCATGAAATGCCCCCCAGATATTTGCAAGCTGTACCTACCACAGTCATAATGTACATGTACACCTTGTATGAACCCTCCTTTTAAAAAGAAAAAAAGAAATGATGTGATATCATGAACTCTGACACTATCTCTCACTCTATTCTCTGACATTCCCCTTTAATATTAATTGATACAAGTAATCACAATTTATGAATGTAGTTGAAATACCAAAGTCTAATTATTCTACAATATTTAAACCTCAATAGTAAAATTAGTTCAGATTTAGAATTATGTTATTACTTTGAACAACACAACAAAACAAACAAATATGTTTTTAGACTACCGGTATACATCCCATTTGTTTGATTACTATATGACAATTGTTACCATTGTATGCAAATTAGAAGTTTAATAATCAATATGCTCTACAGAACAACATTGATGAATGCCATTCTTTATTTCAGGAATCAAGGCTCCAAGTTTCTCATCCTTTTTTATTTTCTGTCGTGTTTGTTTTGTTTTGTTTTTCTCTTTTCTATACTGCTGAAAAAGCAATTGCTTGCTGGAGCTCAGTGTGAAGCTTTAAAAATGTTGAAATCAAAGAATCTTATCAGTAGGGAAAAGATAATTTATCAGCTAAATATACATTATACATGTAACTCGGTGAATTAGTACTGCCCTAACTATTAAATACAATTGTAACTACTGCAACTGCCTTTTTTCCCCCATCATCAACATCATGATCATAATCATGATCATCATCAGTGTTACTACATTTCAATACATTACCATCACTGTAATCGGCATCAGCACTACTTCTACTGCTAGTACTACTACTACTACTGCTATTACTACTACTACTTCTACTGCTAGTACTACTACTACTTCTACTGCTATTACTACTACTGCTACTACTACTATTACTAGCACTTCCACTGGACCACCATTTTTTGCAGTTGGCATACTGTGAGATTGCGAGATATCATTTCATGTTTCATGGGCACGGCCATCGTGAGTCGGCACTTTTCTAAAACTCCAGTCAGGACAATTTGCCGCAGATTGACCCATGGGTCGAATCAAATCAGAATTCATTAACTTTGGGAGACAGCCATTCTCGGAGGTACTGGTGTGACTTTCTGTCGAGCTGTCCTAGATCTGGCTCGATCATTCTCTGTTGCCCAGTGTTGGTTTTGTTGGGGGTTCTATTCTGTTTCATTCTCTCTATCCCTCTCTCTCCCTCTAAACTTCCCTTTTGTTTTGTTTTCTTTCCTTTTTTTCTAAATGTCTGCTCTGATCTATTGAATAAAAAAGCTTTCACTTTCAATTTCTGTGATACCCGACAAGCACTCTCACATTTTTCTTCCGACGCACTCCTACCCAAAGCCTTGTATCGCGTGAGGATAGTCACATCAGATCAGTCGTCTGCTAATCCTTTCATAATATAATAGTTTCATAATACTGTACTAGAAGTAAGATATTTGCTTTAGTTAAAATAAAAGCAGTGCTGGCTCTAGATTTTCCTGTAAAAGACTGTCTTTTATAGTGTGCAATTACTACTACTACTACTACTACTACTACTACTACTACTACTAATACTACTACTACTACTACTACTACTAATACTACTACTACTACTAATAATAATAATAGGTGCTTTTCTAGTGCATTCATATCACTGCCAATGATTGCGTCTACGTATGCACTCTTTTATGACAAACCTCCTATCCCCCTTTGCAAAGTTATCATATTGAATTCATAGCTCTGGATTTTTTTTTTCAAACATTCCTCATCTTTCAGTCATTTTTTTTTTTCTCTCTCTCTCTCTCTTTCCCTCTCATTTCCATCTCCTTTAATATCCATTTCTTTTCCAATTTCTACATATCTCTGCCAATGTAATTATCTGTGCCTACAATACTATAGGCCCGTTCACACTAAGGGAAAAAGTGCGATTTAAAAATCGATTTTCTTATCGCGATCAAAATTTCGAAATTTTTTCCAGTGTGGACAGTAAAATCTCACTAATTACCGCGATCCTTATCGCGATCCAACTCGCACTATTAGTGCGATTTTTCAGAATAATCAGATTATTTTGCCAAGCATCGTGTGTGTGAGCGCGATCGAGATTCGAAAATCGGTATTTTTAATCCCATCGTTCGTAGCGCGTGCGAAACTCCCAATTGGGACTGCGGGGTCAGTCTTCGGTCATGCAAGATTCGCGCATGCGCAGTTTGGCCACTGATCGTTCTTTCCTTGCTGCGAAGTGCGATTTTTCCCTGTGTATGAACGGTAGAAAAAAAAAATCGAAATTTGGATCGCGATTGAAATTTCGATTTTCGTTGTTTGTGAACGGGCCTTATGTTTCTATCTATCCATCTATCTACACATATCTCACCATTCCCATTTCTATCTACTGTACATGCCGAATATTTCGCGGGGTTTTTATTTTCGCGAATTTTGCGAGTCAGCTGCTATTCCCGAAATTAAAAACACGTGAAAATATTGACTCCAATGCCAATGTGAATGTGACGTACACGTATAAATTTCTCCGTTCAGTACAAGACTCCATGATCGCGAATTTAACCACTCGCGAAATTGTCGTGAAGTCCTGATTCGCAAAAATTTAGACTCGCGAAATATATGGCGTATGGCCCGTTTCACGGTTAGGCGCCACTTTTTGTCAACCTAGGGGTCAAAATTTCAAGTTATCTTTAAGAGATGGAATGTCTTGATTTTTTATTCCCTAGAATGTGAATTTAATGGAAAATGTAATGCCAGAGCTTAATTATTATTACAATATCTGATATTATGAATGGTTCTATAGGAGATGAAGGTAATTTTGCTGAAAGATAACACTACGATACCATGGACAGAGCTGACACACTATGTGTCCAGCAGGTAATTTGATACTGTAACATGATTAAGTGATATTTAAGCAAACTTCGTGCCAGATTTTGTGTTCTTATTTGGATTTATTGGAAAATTGTACCGCTTTGAAGGAAAAATATGGTGTGAAATAGAGTAAATGACTTCAAAAAGTTTCTCTTGTTTTACACTTCCTCATTCAGGATGTGTAATATTTCATGGAGATAATGCTTATGTTGGGGGACATACACACACCTAGTATTAACATTGTGAGTGTCCAACTTTTACATTTAAAATTTCAGCTGGAGGATGTGGTGGATGTGACAAAAACAGATGTGAACGGACATTTTACACCTTGAGCAATAAACAAAAGAAATAAGCCAAGTTATTACCCAATGAACAGTCAGCACAAGTCAGTTTACAGTAAGAAACAAATTATGTTTCACAAGAAAGCTTTTTTTTTTTTTTGTCAGCATAAATGATATCAGTAATATCCAACACGGTGGATGTGACATGTGAACGGAACACCAATTTCCTTATTTTTTTTCCTGCACACCTTGCATTGCAACCAATGATTATAATGCATGCAGTACCATCAAGAATGCTGTATTCAAAGTACAAGTCACTGCTGACAAGGTTCCATGTCCTGTAAAAGTTATGAATGCCTGAAATTCCTTATAAGTGGTGGATGTGACGGATTGGAGATGTGAACGGACATTTTTACTCTTCTTCAATTTACACTTAATAGTAATAGTTAAAATCATTACTAACATTTCTATTGGCTCACATGCACTGAATGACCAAAGTATTTTTAGGTCTTTTTGCAGACATACATGTACACTGTTAATTGTACAGTTCACTTAATTTTCTTAGAGTAAATTGGATCCAACACAGGGGATGTGATGCCAAAATTGTGAACAGAATTCCGAATTTTAATTTTTCCATATCATAAACTGGTAACAGTAATCCTACTTGGAAGAACCACATAGAAAAACCAAATTTTAGAATGCAAATCACTGCACACAAGGGTCCACATACAGTTGTATTCTCAAGTTTCAATGTATGAATGCCTGAAACTCCTTGGTGCAGATGTGACAAAATCAAATGTGAACAGACATTTTTTTACCGTCAATCTATGTGAACTGCATATGAATAAAACAATAAATTCATCAACACAGTAATGACATCCTTACTCTTTAACCAATGAAGTCATACATAATGTTTCTGATTATACATAATGTTTCTGATACATAATGTTTCTGATAGAGCAATTATGCACTCAATTTTTCTCACAGTAAATGATATCCAACGTGGTGAATGTGACATTTTTATTGTGATGAAAATCCCCAATGTGCAGTTACGTTGCAAGTGTTTTCCCAGGGTATCGAAAAGAAAAGGTACAAGTAATGTGAGTCTTAATCTAATACCTTAACCTGTCCTACCTATAGTTTCTGCCTATGACAAACTTTAAAAGTGAAAACCTGGTATAAAGACCAATCCTCAATAATAATAACAAAAAATGCAGATTATGTGGTCATGACCCTGTGTGCATTATGCATTGTAAATCTATAGCACAGGCGAAAGCTACAATAACTCTCGCATACACTGTATGTCACCTACCAGGATTCCACCCATTACTTAAACTTTATCATGTCAGTTAAAAATCACATTTCTAATTTGCCATAGTTTGTTGATATTGAAGCACCACTGTTCGTATGTTAATGCACAGGGTATACATAGGACCTACATATTGACAAAATGAAATCTTTATTTCTATAGTTTGTGTTCTGTAAAAAGAGGAATTTTCTCCTCCTCATCCATAAACCACCCTTCCACCTCTCCTACATCATCACCATGATAAGCCATTCTTTGTCAATTGAAGACCATTCATTTTTTTTTTTTTGTGGAAATAACAAACTTTATTTCCTTTTTTGCTTTATGAGTATCATTATGTATTCAGATTAAAAAATAATAATTTAGGGTTAACAAAACTTGTTACACCTTCAGATGAACAAACCTTCAGAATAACATGCCTTATTTCATATTTGGATTTATGAACCTTTGGAATAATGACCTTTATCTAATTCTTGGATTTACAAAGCCTCAGAAAAATAAAACCTCTCTCATTTTTTCGCTGAACAAACCTGTAAGTTAAGGGAATTTGTGTGTTTCAGAATAACAAACATTGGGAATAATGAACAACCCTAATGAGCTTTTGATAGCTGGCTATAACATGTAATCTTGTGAAGCACATACAGCAAGTGTATTTTTTGTTTCAATCATGGCTAATACTGAATAATGCTATTTTTTGTCAACAACGGGCAATTTGTCAGTCAGTTGCAATAAAAACAACTTGATACAAGGGTTTATTTATTTGCATAAATATTGACTTACCCTCTGCTAAAAAGAATGGAAAGAGCACTGGTTGGCTGGTGGGGTTGAGGCAGTTTAGTGGATATGAATTACAATGCCTGCCTAATGATCAGGAGCTTGTTGGTTCCAGAGTTGTATGCCCATGATTTTTTATTAGGACTACAATTATAAACACTGAATAATTGGTGCTTACTGTACATCGACATGGGGCAATTTGTCAATCAGCTCCACTTGAAAACAACTTGATGTAAGAATTCATTCATTTGAATACCAGGTAAATACACAGTATCTACTGCACAGGATCACATACATGTACATTGTAGAACTAGCACGGGCTCTGTAGCGGAAGCTTGGTAGTCTAGTGGATATGACGCCAGTCTGGTAATCAGGAGATGGTCGATTTAAATCCAGCTTGAGTATCATATGGCCATGATTTTTTCATCACACATTTGGTTATACATGTACTCCTAAAACACTGAATAAATATGCAAGAATTCCTTTCTTTCTAAAAATGCATCGGAAAGTGGGGTTAAACGGACCCCTTCAGTGAGATGGACCCATACCATTATCTCTGTGAATCACCTTCACTGAACCTTTACTGGAAACTTAACATCAGGAGATAGCTAGTTTAAATCTGACCCAAGTTGAATGCCCATTATTTTTTGTCATGGCTACTACTAGAACACTGCATAACCGGTGCTAACTTATGTTGAAGGGCAATTTTCAATCAGTTGCAGTAAAGTGATATATAAATCAATTTAACTTTTTTTTCACCCCTCAATCTAAGTTAACCATTCCAATGGTTGTGGATCATTTCACACTGTGTTCAAGTCTTGATGCTGCGTGAAGCATTGGGAACTAATGCTGAAAAATGCTGTGCGTTGGGGAGATATACTGTGTGTCCGTTCACACCCCAAAATGTCACATCCACCACATATTCAATCATTTTTAAACTTATTAAATACAGTATACAGGAAAGGTCTAATCAATGTAATTAAATAACATTTATATTCTTTTGCCTTTTTGAGATTAATTATCTGGAAAATTGATTAGAATATGTAGAACATCAGTTTTCACCGTCACAGTGCCAAAATTGTACTACATCCTCACTGTGAACAAGTATTCTAATGTCAAATTATAGTGAATGTGGTATAAAAGTGGGTGTCTGATATCTAGATATCTTGGGAAAGACATGTTTTTTAAATCTAAACATATTTTGTCCCCCCAAAAATAAGTTGTCCCTAGATTTTACGTGATATTCATGGAAATGTCCGTTCACATCTTAAAATGTCACATCCACCAGGGCATTTCACATATTTTCTAAGTTTTTCAAATTTTTAGTTTCATAGTAATCTCAAAATCAGTGGCATTTATAAGGTTACCAAAGAGTCGAAAATGTGTTGAGATTTAAAGTTAATTGGACCAGTATTTACTGAGATGCACACCAAAATGTGTTTCTGACAAGAAAGGCTGGTGGATGTGACATGTGTGAACGGACACCATGTTTTGTGAAATAAAAAAAGCATTTGAATTTCAAATCCTAAATTGTTTCAGAGGGATAGCCACCCAACTGTGTATCATTGATTTATGCAAAAATTTTAGAAATAATCTAAACCATTAAAAAGTTATAGATTTATAAAATCTTGGTGATGTGACAAAAATGTGAACGGACATTTAAATTTTGTTTTCAAATTACTGTCATTTCATCAGATGGAACTGAAGCACAAACAAACTTTCTACAGTCACTCATACAAAGCTATACTTTACTTTTACATTATTTTCCTGAGACTTGCCTGTGTTTTCTTACTTACACAACCCATATAAGCAGATGATTAAATGTGAACGGACAATGTCACATCCACCAAGAGAATTTTGGGGTGGAAAAAATGTAACAAAAAGGAGTTCAATCTTTTTAACTCTGATATGATTCATTATGGCTACTCATACACTTAACATAGATATGTTCACTTAACTCATAGCTAGATTTGATACAGAATGGCAAAGTTTGCAAAAAAGGGATGTTTGCCAGGTTGACACACAGTGGGTCCGATTGGGCACATCTTGCCTCACTGTGAGCAAATGCTTTGGAGTTGCATTTTCGTTATGCTATGGGAGGTAGACCCCATGGGGGTCTAACATATGCATATCAAAACATTTCATGAATCTACTCTTATTCTGTGTAGTAGACTGAAAACTGAAAAAAATGAAAAGTGGCGCCTAACCGTGAAACGGGCCGTATACGGTACCTATCATTGTTTCTCTCCTTTTTCAAATGATATATTTTTCTTGGGACACTGGTGCCTGGAGACATGGCAGTTGTTTGGGCTGCATCCAGTCACATTTGCTCCAGGGCCGGAGCAGGATGTGATTCATGTGGTGTGCTGGCTGCTTCCAATGTGCTCCCAAATTCTTGCATATCACCCTACAAGGGGTGGGGGGGGGGGGGGGGGGGGCTGGAGGGGGGCTTCATCCTTAAATGTATTAAAGCAGGCATACATCCGACCCTCATACACAACATAGCATTTAGGCCTATAGGCTATACACTCTCCACAACTTTCCTGTATAGCTGAGATATTTCGCTATATATGCAGAATGTAATATCTGTGTGATCTTCAATGTGAATAGGCAAAGGGCTGTATGAGCTACTTAGCGGCATTTTTACCCCAAAATTTGACTCCCCCAATAACTTAGAATGATGAAAGGACATGAATACTGAGGCCTGAAATGTCATAAATTATACAGTTCGCACTTCTGAGACTGACATGACTGGTTTATATAAAGTGAGCATTTAAAAGTGACTGTCCTTTCCTGGAGACATCATTTCAAAAACTTGCACACAAAAAAAGTGCAACACTCTTTTCATATTGACAAGACCCTCGTTAATGAACTGAATTCCTTCCATTGTCAGCACTAGACATCACGTTTTCTAAACACACATAACATTTGACATTTGACAGACTTTCAAAGGAAAGCGCTCATAAGAGAGAAAAAATGGTAGAGAGAGAGATAGACAAGGAAATGTGATAAAGATAGGAGGAAAATGAGAGTAAAGCTAATAAAAGGCAGACAATCTGATAAATAGTAACGCCTTGTAGACTAGGAAGGAAGGGCAGCCACACAGAGAGGAGTCTACTGTTTAACCAGACATTCTGAGCAATATGCCTAGTCTGTCATATCCAGCCTGCTTATAACAGTATTGTGGTCACGCCAGACTTGTACAGAGAGCATCGAGTCAAATCTGAGGTCAATGTCTCAAGCAAGCAAGTATTCTAAGTTCAGCCATTGAACCAGGAGTTTGATATAAAAAAAAAATATAAAAAAATAAGCAAAAGAAGACGATGATCAAATGCTTCACAAAGGCAATCAAACATGACACTGCAGATCTTTTGCATCACATAGTTTTTATACTCGTTAATCAACAGAGATATTATGAAATTGGAGACTGCAGCTCCATAGACTAGCTGTCCCCGTATGCAAGAAGCATCGCCGGGAATGAACTGGGAGGCTGCTTCTGCTGCCTGCCTGCCATGCTGAGGGGGAAACTGCTCTCAGCCGGCAGACAGGAAGTCGGCTCTGATATCATCTTCCCGTTCCGGGCTCACAAATCAAAGACTATCACGCGACTTATTGTGAACAGCCAGCGCCTTCTTCATGTTTTTTCACCAAGCCTTCTCATTTTTTTTCTCTCTCTCTTAGCCTCCACCCCCCCCCCCCCCTCTCTATTTTACCAACCCGGAGCGAATGAACAGCAGTTGTCTATTGGGTGCAATCTGGTAAAGCCCTGCTATGTCTTATTGCGGCATATATGTGCATGTGCTCATAATGACTCTGAGTCTGCGAATGCATTTCCACAGAGAGAAACAGTAGCTTGCAAGCATTCTACTGGGTACGCATTCAGCCACAGAGGCTTGTAGCCCAGTCAAGTGCGCACGGAGTGTCGCTACATACAGTATATAGCGGCTCAGTGACACTGTACAGTATGAATAATTTATGTTCATTACATCACTTTGTGAATGCCAAAGACATACAGTTCTGGGTTCTCACTGTTTTCCCTGTAGGTAACCTACAGTGTACGTGTACATACTACATTATAGGCGAGCAATTTCTTAGCTCACCATGGAAGAAGATATCGAGCCATTTTCAAGTCGGTCGTGGAACTGATTTGAAAACTATCACAAACATCAACAACGGCATCTATAGCCTAAAAATCTGCTCAGTACTCTTATTAATCTCATGACCGTCTTAGAGGCAATATTTCCAAGCAATAAAAATCAGCTAATCACATCACAGGTGCACAAATTTAATATGTAAATTAGGCAATTTGTTATAAATATAGCATAGCATCTGCTGACAGTACAAAGTACAATCAAAATGCTGTTTTCTAACTTAAGAAATTAAAGAATTCTCCATTTTTTCTCTAATGTCTTGGAAGAGTTTTCCAACTAGCTTAAAATGCAGAAAGTAGATTCATACACAATGCTTCTCATGACCATAATTAGAAAGTTTGCATACTTGCAATGTATGGACATTGATTCAAGCTACACATGAATTACTTTGTAGGTACAACTTGTACAACATAGATTTGTGTTCAAAATCTCCTCTCTTTTTTTTGGTGTGCTTATAATAGTATTCTACTACCTTTCAGAAAAGGGAGAATTATGAAAACTAACAGGTGTAGCTGACCCTTCACGTGAATGTAGTCAATATACCCCCCCCCCCCCCAACAAATAAACCTAAAAAGTCATCACAGATCGAGCATGCTACACACAATTCAAAGGTAAATATGGGCTCAATGAAAACTGTGCATTTCTACTCTTGGAGAGTGGCCCAGTTGCATAAAAGTAAAACTATGGTACAATGTAACTTTAAAGTTACTGGTAAAGTCTGCAGCTAATGGTAACCGTCAGTGATTTCTTGGCTTTGATTGACTATGGAATACAATTGTAGCATTGCTACATACAGCTGTATGGTAGCTATGTACTATTGATTGCAAAGTGAACATTTAAGTTAAAATATGTTTATATAAAATGCAATGGGCTCTTAACTGTATGACAAAATTGAATTTTAAACAGAAAAATGAAACAAAAGTGCCTCCGTTATCATGTTTGACATCTTTCATGGCAACAACATATCTGACAGTTAGTAGTATTTAAAACAAGTAAAGTCACACCTCATTGAATACAGTAGCTCAAGTGTGGTGAGTAGTTTCCCTATCAATACAAATCATTCATGCAAGAAGACAGCCAAGAATCCATACAATTCTAGTATCCAATTACATGGCAGAAAATTCTTGTGGCTCTACACTCTCTTCTTTTAATTCAAACATTAAGTGGGAACCAAAGACAAACAAGAAAATGTAACTGAAACAACTGAAGTGTCATTATTCAGATTTCAAGCTCTTTATAAAACCTAGTCAAAACATGTTTTATGCAAGAGGTGCTGCTTGTTGACAACATGCTACTAATGGTGATGACATGCGTGAAGCTTGGCGATTACTACTGTATGGTGAACTGGTGTAGAGATAGTGGCCTTCTTTTCCTCTACTGGAAAGAAATAAAATGTGTTGGGTCAAAGTACACATTTTCAGAGGACTACACTGGTGCAGCTCAGGCAGCGAGTGCATTGTATTCAAAATTCTTCCGCGGCCTTTGAACCCATCTCTCCTAATGCACATGTCTGTGACTACTCCTGGTCCTTGTGTGTACTCAAAGCCCAAACATCCCTATCCTCCCTCCCTTCCGCCATCCCCCCCCCCCACACACACTTTGCCTCCTTTGCAGTCTGCGCCAAGAATGTTATCATGATATCGATATGTCGTTCTATCAACACACTGTACGGCGATACCACACGGTGAAGCTTCGGTGCCGTTCAAGTAGTGTACACTGCCGCTCAAGCCTTATCAATTACAAACACTGAGTCGACTAATGCACATTGTGCATGACACTTTATGAAGTGTATGACCATGTACACCAAAGTACACAAGGGACAATATAGGACAAGTTTGAACCAAATATAAGGTGAACACGGGAATACTTGTATGTCACAATCACACAGAGTAACAGTACAAAGTCCTTCTTTTAATGCTCAAGACATTTTTGAAATACACTGCACCGGTATGTAAACAATATCCCTATTCCACATTGGCTCATCAGAGAATGTGCTAGTTTGGTCCACAAGCACAACAAAGCACGCAGCTCTAGGAGTGCACTTTTGTTAAATATCAATTTTGAAAATGGCTACAGGTAGTGTAATAAAGGATTCTGCTTTCAAAGTAGGGGGTAGTGGGGATAACATAATGGGTGATGAATGAATGCAGTGGTGAGATTGACAAGATCACCGCGCACTGCCACACACACACAGACAGACACGGAATATGCTGGTGACACAAGACTTGAAATTAGGAGCAAGAATGCTGACCCCATCTCTCAACAGAAGCACTACGAACCCAATCACAGCCCCAGTGATATCACTTCCTCCTCCTCAAGGAGGCATAATAAAAAAGCTCCTGGCTTTGCCTCATCATTGACAGCCAAAGGAGCCTCTTCCCCAAGCCAGCCTCTCTGCCATCCCCCACCCCCCCCCCCCGCCCCTCCCCCTTAGCCTTCCCTCCACGTGACACATACAGTACTCCCTTGTCAATGATCTGGTATTTTCTCGCCATCCTCAAGAAAAAGCCATTTTGCTCTGTATTTTGTTTGCTGCATGAAACACAAGTATGATAGTTATAAAAATTAATAACCTTTCTCAGTACCGTACTGTCTTACTCATACATGTACCAATGCATATATCATACATGATGGCAAACAAGACTACCATATCTCTAATTTTTGTAGTCACATTGACTGGGCAAGGTTTTGCAGTAGATGTACCAACACTCAATGATGGATATAATTTCAACACAGCTCAAGAAAAGGCAGAGGTTTTCATTCAGAGGAAAGCTAGGTGTTCTTCAAAAAGTAGACTGAAAATATCAATGAAGGATGTTCACACTTGATTAAAATGGCCTACATTAGTACATTCAACCTGAAAACATGTGGTGCACACACAGAATCAACATTAATCTTGTGTCTTGGTGCCGGTATTCACTTCAAGCTACCTTGACCATGTCAACTACCCCGGTACTGACTTTTGTAGATGACATGTTTTCTGTTTTGATAAATGCCTGATCCATTTCATCTAGGCTGTGTTCTGATGAGCCACCCTTCAACTCTTGAGGAACCTTAAGACAGGAACCCATGACACAGAGTTCTAATATTGGGGCATGTAGGATCAAAACATTATGCCACTTCATGACTTGGTACATGCATTAAATGCCTCATTACTATTGGTGACCTGTGACCTTGTTGCATCATAATCGCGGTACTGGGTGTCTAACTTTGCCATATTCAAGTATTGAGAGTCTAAAATGCCGTAATGTGATTCTGAGAGTCTTTAACTACCATAATCAGCATAATACAAAAGTGACCTGCTTTTACCAGTATGGCATAGTTTTAATATTCCCAAGCACTAGGTTGTGGTATTTCTGGAAAATTTGTCCAGAGATGGTGCAAAGTAATTGGCTCGGTACCAAACTTTTACAAAACTGAGGGTGATACTATTTACAATATGTAGGTACATACAATAGGAAAGTACACTATCTGCTCAAGCTTGACACAGGGGGCTCAGTGCTGGCTTTTCACCAGCACAAAAACGGTAGCCTTGCATCAAAACAAGATCCCCATTAGGGTAAAAAAGAATCTATGTAGGTTTAGACTTCAGTTCCAGTGCTTTGAAGTGGAGAATCACTTCAGTGGTTTTGAAGCGCTTGCCAAGCTTTTGCCAGACTGGCTAACGTTACGACAGACGGCTATTTTGTCTTGATTCCAGCAACATAAATAGAAGATTTACAGTGCGTTTGCACAGACAAGTTATGCAAGGTTATTTTTTTTTCCTCCCTCTAGTACATCTCTTGACGGGATGAGGAAAAGCAGAATTTCAATCATGAGAACTGAGAATATGGAACGCACTGATTTACCATTTGTTACCATATACTTCTATCGCAAACCCCGATATGAAATAAACATAATTATTTTTGACTTGATACCTTAACATTTGAAAACTGTGAGTCATACTCTTCATTGGCACATGCAAAAATTTCAAAGATGTGCTTTGGAGCACTGGTTTACCTGTTTCCTCTTGTATTTGCAAGTCGGGTCAAACTTGGCCTTGACACCTTCTAAAATCTCAGTGTATTTTTCCTCGGGGTTCTGGTCCCTGGTCAGCAGAAGGTAATTCCTCCAGTTGTCGGAGTCGAAACCCCAGTGGCAAGTGCGCGTTTCCCTCCGCCTGTGTCCATGCACAATGAATTTGTGAGGTGTGAGCATGGCTCCACACTCCAAGCATTCAATACACGGGCTGGTGGCAGTTTCGTACAGCTCTGGCGTCAGGAGGCCTTTACATTTACCAAAGCACTCATGATACACCCGGATACTGTTCTGGGTCGGGTGCTTTGGTTTCTCCTCTGCCGTTGATGCCCCGAGAGATTTCGGGGATACTTCGTCCCGGATCCCGTGGAGGAGAGCATTGCAAAGACGCTCTGCGTCCGTCTTTGTAATCAGTCCACATGAAGGAGCACTGAACGGTAAGATACCCGTCACCTTTAGGATTTCCAGCTGCTCGGGACTGCATCTCGAGCAATAGATGTGTAATTCGTCGCAGACGGAATTGATCTGTTGAAGGCTAAAGTCTCGGAGAACGCTGTTGAGAATTTGGGGGAGGCAGAGGCGCTTCTCTCCGCCGACTGTGAAACACGAGATATCTTCATCCTCCAGAATAGTGATGCCTTTCTCGCTTTTCGTCTGGTCGATCGGGGTGAAAACTGGCATCTGCTGGATTGGAAACGGTGGTGGGTGCAGCAACGGGTCGTATTCCATCAGTTTGACACTGCTCGCCATGCTGCGATGGTGATGTGATTGAGCCTGTTCTACAACAGAGGCGACTGATGATGACTTGGCTGCGCTCACACGAGCCACAGCCTCCTTCATGATCGGATCAACGAGCTGTTTGCCAGCCATCGTGACGGCGGACTCCGGCCAACTCGGTCGATAACTACTCGGTCCACCCAAACTTGACATCGCAACAGTCTGATAGCTCTTTAGTACCTTCTCGAGACTTGGATTGTAAACTTGCACTTGAGGATCCTCCATCCTCTGGGACACAAAAGGCAAGAAATTGCCGCTATGCTTCCGAGTGTTCTTTCTACTCTCAGCGTGAAATCCTGGACCATAAACTTTGGTGGCGATGTAAAATGTAAAGCTTCTTCTGTCTTGCCTTGCCTACACAACGTGCAGCAGTACAGTCGATCGCGAGTACGAGTCTGTGTTCTATCTTCGGGTCAGTCGCGAGTCGCGGATTCGATTTGTAATGTACACATGCACACTCTGTACTTCACACCGTACCATACACACGGCTGGTTAGTTGTGTCCGTGGCCTCGTGTGCGTCACTAGCTATGTTTCTCTGTGTCTGTTCCTACTGTATGAGACGACGGCCGGGCGGCGCATTCATTCAGCGAGCGAGCTCACTGGGCGGGTATCGCTGCCGCTCAGCTACACACTGCATAATACACATCGTGCATGCCTCTTGCATTGGGTTCAGCTCGAACACACCCAGGCTGTCGCAGACATGCAGTTTCGTGTATGCACATAACGGACATACACACCCGCGCGTATAAAACAGGTACACACACTCACACACACGATTATTATCTTTATGATATTAATTGTCACGAAAATGGATTATGTGATTCATGTCAAGTATTAGAAACAATAGAACATTATTTATTGGAATGTAAACGGTATAAAAATGAAAGAAAATTGATGCAAAAAATGTTGAAAATAAATGTAATGAATATTAGAAATATAATGAAGGTTAGTATAGAAGATAATTTTAGGGCTTTGTGTGTGTATTTAAATAATACAAAGCGTTTATAAAGATTGATTATTGTTATTGATATTGTTAGTATTTACTAGCAATACGCACACCTTGTGTGCTCGTATGTTTTGTTAAAAAAAAATATACACACACAAAAGAGTATATTTATATGTATATGTATATAGATGCACTGCACAAACTGCACTATTAACGGTGGAGGGAAATTGATCTCACACACTGCCACTTGACAGGTGAGCCGAAACCTAAAACAGAGTGAGTGTGACGTGGATCAACCGAACTGAGCTCATAGACTCTTTCATGGACTCCTATATACTTAGCATGGAGAAGACGTGGCGCAGATAATCAGACTGATTGAAAAGCGCCAATAAACACCACCACCCACACACTCACACACACGACATAGTAGACTCGGCTAGACGTATGTATACAAATCGCACACAACCGTCTCGCCAGCTCAGGCGCTTATCAACCCTCGCTATTCCTTCTATTCGCCGTCCTCCCTCTGGCAAGTCTGGCTTCCTTACACAATGATCTTACATAGTGCTCTTCCGTCGGTTGGTTTGTGGATTTTAGAATATTTTCCCCGAGTATTTTAATACACTATCTAAATAAGATGTAGCACTAAATCAAAGAATCCCAACAAAATCCAGCGTAGAGAGGATTGCCATTTTCTCGTTCGGGTACAGTTAACTATGCACCACTCTATTGTCTACGTCAGAGACACGCGGACATAAAAGTCTAGCCAGTTTTGCGTCATAACATCGCACACCAGTTTCTGATTATTATTTTTTTTTCCCTTTACCGTACTTGTCGCTTCACAGCTTGCGGTTTGTCAATAGCATAACAATGACCTACGCCAGACAATCATTGGTATTTCTGCCTTTATCCAGTTTTTTCCCCTTATTCATAATTTGAGTGTAATGTAGCACCACAATTTTCAGTACTCGATGGTAAACAAACCGCTACAGGTCACCCCCTCGTCGGGGGACGTCTAAGTTCCAGGAACAGCCGCGGTAGTTCTCATAGGGTTACGTAAGTGATAATCTCGTTCCAATAATCGCGGTCTGCTGGTTCGCTCTCTGAAGATCAATGTTAATTTTTCCGCTGGATCACCCGCTGCAGGTTGTAAGGCGCAAGGGGAGGGGGGCAACACAAAAAAAAGAGTATTACACCATCATTAAACTTGAGGGTTTAGATCGCCTTCGTGCTGATAACGAAGGCATGGCAAGCAACTGTTACGGCTTTACGCTTGATTGCAGTGATAAAAGCAGCGCCGGTTACGTAATGAATGGACGGCGGCGGCGTGCGCGAGACTCGACATCGTTATGCAGTAGTAAAATTGTACTCGACAGCGACTGGGTTTGGGAACCATGGAGAATGAATTGAACTAAAAATAATAATAATAATAATAATAATAATAATAAAAACTTAAGGTATGTCCTAAAATGTGAAGTGATCAGACAGCGGCCGTGTTTGCGTTTTGTCAGCACGCTTCCAAGCAGTCTGTCAGGGCAATGGGATATGGAATGAAGGGTGAGCTCGATCAAAAAGGCTCGCTTCACGTTTAACAGCGATGACTCATGGACTCATCGAAATAATTTGATACGCAGCACAATTTGAATTACCAGCATGATCCCATTAGTAACATCTGTGATGATTGTGTAAAGACTGGTCTAGTACGTGACAAGAGAACGAAATTGTTAAAGATATACTCCGCTTGTTCCACAAAAGTCTTCGAATTAACCAAAGTCAAGCATTTTACAGTTGTAAACACAAATAAAAATCCGTAAATTAATGTTCACTGTCATCTTGTACGACTCGAAAATCCATTTCCTACCATTTTGAAACTGCCATGCCACAAAACCAGCCCAAAATCCCAAAATCAGCATTGCTGTTACCATGAAGGAATGGCCTGATAATTTGGATTGAGATGGGACTTCAGGTTTCCAACTTGTTGTGTGACTGATAATGAGAAACGTTTTTTGATAAAGAGTATACAATTTAAAAGGAATTCAAAGTTTATTGATGAAAATTGGTTTTGAAATTGCTGAGTTTTTCCAAAACAGAGGTCCTAGTCGTGGGACCCACTAGGTCCACTTTCTTTTACTTTATATCTCGAAACCGATTTTCATCATATAAACTTGCAATGTCTCTTAGAATTGTAGGCACTTTCATATTCCACTATAGAGGTTTCTCGTTTAATATCTCGCAATCTCAACCGAAACCATACCATTCTATAGGGCCTTCGTATAAAATTCACCGCAGTGTTCGAAGGCCAGGTGAGGCGCGCCCGATGCCAAGACCGGGGGAGGGATAGTCAAGGGATTATAGGGATGATGGTGTTCGTTGTGTATCTGAAATCCTCAAATCTGACACCCTCATTAGATATTATGTTGTATATACATGTATCACAATCCCCGTATTGCCCTTATCATAAGAGACTGAGTGAACTAATATATGAAAAATGGCGACAACATGAAAAAGAATGATGGCGGGGTATACACAGACATGGAGGAAATGACGTCAAAATGGTGGTCCATTGAAAATTAATGGACTTGTTTAATGTTTGTTTGCTGCGTTTTGTAATCCAGCAGTGAAACCTCGTGGATAGCAAATTCAAATTAAATCAAATTCAGATAACGCTATATAGATGAATGGCAAGAAAATTGTATTACAAAGTTGTGCATAATCAACCAACGACGTGATCTCGTGCCATTGGTATTATCATAATTGCTTCCGCGCAACCTTGATTGTGACGTCATGCGAGCAATTAATATTTATTCACACGTTTTCTGCTATCACAGACCGTCGTTTCATTTTAATGTCGTAGATTTCATTTCCATCCGAAAAGAAGCTCTGCTCTGTGACTCTGTTAATGATAATGACAATGATAATACTATAACTATACTATTTGATGTAAGGTCCTGCACTGTTTCTGGAGCTTAATAGTACATGTACCTTTATACTGGGTTGAGTCAGCTATGATTACTAAATCACGTATTGACGCAAACACATCTTCGCTGTATTGTTTTGCGTATACTACATGACTCGTATTTCATAACTTCATCGGGAGCTTCCTGTAACACCACGGACGATGATTACACAAAGTCACGTGACTTACATGATTTTATTGGAGCCATGAAATAACATATAAACATCTATTCAGATTACACAGATATAAAAGAAAATTGTCATACCTCGCCCCATATGATACCAAACTTCCATCCTACATGACATTGCCATACATCGGTGTCACAGTCAAAACATGGTTGTGTGTTGCTGTTGTTGCTGTTGAGCGGCGGTTGTTGTTGCTGTCGTTGCTGGGGTTTCTTCCGGGGTAAATTCTCTTCTGTACAGCATTGTGCAATGCTGGGGGGCAAAAGTCACATCCTTTGACGGAAATTTACTTTCACAGCGATACTGGTTTGATCGACATTTTAATCGATATTCTATTCCATATCTGACATTATTTTTTTTTCATGCAAATCTGCGATTCTATTCCAGTGGCAGAAATAACTGCCGAAGACAGACTCGTGAAACACACCAGAAAAAATAAACTGAAACCACAGACACAGACACACACACACACACACACACACACACACACACACACACACACACACATGTGGTTTCGAAACTAGAGTCAAGAAAGCAAACTTTAGTATATATACAAGGCAACAAATAAAACAGTATTCCTATCTGGCTAAATGCATTTTGTAGAGAATCCCATCATTACCGATTGTTGGATCGCTGTGTCAGTTTTTCCTCCATTTTGATTTTGTAACTAATATAGGATAGAGGAGTTGATACATATTTACGCATAATTATTATGTCTATGATTGTTGAGTGTTTGTGTGCGTGTGTATCGAAACTATCATTAAGTGTGCGAACGAAGCCTTGCTTTTTCAATGAACCATGATGCATGAGTTGTGGCAACAAGACAAACTATCACAAACGGAAGAGAAAGAAATATCGAAAGAATGAAAGAAAAAGAAGTTCCATGAATTAATTTATTCACAGTCGGTATTAAACAGCCATGTCACTATAACTTCAAATCGCGCCATTATTCTGGCTACAGTATAGTGTTTCTTCTGTATGTCACGGTGTTCCCTTCAGGACAACGTGAGCCTTGGCCAGTGTTGGCCGAAGGATATGAGTGCAGCTGGTAGGCCTACGAACTGTTCGTCCATTCATGGTAGAGTCCATGGTCCACATTTGAATCCACACGCTCAGTAGTGTCCCTGTATTCAATCAGGGAGGTGAGACCTCTCACCTCCCTGATTCAATACACTAACTCTCAGCAGGGAGGTCACCTCCCTGCTCTCAGCAATACACACTGCCCTCTATTGAGAACGCGCACGTTGCTCTCTGTCACCGGTAGAAGGGCAGAAAAATTATTCCAATCTTGCCACACACAGCCTCAAGACGAATCGATACAACTCATTTCACTTCATTTTCTTTCATTTTTCAACAGAACACAGACAAGCAACGATATTGGATTTGTGTACCAAATTATGAATATAATATTATATATAAATATTATGTGTGGTGTGTGCGCGTGTGTGTGTTGATAGTATAATAGGTAGATAGATAGATATAGGAGATAGGGAGATAGATAGATACATAGATGAAAAAAAAACAACAACAGATAGATAGAAAGAGAGAGAGGGGGGGGGGGGGCAATACAGAAACAACATTACAGACCAAAACAGCACTTGTTCCTTACTGACGAAAGCAGTCCCTATAATGATGCATGTGAAATTCTGACGCTCGAAACTAAAGACATATCATTCAAAAACATGATTATGAAATGTATGAAAACATTTCCTCTTTCGATCAGTTTCGGTTGACAAATGATTGCAATTACGAAAGCACACGACTTATCATGTGACAATGTAATAGCACCGAGCGGAGTAAGCGTATAAAAAATTATTATTTTTTTTTTTTGCCAAAAGTGCAAAAGTACGAGTTGAATCGAGAAATGTTTAGTGCTGAGACACTAAGGAAGCTGCCAATTAGTTTACAAAGACGACGGTGATAAAAATGGCAACGATAAAAATGACAATGATGAAGATAACGATGATGATGATGATGATGATGGTAATATAAATGTAGTTAGCAATACTGCTGCTATAGACTAAGCCTATACTAGATAATAGTAATAACACTATAGTAATGGTAATGGCATTTATAAATGATGATAACAATGACTGCATGATAAGTCTATATGAGGATGATATGTCACTCACACAGCGGGCAAAACACAGCGAGGAAACATGCATGTAACTGATAGAATTACAGGCCCTCAGAAACAAAGATATAAACAAAATAATGAATTGCTGATAGAATAAGTCAAGAGATGGATAGATTTTTTTCTTAGAAAATAAACTGAGCATTGTTATTTTTATAATTTTTTTTCATTTCTTTTCTCTTTTTTATACTGTATTGAAGCCTAAGGTGTATAAGCATCTGAATGGCGAATCGATATCCACTTTTTTTTTTTTCACTAGTAACACAGTGTAGAAATCCACGTAAAACTGCAGGGCGCCTTTGAAAATCAGTTTTATACAACTGACGAGGCCAAACCTGCAGGATGATATTTATGTAAATATATATAACAAAATGAATGGATATAAATGAATAAACGAATTCATTCACTGTAATGTTCTTGGACGTCATGTATAAGGAGGAAATCAGACAAAGGGTCAATGATTGTCAAGACAACGAAATATAATTATTTTATTTGCGGCTTATTTCATATTAATGCATCTATTTAGAGAAATGTCATTTTTTTAAAATACATATTCACAAACTACACAGTCTTCAACATTGGAATGAAAATTGATCCTGAAGTGAAACAATCCTGTTATAAGAGTAAAAAATTATGGACTTCAATATGTGTATATAATATGTGACTTCGTGGCTAAAACTTCACGCCCTTGCCTCTACTCAAGCACGATTTCTTTATGGAATATTATGCAGCTTGTTTTAAAGTAAATAATTATTTTTCTTCCTCCAAAATCAGTCATGGAATTGAATGATGAGCTGTCAAATTGATGCATAAAATCGACTTTTGAGTAGGAGGCATCATCAACCGCCCAATGTTTTGTCAGCTGTTGCTATGATTTCACGCTGAAAAGAAAAAATGGTCACGCGTATTTCGGACTTGTTATAATATATAGGTACCCCATGGTTCTGAGAACGGCTATTTATTCTTCTTTCTTTCTTTGTTTCGTTTTGGTCTGGGCAACGTCAGCTAATGCTGTACCGTGATATTTGACTTCATATTATATTAACCTGAACTTATATACTGCATTGCAAATATTTGCGGCGGCTGCGTCATAATCAGGTTTTGCTTTCCCCACGAATCCGTCATTCAAGCTCCACACTCGATCTCTGCCTCTAAGGTCCCTCCTCCCAAGCATCCTCATCTCTCTTTCTCTCTCTCCTCTGTCTTAAAGGGATAGCATAGTTTTGGTTAAAATAGGGGATTCATGTTATAAAAACCTTTTGATTAATTAATTGGAAACCACTCAGAGCATACAATTCTAAGAGAAATTCAAAGTTTATTTGATGAAAATCGGTTTTGAAATGGCCTATAATAGGATCATCCCAAAACGAAGTGAAAAAACAAAGTGGTCTTATCAAAAGATGGGTCCCACCTGTGATTAGGACCTTTTGGTTTTTTTTTTTAGGAAATCTCAGCCATTTCAAAACCAATTTTAATCAAATAAGCATGACTTCTTCTTAAAATTGTATGCTCTTTTATATTTTACAACAGGTTTGTTACTATATCTCACAAAAAAGTTGGAAACCTGAAGCCCCATCTCAACGAAAACTCATACTGCGTCTTTAACAAGTCAAGAATTCTAATGGTACCTCTTTTATCTCTTACTGTTGTACCAAACTAAAGAGCTCAAAAAGAATTTTTGACGAAGAAAAAGTATGTGTGGTCTTGTTCTAAATGCTGTAGCGTCAACATAATTCTCGTTCTAGTTGCTTATGACACGTCTTTCCATCGCTCAAGTTTGTGCAGACACGTAAGTGAAATGAAGCTAAATGATACCCATTGAAAAGAAATTGAAAGCGGAAGATTATTAAGCTGTTGATGCCAACACCGAAATGTGATACGGTTGTGCCAGGATTACCCTGAACTTTTTGAAAGGTGTTACGGATAATCATTTTATATAAAAGTAAAATAACTGAAGTTCACTTTTGGCACTCACATTTAACTTTCGTGAATGGTGTTCTGGCTAATACTTTACAAAATACACCGGAAATGCACTGCACTATTGTTATCAAAGACAAGAATAAGCCATCACAATCGATGGAAATGAAAAATAAACAAATAAAATCTACAAATTAGTTTCATTTCAGTTCGTTTCATTTATTCCATTCTCAATAAATATGATTATAACATTTGAGTAAATACACATAATATCAAAACAATGTGATGAAACTTTATTTCAACTTTAAAACTAAATTTATGATAAGTGTGTGTGTGTGTGTGTGTGTGTGTGCGTGTGTGTGTGTGTGTGTGAATAAAAACATGGTTGTATTGGTCTCAAATCATAGGAATGTATAGGCCCTACATCTTTTACAGGCGCACACACAACATACACGCACACACTCACACAGTTTAACATGAATGATAATTATGTGCCGTACAGAAACAATAAATCAAATCCAATCAACTCCAATCAAATCAAAATTAGACTGATAAGTATGCTCCTGCAAGTTTAGGAACACCGGGCCTGCAGCTCGACCAGTCCGTTCTGTAAAAAAGGGGGGCGCAGACGTCACGTGGACAGAAAAAGGGCAGCCCCTGTTAGCCTTTGCTCCAGGACACGGGGTTCAATTTCCTGTGACTCAGCAGAATAGGTTGCGGAGCGGACGAATATTAAGTGATGGTTTATCATAAAATTCAAGGCGGTGTCGACCTCCTTTAGAGAGTTGAGGCCTTTCCTTCTTTTCCCTGAAGAGAGCGATGATGTCAGTATGGCTCGAGTCAGATATAATTATTAAGCCAAAGCCATCGTCGCAATCCGCGTTCTGAGAAAGCAAAAAAATTCTTTTTGAGTTTAGGCTCATCGTTGTCGATGTACAATGTACAATCAAACAAATTGCGCACACACAAAAACCCACCTTATTGCATACAATTTCATGCGCGTATATGGAACGGAAAAAACTTCAAGAGAGTCATGACGGTGGATACTAAAATATACGATTTTATTACACTTGGAAAAGTTGTCATGATGTTATAATGATAATGATGATATCAATGATGATAATAATAACAATAATAATAGTAATAATTATGAAATAATCAAACGAATGATAATCTGAAGTGACAGAAATAGCAATCATAATAATGATAATATAATGGCAATCACAGTTATTATCCAAATTGATTTGATTGTTGCTGATATCTTAATGATGATGATGTGGTGGTGGTGATGGTGGTTGGTTTTATTATCAGCTTTATTAATTTCATTTAATGTATAAAAATACACATTTCCTCATCAGGTTGTTGTTGACATTATCTTAAGGGCAAAATGATATTCATCCTGCCTTCCGAAGGGGTGGGGGTGGGTAGGTCTCATACAATAACATGCTATAGGCCTAGATCATGAGCTCTTTCATTATGTTAGTAGATAAAAATCTTAATGTGCGGAAATTATTTCTTTTTGAATTTTCTTTTTAAAGCTTAACATTTTTGACATCATCATTGTATACTTTCGTAGTCTTCTTAAATATGCAACTATACAACGAAACATTTAACCAAAATTTCAAAGATTCAACATTAAAATTGTGATGGCTCATCAAAACTTTCTCGAACTTGACCGGTTCGTTCTATTCCTTCCTGCATTCGACTATTCCACGTAATATAGGACATGACAGCGGGTAAATTATAGGCCTATGAGTAATTATGTCTATACAGTGACGACGTCCCTGGTATGACGCCGATTACCTGCATGGTAGAGGGGTTCAATCATTGTCTCGACACCGACCACGACCACTGCTCTTACGGACACGCGCTTCCTTCGCCGATGCAAATGAATAACGCGACCCTTCTGCATGCACACACGCACACACAAGTTCAAAGAAAGGTCATACCAATGAATTAGGTCAATACAAAGGATTTGCCGGACACTCAAGACAAAGAGAGTTCCAATCCCGTCGTTAATGCGTAATGGTATCTGCCGTAAGTGAGGCTTTAAATCTACACATAACGTGACAACAATATTTGGCATGATCATCTTTGCAGTGTAAAGTCACCCAATTTGATTTTCAAGTGTTATTGCTTTTTTTTTTTTTATGAGAGAAACAAATAACTATGATTTTTGGTGGAAGTTTTGTCCTTTCTTTTCTGTCCTGCAATGTTTGTCATGATTTGGATTACTTTATTATACCTATAGGAATCAAGAAAATTTAAGTTTTTGCACCGATTGCTTGAGTTGTCCACACTGTACAAACACTGATTTGTAGCGCAACTCTCAATTTTAGCTTTCTCTGAACATAAATAACTTATTACGTTTGGTTTTACGTTTTTTATTTATTGATTAGCACTAATCTTATCCTGCAGTCAACCAAATAGGCTATATACCAAAATTCATTCGTATTTTTTTGTTCCGTTGAAGAAAATACAAAATAGTGATAATAATAAATTATGAATTAAAAAAAAAAAAAGAAATATTCATGGGAGCGGTATTTTTTTTTAGATTTATTTATTTATTTATTTTTTTTTTAAATAATATCCGACATAAAACGAGAACATTCTGATTTCACAAAATGGTGACATTGGTATATCATTGGTGCAAGCAGACAAACTTAATTAGTAACAATTTCATCGCCTTTCAAGTATCCCAGTTAATAGTACATTTTCGCCTTAATCTTCACAAAATCCCCCTTCCTTGATGAAAAAAGAGAAAGAAATTAAAATTTGTATCCCTGACATACCACGGCTATATAAGCTGAAGCGAGGGTGTCTTACATCATCCTAACTTAATTTGCACAATCTTGGTTCTTACAAAAATTTATTACTGTTTAGCGAAAGTTTTTCATTATTCAATATATTAGTCTATGTTCTAGTTAACGACATGTCGACATGACCACTGGATTGGTGAATTCCTTTACATAAAGACCATAATGACCACATCACCTCTTTTTGTGACACCATGATTCTGAAGTCACATATTGAGGAATTATCTTGTGAGTTCGCACCTAACAGAAACGCGTTATGAGCTCGACATTGTCGTAAACTATTCAATTCAATCCAATTCAATTCAATTATTTTTTTTTAAGTTTAATTTTTCTAATACCATTTAAACTATTATATAACGTCAAGCTCCTTTCATACACGATTTACAGAGTATCTGTGTTCGAATGTAATACACGTTGTATTTCTGTATCTGTTATACATTCTGTATTATCGACCTTCGGCGTATCATATTCATAATTTATGTTTATTTGATATTCACTTATTACTGACGCATTCATTCATTAATTTATTTGAAAGTCAACGATTTTAGCCACCGAAATTACAGGACTGCTATGTAAAGAGCGTGTTAAATTGTAGCAATATTTATGGCTGTAAAAAGAAAAAAAGGGGAGGGGTTGTCATATACCCCTATATATACCATATAGCTATGCAGCTCACCATTGTGTTATCATATCATACAATCGACGTCCTGTACAGATGACCTCAATTACACATAGCATCCGTAAATTGCTATTTATGGGCGTACAAAATTCTATTTCTCCCTCTGTCTGGCTGTCGTGACTCAGACTCGCTCCAGGTTAATACCCATAGCGCGCCAGACGTCTATTTCCCCATCCAGCTTGCGCAAAGTAGGCCTACCCATATAGAAAATGATCCAGTCAAAATTCAAAGTCACGCCAGCGACCGTTACTGCATGCATGAGCATTACGTGGCTATAAGTACGATACTGTGGAGAATGGCGCTCAACTCTATCGATGGCACGATCAGGATTAGATTAATGGGCGCTCGTTAACCCTGTAACTGTTGAAGTGGACGAGTATCATGCAAAATAGTTTTGACACAGTGAAAGTAGAGGGTCATTCCGCCGCCGTGTGGGCATGCAAGGGAGGGAAGGACTTTTTCGTGGGGAATCGGAAAGGATGGGGGGGGGGGGGGGGGAATTCGTAATTGGGATTGCCATAGCTAGACCGATGCGTCTAGCCGGTGTGACCTCGCGACAGACGGGTATGTGACCTCGCCCTTGACCCAAAAGTGGTGGTGATGAAATGGGGGCTCGCCCCTTGTGCATCGTTGGTCGAGCCGAGTGATTCTAGATTCCCTTGCTATGGACAGTTACTAGTAGCTCATGCCTGTTGGGCTTTGACTCTTTCATGACTAGCCTTGTTGTGCATTAAATAATGGAATGTGTATAATGACCCCTTTAATTTTTTCTGTCGAAGGGTTCTTTCATTCTCTCGTAAACCCCCTCTAGAATGTACGTGTATAGTATCTAACATAATACTACATGTGAATGTAGCTTTCGAATAAGGAAACGGTGTATTCCTTATTAAAAGGGAAATTCCCGACCCGTTTTAAGGGGTGCTGTTCGTTTTTCCGAAGGTTCGCTATTCCGAAGGATCATTATTCCGAAGGGTCGTTAATCCGAAACACGCAATTCCCTATATTTAGAGGTTCGTTTATAATCCGAAAATGAAAAAGGGTTCGTTAATCCGAAAATTTGTGGCGTTATTCCGAAGGTTCGTTATTCCGAAGATTGGTTAATCCGAAAATGAAATTCGGAACAATGAACCTTCGGAATAACGAATATCAGGAATTAAGAGCCTTCGGAATAACGAACCTTCGGAATAACGAGCTGTAACCGTTTTAAGTGAGTCTGAAAAGAAAGAGTGAAATTTTTCTATAAGTAAGCCCTACAAATGAAAATTTGTTCAAAATCCGATGAAAAGTAAGGAAGTGTGACATTATAAGGTAATAATATATATATATTTTTAACGGAACAGTTCTTGAACAGTCAATATGAATATTGATGAAGTGATGATGTCATCCCCTCATAACTTGCCATATATAAACTTGTTCGTAAAATTTTGAAATTTCCAGCATTTCGTTCAAACGCAAGTATACAAGTAGGCCCTTGTCTCAACTCCTGATATATTAACTCACATAACTTTGAAGTTATTCAACCATCAAGAATAACATCACGTTTTACACTTTTATGACAGAAAATTTTCTTGTACACGATCAATAGAAAATTTGTTAGGTGATGACATCATCAAATCACTCATTATATTTATATCAACTCTTCGAGAACAGTTTTGCAAGAATATGTAAATTATGTAACCGAATTTTCACTGTTGGGTTGTGCATGTCACATTTTTATTCTTTCTTCTATGAAAAACTTTAAACTGGCCTGCATGCAATTTCCCCTTAGGAGCGACCAAAACGAATGGTCAACTCAGTCCGCTGTATACCGAGGGTTAAAGTCGAAAATGTTTAGGAAGAGGGAGAGAGAGAGAGAGAGAGAGAGGGAGAAAGTCAGAAACAAAAAAAAAAGGCACACAAAAAGAAGCAATTTATTACTGCATGCAGAAAGTCACGTTCGCCTAATGCTGTAATGTTTCGGTTTGGTGATACTGTACATTTACTTTCGTGTTTGTCCTTGTTCTTTTTCATTTCGCAATTAGTGCAGGGGCCGCGGAACGTTTTTCAGTGGGGGGGGGGGGGGGGGTGCGGGACCGTGGGAGGGGTGGCAAGGTCAAGGTCAAGGTCAAGACCCCCCCCCCCCCCCCCCCCCCCCCCCCCCCCCCCCCCCCCCCCCCGCTTAGACGGGAAGAATCTAAGGGCTGAATCTTTTGGAATTGAAATTCATGAGTGTTGTGATTTTTTTCGATTTTTTTTTTTGACGAACCAAAAATTGTGGGGGGGGGGGGGGCTGCAGCCCCCCAGCCCCCCCCCCCCCCCCCGCTTCCGCAGCCCCTGTATAAGTGTGTGCAAATCGGCATGTAGGCACCACTATGAATCAAACCCTGAACGTACATTATGTTGACCAGTCTTGGATTCTCTTTTCATGCACTATCATCGACTATACGTGTAAATAGTGTGTTTGTGTAAATTCAGCATTGATTTTATTGTTCGTCCGCGCGCTGTTACTCGCGTGACATGCAGCAAACCACAACAACTTTTTTCTTTTCCCCATTATACGCGTGACCAAAATTATAGTCAACCACAATGCATGTCCTCAAACACCGCGGCTTATCATTGTTCAAGTTTCCATTCAATGTGCTG
The DNA here is from genome assembly GCA_033980235.1 of Diadema setosum. Classification (NCBI taxonomy): domain Eukaryota; kingdom Metazoa; phylum Echinodermata; class Echinoidea; order Diadematoida; family Diadematidae; genus Diadema; species Diadema setosum. The sequence goes on along the minus strand of CM067077.1, from coordinate 29,090,841 downwards.
CAAGACCGGATGAAATTGTGGTTTTTTCACAATTTTCATTACTTTATCTTTCCAACTACTAAGTAATTCGTCTACCCACCGAGGACATAATTGCTCTTCTTGTTTCTCCGCCGTCACGATGAAAGTGCACAGCGTGATTTTTTATGCATTCCTCGCGAATTCGTCACTGGAGCACATGCACTAACAATGGCCTGGGATGTTTAGTCTTCACGCTCATTCGGTTACACAGAGTGCGCAACAATTCTAAAAATGTAATTTACAATATCCACAAGCTCTTCGCAAATATTATGCTGAATATCAAACCAAATAGCTCGCCAAAAGTAATATTTATCAAAAAACAAAAACAAAAACACTTATTGAATACACGTTTGTTTCCCTACACGGTGTAAATTTCGCATTTTAATCGACTGTCGAATAAAACGAGATAAGAAGTTCCTTATTACTTTTTTTTTCTTAGAGACCTGCAGTTCACAGCTACATTATATTCAAGTTGTGTTTGCATCATTTCTTTCACTAAATTGATTTGAGCCATCCTTCAACAATATTGACTTATGAGAGTAACCTTCATGTTTGCGACGTTTGCTTGCTGTTTTTTTTTTAATCTCACCTTTTTTTCTCGGCGATAATCATCCGCAGTGACGTCGTAGTCTGCATTCAACACGACGTTTGATTAGCTAAACCTTAGAATGGAACTGTCACTTACAAGAGTTTATCATATCTAATGTATAGGGATGTAATAGCTAAGTGATGGTGACATTATATCCTTGCAATAACCACTTAAATTATTGAATATAAGCATAGCAATAACAACATACAGCAATAACAATAGCAATAGCAATATAGATAGCAATCGATGTACTCATCGATTATCGATTATATCGATTATCGTAATTATGATAATCGCATTTATTGATTATACAAGCAATAGCTTGGAACAGCAGAAAGAGGAAGACTTATTAATATTTAAGACCTATATACCTACGAGCATAATATACACTGGATATGAATTAAAGACCGCATTCTTTTATTTTCCACTGTTAAAGCTATTTTGTCACCATAATATCCATATAAAAACAACTCAAACATTCTTCGTATTTCGAACGTCCACAGATTAGAACAAAGTGGGCGATTGCCAAAATGTGTTTGATTTGAGTTGTGCAGAATATTATCCTGATTATTGTTAAAGAGAGCCGATTACTGGTGTAACACAGCCCAGTGCTAAAGATGTTATGACGTTTACAGTATTCCTTTTTGCTTTTGTTTTCGTTTTTTTTTCTTTCATGGTCAGTCGATGACTGCAGAGTAAATATCATAATACTTTAATTACGCCAAAATGTTGATTTATCAATCCTGACACGTCTAAAAACACCGGTCTCACCGATCCGTCGCAGTCACGAAACTAAATTTGTTTTTGGTTCCATTCGTGACAGTAGAAACGTTTTTTTTTTTTTTTTTTTTTTTTTTTTTTTATAAGTACCAAGTCTGAGATGTGGCTATCCTATCACACATGACGTTTACCTGGTTTCGACCACATCTCTTGTTTTTTTTTCCTTCTTCTTTTTCAATTACCAGTTAAGCAATAATCGTCGCGGTCTGCAACTCGTTGAGAGTATTGTTTTCTTGTCTATAGATTGACATTGTTGTGGTCTTTCATTGCACACAGCGTTTTGGTGAGAGCAAATGCCTTTGTGTGCCTGGAATGCACGGGAACTATACAGACAAACAGTCGCAAAGATTATGGGATGCACGTCAGACATGTATTACGAAGGATGAACAACAACATCAACATCCAAATCTCGTTAACCGTGCCATAAATATTTATCAATTATTACTCATTACTGCCGTTTATGGCTTTTGCAACTCACGCGTGATACTATATAACAGAGTTGATATTTTATGTCATGAATATAGTATTTCCTTTAATTTCCTTTATAGAATTTACTACCTCGAACCTTGCTGGCTGTTTACTAACTTTGTACTACAGCTGGCAAGAGTGATGACGATTACAATTATATCTTTTATGTGGCTGTCTGATTCTCGAGTCAGAAAGTCTTTCATTTTTCTCTAGGTTAGAGTCGATATTCAATATCGTGTTAACTCTTCACTCATAAATGTCCCCATTAACATGGATGGCAATGCACTTATTAAGTGCATTGCCATCCATGTTATGGGGACATTTATTTGTTTGTTTGTTTGTTTGTTTGTTTGTTCATATGTATAGGTTTGTAAGTGTTATACACCGATATATTATGTCTAGCTAATTGCTTTTTGATGTTATTTAGTCTTTTTGTCCACGAGGAGACTGCAAAATACAAGCTTGCTTTTTAGCATGTCTCCTCCATTTCCTGCAACTTTAGTTTCAATTCAATTTTCATTGTTCACTTTGCTTTTGTGATGCGTAGTATTGTCAACTCTACGTATTTTTCTTTGTTACTACATTGCATTGATGTTGTGTTATTTTGTGTATGAAAATGTTGTTGGAAATGAAATAAATGAAATGAAATGAAATGAAATTTATGAGTGCAGCAAACTGGTATTATATATTATGTATAAGTAAAAAGGAGTTTCAGTATACACATCACGGAATGAAAATTGAAATACAACATTTTCTCGCGCTCTCACCAAACGGTGATAATGAGGTTGCAGCCATAAGCAAATTAGCGGGCCCACCCTCCAATTTATTTTATCACCAAATGCTTTTCTACAATCCCCATCAAAAGTATAATGCACCCTTTTCTGCCGATTACTTATGTTGGTATTTCTTTACTTTCATTTACATTGTGCGTATTTATGTTATTGATTATGTTGAGATGGAGAAAAAAATGAAATAAACTTGAAATAATGTGCGATGATGATGTCGTCACCACATTTTTTTTTTTCAATCGGTTTGTTCACACACACACAAAAAAAATGTCCCCAAACAATGATTTATTCAATGTATAGTAGTGTAAACCATTCCTTCCCTGAAAAGCCACCGCTATGAGGTCACTGATTCACAACAATAATCATAATGTATATGCAAGATCCAGTTGTTTTTTTTTTATAATAATAAAGTGTGTTTGTAGTGTATGAAAAGATGATGCGCATGTTGTATACGCCTCTGTGTGGGTTTATTTGAATAAGGGGAATGTGATTTAGTTATGTGTATGCAGTGCATAGTGTTGTATTACAAATTGTATACTGTCAGTGTTGGTCTGTTATTATACTGTGCTGTCGCACATCGTATATTGTAGCCTATACACTTCATTTACTTCAGCAATTTTCTAAAACTCTCCCCACCATATTCATATACTTTTTGCAAGTTTCTGCAACTTGAAAAATCACAGCATACATGAAACTATATCATATCAAATTAATATGTAGTAGTACTATACAACGTAGAGGGCAAAATGAGCAAATTAAAAAAAAAACAATCACAGCATCAAAACAAACGATGTAATTACCGTTATTAGGACACAGGCCTAAAATTGATATACTCTACGAAGTTTACACCAAATACTTAACGACAATAATAACCAATATAAAAAATGATTAAATAAAAAAAAAAACTCGACATCATCAGAGGTGCATGTTCTCGAGGGCAATTACACACGCACACGTACCCTCCCTCCACACACACACACGTATTGAAGGTCATGAGCTCGTCTGACATCGCACAGTGAGATATTAACCCCATTTTTTTTTCCAAACGCCCTAGAGTGCATTGACCTCTGATAACGGAAAGATTTTTTTTTTCTGGTGTTGCTGTGCATGATGAATGCCACAAAAATGTCAGGAAAGAGGAAAATGTCAACGCTCTCTCTCCTACGTCCCTGAAATTGTTGAGGCAAGTCATTTCAATTCAGTTCAATTCAATTCAATTAATTATCATCATTATTATCATTACTTTTTTTTTTTTTTTGGGGGGGGGGGGCATTTTTCGTCCATCCATTAAAGAACATAGCATAAAACAATTACTTCATGTACATTGGTTGACTGCAAGATGGACATATGCAATATAAACTGACAAAATGACAAGCGTATTTACACATACGAGATTTTTCAGACCAACAATGGTCTTTGCAGGGTCGCCTCTTTATCAGCATTTGATAGCACTGTTCTTAAAGTATACACGGGGTCCTGTCATTATGTTATTACCCCAGCAGCAATAGGTACTCGTTTTTGCACCTGGATCGAGAGGGACATCAAGCATGGGTAAATCTATAGGGCCTTCATCTTGCGCGAGGACGTATTTACACTCGTCTTGGTATACATGCAGGACTCGAACTCGGGTCCTCCAATTCAAAGTCAAGAGTCTAAATCCACTATACCGCAGTGACCCCACATGATGACGAATGCTACCCGACTGGGATGGGGGAAAGAGAGAGCTGTCAACGCCCCCCCCCCCCTTCCTTCTAAACCAACCTCAAACAATCTCTGTGAGATCTAATTTTTGACATGTATTCGTGCACTGCAAAAAGTCCGGTGTTAAAATATGAAACACCGAGCTGGTGTTAAATTTTCGGTGCTCATTTGTGGTGTTAGATCAACACCTCCGGTGTCACTTCAAAATATAAAATTGTTTTTTTTTTTAATAGTTTCTTAGTTACCGTTTCTCTGGTTGATTTTGAACTTCAACAAGATGATCAAGAATGTTCCGATAAAGTACTTGATCTTTGAAAAAAAGGTGTGAACACATCCACACCACAGTAACACCAGTTGGTGTGGTCTCCTATTGAAGCTGAGCGGGTGTTATACCATTGACATTAACACCAGCAATATCAAATCAACACCATGCGGTGTCATTGTTGAATTAACACCAGCGCAGTGTCAAAACTATCACTAGCTGCAGTGTCACACCATGAAGTGCCAGGTGAACACTTTTCAACACCATCACAACATACTTTCTACACCTGTGGGTGTGGTCCTCTAGTGACACTTTTTGATCGGTGTTAGATTTAACACCCATGGTGTTCAATCTAACACCGATGTTTTTGCAGTGTGGCATTACTTTATTTTTTCCTTTTTCTTTTTTATTGATGAAAAAGCATAACGTAAACAAGAACAAAACTATACATGTATTTATTGATACCATCAAACGAAGCGTTACAGGCACTTCAGATATAAACTTATTAAAATAGATGCCAAGATTACAATTTTTCAAGGCAATATTATACTCTGTTTTTTGTTTAAGACGAATATAAGAGAGCAGTGAAGGGAAAGAGGATTTTTTTTTTTGGAATTTACAGCGATATACGAAAAATTTTGTGCAGAACAAAAAGAAATTGATACAAGAGGAGTGAGGTTGAGAATGGTTGACTCCAATAATTTTCCAAAATCTGATAAAGTTAATGTCTCTTTCAGGAGCTTAAATATATCTCTCTGAACTGGATGAGATGGGAACAACGCTTTCAAAAACAAATCAAAACAAAACAAAACAAACAAACTAAAAAGCTCAATAGAATCCTCTCCCTTATTGCATACACTGCATAATAATGTAGTGTCAGACCTCCCAATTTAGGATAAGAAATCATTTGTAGCAATGGCTTTATGAAACACCTAAAAACAATAAAAACTAGACTCGGAATTTGTCAACACTGACAAATTAGGTGATCCGATCTATTGGGAAATCAATGATTTGAGTCCTGATCCCAATAGGCATGATCATACAGGTTTCATCTGTGTTGAGGGGACATTGGCCATGTGATGTTTGGAGTCTCATTTAGAAAAGGGAGTCACACCTGCCATCTTTGGTACCGAATTCCGTATGCACTAACGAAGATACAGAATGAAGTATATTTGACCTTTGACCCCATTTTGCACACCAAAGATGGCATCTGAGCAAAAAGTAGTTATTTTGTGAAATGATTCTGGTAACATGGTCTTTGCGTGTGCAAAATATGGGAAAGATAGGACAAGTATTCACCAAGATACAGGATGAAACATTTATGACCTTTGACCCTAATTTACATACCCAAGATGGTGTCCGATCAAGTAGTTGTTATTTTATGAAATAATGTACGTGACATGAACTAAACATGTGCAAAATATGTGGGTGATAGAGGCTGTTTTTCTTGAGTTATTGCAAAGAAAGCTGCAGAAAGAAAGAAAGATCTCAATACATCGAAGATAAGCTTTAATTTCAACCAAGTTTTTTAGCATGATCCAGACATCGTATGAAAAAACAAAAGGCACACTTCTGATAGCACAAAGTCTCAGCTACAACATATTAAAATTTGGGAGAAATTCACCGAAGAGTAAGTGAGCTAGTGCTCGATAAAGACCGTCATGTCAATTTTTGTTTCCAGAAAAATTCCCTCCCATAGAGATAACACGTAAACTGGTTAAATTTGACAAGGTTACATTATATCCATTTTCACGAGGTGAAGACATCATCCGATTAAATCTTTGATGAGCAAAACTTAAAGAGTATTAAATTGGCTACAACATACTAAAATCTGGAAGAAATTCACCGAAGGGTAAGTGAGCTAGTCGTCGATAAAGACAATCATGTCAATTTTCACATCTAGAAAAATTCCCTCCCATAGAGATAACACGTCATAACGAAGATACAGGAAGAAGTACATATGACCTTTGACCCCACTTTGCACAGACAAGATGGCATCTGAGCAAAAAGTTGTTATTTTGTGAAATGATCCTTGTAACATGGTCTTTACGTGTGCAAAATATGGTAAACATAGGACATGTATTCAGCAAGATACAGGATAAAACATTTATGACCTTTGACCCTAATTTACATAGCCAAGATGGTGTCTGATCAAGTAGTTGTTATTTTGTGAAATAATGTACGTGACATGAACTAAATAGGTGCAAAATATGGTGGTGATAGGGTATGTTTTTCTTGAGTTATTGCAAAGAAAGTTGCAGAAACAAAGACATATTTCAATACATTGAAGATAAGCTTTAATTTCAACCAAGTTTTTGGACATGATGCCGACTCCGTATGAAAAAACAAAGGGCACATTACCGATAGCCCAAGGTCTCAGCTACAACATACTAAAATCTGGGAGAAATTCACCGAAGCATAAGTGAGCTAGTGCTCGATAAAGATAGTCATGTCAGTTTTCATTTCCAGAAAAACTGCACTCCCATAGAGATAACACGTAAACTGGTCAAATTTGACAATGTTACTTTTAATCCCTTTTTAAGAGGTGATGCCGTCATCCAATCAAAATGTTGTTATGAAATGACTGAAAGACCATTTAATAAGCTACAACATATTGAAATTTGGACGAAAATCAACAAAGAATAAGTGAGATACGCTTGAGTGAACTTAAAATTTGATGACGTCATTTTGAAAATTTACTTTTTTTACTTTATTAAGAAATTTGATATCTTTCAATCATTTTTCCAGCATCGCCAACCCATGAAATGACATGTACAACTCATCAGCTTTCAGAATATGTAAAGAAAACGGGGGGTCACCGTCCATTCTGACGAGTAAAATCGGATTCAAAATTGGCGGTTTTTTTGCATTGTTGCACTGTATATCGCCATTGACGCGCGCGCGGAATTTCAACTTTGACGGGCCCGTGTGACGTCATATTGAGTCGGATTGACTTGAAACTTGGTAGAAATATTCCTTGACATTTTAGGCATCCGATAAGTGTGAAAAAATGGGAAATTTCTATGTCGTATGAGCTGTGCGTGCGTATATGTGCGCGCGCGTACGCGTCCGTCCAATTTTTTCGATTTTTCAAAAAATGCTCTAAATCTTCTGAAACGTGTGCAAAAAAAATTTGAGCTCGATTTGAGCATACAAATATTTCAACGCGCGCGTACGCGCGCGTCTTAAGCGTAAATATGAATTTTGATTATATGAGTAGAATGCACTTGACTTGAAATATATGTGACGTAAATTTCATTGAAAATTTTCATTCCACTAAAGAGATATGATTGAGAATGTGTTTTCATATAATGACGTCATAGTGACGTCACGGTCGACTGATCACTTTGATTTTAGTTCGATTGCCGTCTTTGGGAGATGATACATGTATGGTATAATTTTGACATTGATAGGAAGAGCACTTTCTGAGCTAACCTGTCCACAACTTTTGAGGAGAAAGAAGAAGAAGAAGAAGAAGAAAGAATCCGTACAGATACAGAAGGTGATCCGAGAGGATACTCGGATCACCTAATTCCAATTAAGTTTCCACAGTGCATTCGAAATTGCGAACATTGATACGAGACCAGTAGTCTGCATCAGTATTGTATCAAACAACTTATTCCAAAATGTGTGATTTTTGTTGTGCGAAACAACTGCATGCCATGAAACGTGAATATAATGCATGCAGTATGCGCACTTTTGGTTTCTAGGAAATGCCGATTTGGTGATTTTCGCCGTATGATGCGACGTGTGTTAAATTTTGCGCAAGCGATGACGACACAACGCGTGCATGGCATACGGGGTAAACGAGGCAGTTTACTTAAATTGTCATTATATAAGATACGCCTTGATTTCGCGCCATTTTTCCACGAGCGACTGAAGTGAGAGAACGTAAGCATGACGTAATAAAGGTCATTTGATCGACACCAGCCATGCTGCATGTAAATCGTTTGGCATAACAGGAAAATAGTAACACATCAGAAAGTGTTTCATTACTATAATTATGTGAGCGCATGAAGCAAACGTTTTTGTAAATGCTAAGTGCACTGTCACATTATCCCGGTACAAAAGACACGCGGCAGTAGCATTTGTAGCAGTTGTAGCGAGGAGCTCCTTCGTTGTATAGTCTCTTGCCGTGCTATAACAGCCAGTCTTCTTCTTCATCTTCCTCCTTAATTCCATTCAAGTCAGTTAAAAGTAATTTATTTCCATCAAAAAAGAATTGTAACGAAATACAAAGCATACATTGCATAATAATGTTTGAGCATTTTGAAAAAAAAAACATATTAGGCCATCTATAAGGAAAGTAGGCCCTATACACACAAAAAATATGTATATAACTACGTAAAATAACAAAGAATAGCAATGCATACTCTGCAAGGTTGCTAAAAAGTTTAGCATAATGGAAAAGCGTTCCTTAAGACATTATTATAAGCATCAATTATTTTAAAGTACAACAAAATACAAATTAAGACAAGTATACCTATTCAGACAGTATAGGAATCGAGCCGTGTCTACGCAGAAAAGATACACGCAATATAAACATGATAGGGTCCTATAATACACACGTATAAGAAACACATGCATTGCATAATATATTATAAACATACACACAAAAAACATGACATCATAAAGGAAGAGAGCACAATGACATCACAAAGCAACAGGGAACAAGAAGAGATGAGAAAGAGCAGAGGAGAATAGAGAGGTCCTCCTCTTCATCTTCATCTTCTTCTTCTTCTCGGATCCCCTTTTCGTTATCATCTATAGAACGTTTTCGTGGTTGCTGTTGGCTTTACTTATATTATATAGAGGTATATTCAGCAGTGAGTATACCTATAATATTTTGGCAAGATTTTTCAAAGATAGCGTCATGCTTCCTCTCCATTTCCTTCTAGCGTGCATCATATCCCGTAAAAATGACCATCACCAAAGAGATGTTTTTCATCGTGGCTCATGTTCCTTCCCCTCCAAAATGACGGTCTGGATTAATTAATTAAACTCATTTTGTAATACTTTCTAAATCCAAATGAAGGTTTAGCTAATGATGACGTCCCCAAGATGTATGCTAATCAGCTACATGCCTGCATGCCCTGCAATATTGATAAATGAACGGATTATTTCCGTGATGACGTCACAAGACGCACGCGAGGCACGAAAACTGTACAGAGCATGTAGTGCGCCATTGACATAAGCAACGGCAATGCTGAAAATGTCATTGAACGTTGTTATTCTACGATTCACTAGCAACCGATAGGTAATTGTAACGGCCTGACAATATTTATTCGTTCCTCTCGACATATAGCGGCAAAAACATCAGGACATTTTCGAAATGCCCTTAAAACAAATTTCTTTGTTTTTAACATGAATTTTTGTAGAAATTACCTAAGACTTGAAATGAAGCACTGACATATGCAACAAAAAGTCCACATTAAACATGAAAGTAATACCTTAACAATTTGATTTGATTCGATGTCTGCAAATTTTCTCAGAGTATAATGGCTTGATGAATATCAGCGTCTAACGCCCGATACGACTAACATACGTTTTATAGCACCGTATTCGTCGAGAGAACCAGTCTTAACCTATAGCTTGAGGAAAACGTGATGAATTATGGAACTTTTAAAGACTATAGCGAATTCGGCAAAATAAACATCGCGAAAGGTTATTGTACGTAACGAAATAATTTGCTCTCGTGTCAAAGAATGTTTATTTTCTGCAGTTAGTAACATTTGGCTTGTAGGCCTATAAGCGATTAACTTTTGTCCTTATCATATGTGTTTATTTTTGCAACTGATTGACAAATTGCCCTACATCGACGTAAATAACACTGAATTCATCAGTGTTTTAGTTAGTAGCCATGATGCCATGATAAAAAATCATGGGCGTACATACTCGAGCAGGATTCGAACCTACGACCTCCTTATCACCGGACAGGCGTCATCTCCACTAAACCACCGAGCTTTTGTCCGACAGAAAGTGTTGGTTCTAATTCTTATAGCATGCAGCGGGTACTGCTTTGTTATTCAAATTCATTAAATTCTTGTTATTTTTTGTTATTGTTGTTTATTCTATCCCATTGCCCAGTACCAGTTCTTCAAAAACGGGTTATTCAGAGGATTCGCTTGATATTGTATGGGAAAAAGTATTAGGGGATACTGGAGATAATTTAAGCCTATAGTGAGGAAGTTTCTATTCAACATTCCGTTTCATAAATAGAACAGACAATTTCATGATGATTACATGAACGCTAGAAAATTTTGTAAACTTTGCTCCACACCAATTGCTTCTCAACAAGTCTGGTGTAGAGAATCGTGAATGTCGAACTTCAGATTTTCTATAAACTATTTGATTTCTTTGATTCTAATTGACTTTGTTTGATTTCCTGCATATCTAAAACAGCTTGAATATAAAAATCTAGGGTCCTATCTACTTTGACATATCATTCATGTAAGAGTTTTCACAAAAAATAGGGTCCTTCCCTCCGTCGTGTACCCAAACCCCATTCACCCATCCCCTATTTCAAAACAAACTATTGTAACCTGAGTAATAGCTGCATGTTGATAATCATTCCCTACAATTTCAGCTGTATTAAAGAGGTGTCCATTGTCAGGTGGCTGTTGGTATATACTGTACATCACTCATGATGATAAGTAGTAAATTATTAAAATGACCGTTTACAAGAGACTATACCGTCATGCAGCTATCAACGTATCTGGTATAAATGCAATATGGGATAGTGAAATGGTGGGTGAGGGATATGTAACACTACCACACATCAAGAAGACGAGCCCACTGAAACCTTTTATTAACCGTATAGCACACACCCTATCGGTTGTAAGATCTACATCTTCTCGGTGTTTGAACAAAAATGATATAAAAATCAAATAGCGATATGCAAAACCAGTCGTTGATACTGTTTCAATATTTGAATTGCAACGTTATATATGACGTGAACGTCAAGCTTTTTCGTTCAAACAGAAAGTTTTACTCGATTATTGACTAAGAACAAAATGTTTGTGGAGCTAGAAATTTGAGCTCTTTTTGTTTGCATTCTGGGAGACCTGGGAGATTCTGGACAAGCTCTGAATTTTCGGTAGAAAACTCCTTGCTCCCACGTCTTTTGTGTGATCATTGAAAATGAACATTCTTTCGTTGCACCATGCACAGACTGTTTGGTATTGCGTTGTTCGGCCGTAGATGCAATCAGCCAAGACCGCCGTAAAAATTGTCTCTCTCTCTTACGCAAGCGGTGACGAAATTGCTTTCCAAAGAACGACACGCATGTGACCCGCTGAAATGGAGAGAGCTGCGGCTGGCCCTTTCAAATTTATTCCGTCCCTTTTATCGTTTTAGCTGCAGCGGCCTCAGTGGCGGTCAATGTCCGAGAAGGGGCACGGGGCAGACATCTTCCGGCAGTGATGACCATGACCATCCAGCCACAAGACGAGGTTTTGGATGCGGACTCGCCGGCCTTGCAAAGGGCATTTCACGTGGACTATAATGGCGTCTGGAGGCAAATACCGCCTCCGCATCACAGCTATACACCATACGAAAAACGTAAACGTTATAAATTAGCACACTCTTCTGCTGAATACCTGTGCTTTTCATCGTGATATCCATGAACTATAGAGACGAACAAGGTGGACTAGACAAGAGCGCAAACACTGTTGAAGGAAGATGTATCAAAATGAATAGAACAGCATGAGATGAGAGGAAGTTCTAGAAAATACATAGGAAATAATAAACAGAAAGTTCTAGAAAATTATGGAAGAATAGAGAATATTCTAGAAATTCAAATTACAGAAAATTATAGGAAATATACTTGAACTTCAACTTGAATTTGAAAAGAGGAAGGGATAATGGTGGGGAGGGGGTAGACACTGCAGACAGAGTACGAGACTGAGTTGGAGAGAGGGAGAAAGAAGAGTAAAAGAGAGAACATTGAAAAAGGGGAGAAAAGCTCAGATGGAACGATTCATCCACGTTGCGAAATTTGAACGAAAGAATAAAGTCATCAACGAGTGTATAATGCCAGCAGTGCTTCAGCATAATACATTCAAGGAATTCCTCATCACAAACCGACTCCGTATAGTGCTAGTAACATGGAGATGGTGTATGGTTCCACGTGTGTGTCTCAATTTCGTCTGTGATATATACAAGATAAATAATATGGGATTTACCATCTTGCGTTCGAGTCACGTTCTCCTTTTGCCTTCGATGTCTCCAGATTATCAATATCAGAATTCTGCCAAGGACCTAGGTAAGTATACGAACCAAGGAAAGTTTTCAAGGTGAATGATATTGGGACTATGGGAGAAATATATCATAATGATAAACGTACTTGAAACTACGCAAGCTAAAGAATTATAAACACAGTCAGCATAATCAAATTATGAACTATATCTATGACAGAGAGAGAGATTGAGAGAGAGAGAGAGAGAGAGAGAGAGAGAGGAAAGGAATGTAATTCTACACACTCATTTCACTATGACATAATCACTCTATGTTTTACGAGGGTAATGTTCCAAGGCCATGGCACTAATTTCCTCGACCCGGGAGTATAGAAGGCATCGCGTGCTCGCGCTGACAGCAGGGTTAATTCGTGTAAAAATGCGTTGGCGGAAGTGAATGATGACGATCATGACATATTTTCATGCTTGGAGTAAGGCTCACAGATGAGCATCAACTGTCAGAGCGTTTTATTTTTGGGCCAAAGTGAGAGACGGGATCGGGTTTATGCACTTTTGGGTCAAATTACAGCAATTTAGGAGGACGCTATAGCTTTACTAATTTGTGCATTGTGTCTCTGTCAGTGCTTGTGTGTGCTAAGAGTGTAAGCGAGATTTCGATAATATAATTTCCAGTATGATTGCATGTGATACTAATATCACTGTGACACTAATATCACTTGAAAATATGTCAAATCAAAAAAGAATGTCGAAACTTTCTCATGTTAGGCTCTATTTATTTCGGCAGTAAGGAGTACCCCTTTCACTCTGTTGTCTACGTTTACGTTAAGTTTACTTGAACATGTTATGATCACATTACAACAACAACGACAACAAGAATAACAGTCACAACAACAGCAAAAACCAAACAAAAGTGCAGGATAGATTAAGTACGAAAGATCCTGCGTACCGAGAGACCATTCTTCATTCGCATTTTCTCTAATGACAAGGGAAAGATAACGGCTTAGATAAGATTACCTGGCTAACGCCCCGCGAGACTGACTTTGCGGAAAGGCGTGCGTGACGTTCGGGGCCGCGAGCTGTCCAAATTCATAATTAAAGTTGACAGTCTGAGGAGGAGACTAGACGTCCTCGCGCTTCCGGGGTGAGACGTGTCAGGGTGAGTTTGTGAGAAGGGATCGCGCCTGTGTTTAGCATAATACGGTAAAAAACAAAAAAGCAAACAAAGTTAATGTTGGCATTCCAGGACCTCTTCACCATGACTCTAAAAATATTCGTTTTAAAAGAGGAACATGATGTTCGTCGACCGTAATTGGATTATAAAAAAACATAAGAAACTATACGTAATTAAAGAGAAATGTTTAATGCATTATGCGAGTTATAATGGAACTTCAATTTCACAAAGTCAGAATAATGTTTTCAGGGGACAGTTATTTATCACTCACATTCGAATACTTTGCGAATTTTACGAGGTGATGATGTCATAATAGCCTCATTTCAGTCTTTTAACTGGATTATACTATGCAGAGAAATCTTCGGAAAAGCAAAACAAAAACAACAAAGGACGATAAATTATGTACAAATCCTACGGCTGTCATGAGTTAGAAATAATGACGAGAATAATGTGAGCCTATCACATTTATCCCTTATTCACTGCATGTTACCGATGTACAAGACATTCCCTTAAAAATCCTAGGTCTACTGTATCATAACTGTCTCGTCTTTTTTATGATTTTCTTTTGAACAAAATGAATAAGTTTTGACAAAAAGTAGGCCTATACAGTTACCCATTAAACTTACCCGCCATTTTGCAAAACTTTAGGCCTATACTCAATGCCACTTTTTATGATATACCCTATACAAGGGCGCCGGAAGCGGGGGGGCAGGGGTGGCACTTGCCCCCCCAAACAAAATGTTGGGGGGGCAAAACGAGTTTTTGCCCCCCCAAAGTGCCCCCTGTCACAAATAATTAATCACTGATTTAAAGACCAAAATGAACAATAAAGGCATATTTCTTGTCTAAATGTTGTAATTTCATAACAGAAAATGCAAAAATTTTCGCCCCTAACGGGGCGAAAATTATAATTCACTAACAACATACATTATTGTATCTATACACTAATAGTAACTTATGAGTAAATTTAGTGTATAGATGGTATAGCCTCGTGTCCTCGAGTGTGCCCGCTGAAACATACCTTTAGTTAACCTTACATTTTTCATTTGCTTCTTTGCTTTCTAGCAGTATAAGAATATTTTTTATTGTTCGAACGATGCGATCACGTTTAAGCTTTTAATGAGCACATTTCAGATAAATTGCAAAGTGAAAGTGGCTCGCTCGTTCTGCCCGTACTTATAGTAAAATGAAAAGTTTTCATAAGTTATTATCATAGTCCTTCGCAGTGATTTCTTTTACTATGTTTAATTCCACAGAAATTTAATTCAAAATGCTCTATAAAAGCGACTTTTATACTCTGTTTTTACAAAAAGTCCCTACCGTGGGCCCTTTCCCACACCCTCCCCCGCTCGGTCGCTTCGCTCCCTCGACGAGGATCTCACACCATCACATAATATACCCCCGTATGTTAAGATCATGGTCCTTCCAAATGATTTTTTTCAATATGTTAATAGTAGATATTTGCTTTTAAATGTTCTATAAACGCGACTTTTGTACTCTGTTTTTTTTTTTTTTTGTTTTGCAAAAAGTCCCTATAAACCGTGCGAGGGGGCATCCCCCCTCCCACACCCTTCCCCCGCTCGGTCGCTTCGCTCCCTCGCCGAGGATCTCGCACCATCACATTATTAATGTACTCCCGTATGTTATGATCATAGTCCTTCCAACTGATTTTTTCAATATGTTAATTCCCTAGAAATTTGCTTTAAATTCTCTATAAATGCGACTTTTATACTCTGTTTTTACAAAAAGTCCCTACCGTGGGAGGGGGTATCCCCCCTCCCACACCCTCCCCCGCTCGGTCGCTTCGCTCCCTCGCCGAGGATCTCACACCATCACATTATTATGTACTCCCGTATGTAATAATCATAGTCCTTCGCACTGATTATTTTTCACTATGTTTAATTCCTTAGAAATTTGCTTTTAAATGGTCTATATAAACGCGACTTTTGTACCCTGTTTTACAAAAGCTCCCTACAGTGGGGGGGGGGGGGGGGGGGAATCCCCCTTTCCACCCCCCCCCCCCCCCCCCCCGCTCACTCGCTTCGCTCCCGCGCCGAGGATCTCACATCGTCACAATGTGCCCCCGTTGAGATTTTGCCCCCCCCCCCCCCCAAAACCAGAAGTGTTCCGGCGCGCTTGACCCTATATAGTTAACACGGAAATGACATTCTTTTCATAACAATTCAACTCACTCTTTCCTCAGACTGATGGCCCCTTTATTGGAAAGCAATTGATAAATACTTAGGAACATGACGAACATTGAATGACTCACATAGAGTACTCCCTCCAAAATAGCTCCAAATAGAAATCTGAACTGTCGTCACATGCTTTCTAAATGATTACGCAGCAATCGAACTAGTATTTTCATGAGAATGAACGAAAGTGGCAGAAATTGTGACGAAAAAGTGCTTTAGATAATCAAATTCAAATTCGAATTGGAGTGCAAGCAAGAATTTATTTCCAATATCACATTCTCCGATACTTACCAATATATATATATATGTATGTATATGTTTATATATATGTGATATATGTATATATATGTATTATAATGTTTATATATAATAATACCCGCGCGCACAGTGAATTCGGCTCTGCGCGAGCGAGCGCGATCGAGTGCGTTGTGCGCGTGCTGGACCTTTACGCTAAGCGTACCATGATATCAATAAGGTACGGTAACACGGTTTGATGCGCCACTTTCAGAGCGTGAAATCAAATAATTGATAATATTGGTATTTGACTAACCCATATATTATAACAGATGATGACTTTTGTTGTCGGGAACATACCAAACGTTCGACCCTCAGGGTTTGAAATGCTATTTCGGGAGGCTATGTCCCTCGACTTCGTCTCGGGACTTATAACCTCCCTCAGTAGCGTTTCAAACCCTTCGGGTGGAACATTCGGTATGTTCCCTTCCCCGCCAGTCATCATCTATATAATATATGTTAGATCATATATGCATAAATGTATGTTACATACTATGTATATAGGCCTATAAACAATATGCTGCCGAGTTTTTGTCTGTCTGTCTGTCCGTCCGTCCGTCCTCTCTTCCTCTCCCGCTCTTTCTTTGTTTTTCAGTACTTCCAATGATCACGTGATCATTCCACTTATCACTGGATGGGAAATGATGATAGTGACAATGTTGAACAATAATGGGGGCTGTTGGAATTTCATATAAATCTATATTGTGCCATTTTTTATTTTTTGGGTTCATTTCATCCATGTATATTGTTGGCGCCTGACGGAATACCATGCAAGTCATGTGACAATACATGCATTGTCAGTTTTGAGAATGAGATCGACATGCAAATGTTGAAGTTCGTTTTGATTTTGACAGAGCAGTTTAGAAAGATATTGCAGTCTGTTTATACGGTGGTTGCAAGATACATTTTATACGATGTATCTAGATGTATCAGGGCACTGCTATATGCCACTGCAAGTATACGAGTAATGACAAGATGGGGTAAAATAAACATATCCAACAAACTGCAAATGCATCGTGCGTCTTGTCAGAGTATAGCAATTGCTGTATATCATCACGCATGTCACACGCTATCAAACCTTGGTACATGAAGCAGGGAAGCTAATGCAAGCCAACAGCAAGTACGCGGGTCATGAATATAATGTCTGCGCTATTCCCGTCCCGCAATTAGAGGTGTACCGTCTGCGAGGCCGCCCACGCCAAAGCCCTAAATTCAACAGTAGCTCTCACTCCACTCGCATTACGGCTGGATGAAGTGACGAGGGCGTCGCGCAGAATACCGTCCCACGTAAAATATTACTGTCCCCATATATTGAAAGATGAAAAAAAAAATGCTAAACTGTACAAATCTAAGAAATATGACGATTATTCTCTCTAATGTATATATATATCTATCTGTCTGTTTATAGTGTGTGTGTGTGTGTGTGTGTATACACACATAATTATTGTTGTTCTTTTTTATGTTCTTTTAATTTGAAAACGGATTTCTGTATTCATTTTAACGGACAATAAAGCACATACCTTGAATCCTTTTCATGCAAAAAAAGAAAGATATATATATATATATATATATATATATATATATATATATATATATACACCAGTCGCTACACACGGATTATGCACTTATCATAAACGCATTCCTACACAACCTGTCACAAACACACACAAACACACGCACATACAAAATCTCTATATCATTCTCTCGATCGTTATCTATTTATCTATCTATCTATCTATCTATCTATCTATCTATCTATCATCTATCTATCTATCTATCTATCTATCTATCTATCTATCTATCTATCTATTTCTCTATCTATCTTTCTATCTGTCTATCTATCTATCTATCTATCTATCTATCTATCTATCTATCTATCTATCTATCTACCTACCTACCTATATCTATTTATCTATCTATTTATCTATCTATTTATCTATCTATAGATGTATAGATGTGTTATAGGCATGCATAAGACCAACATACTGACATACTTACATATTCGATACATACATTCATACTATAGTCATAGTCTTTATGTTATGCCATGCAAATGCATAATATATTTTATAATTGACGTGTATATCTGTCTTTCGTCTTTTTATTCTCGTTAGCCAAGTAAAATAATCTTGCATGTCTGAATCAGAGGGTGCATGAATATCTATTACTTATTTTGCACAAGCACTGCGTGAAGAGAAGCACTCATACCCTACGTGATGAAAAGTGATACTATGTTACGCGAAGTTTAGCGTTTTCCTGTCATGATTGTGATTCAGAAGTCAATGTAAAATAAATCCTTCATCACGGACGCAATACAATCTGGTTTCGACTTTTAGAAGCATGACGACCACAAGGAACCGAGTGCCTATTAATTACTACCAACAGACTGCCTGTTCATTATTGTATGTTTCATAGTAGGGCCTATTTATTTTGATAATATTTTTGCATAGTCATGATCACGCATGAAGTGCAAAATAGAAATGAAATAATTTTAAAAATTTCCCGTTTTCTTATGATATTATGTATACAATCACGAATCGCACGTCGACATCATTATTTTGTCCTAATTAACTTATACACTGGAGAGTATCGCAATAAGTATCTAGACAGTTCGCCACAGCCAATAAACGGATGGTATAGATTTGGGTTTTTTTAATTTGATTTGATTTTATCTTATTCTATTGTTCCACATCTCAATTACAAATAACATAATACAATAGATTGAACATAAGACTGGACATAACGTCGTAATTACAAAGAATATAAGAGAAGACAATACAAACATGAAATGTGGGGACCTACTAAAAGTTGAGATGGGTATTCATGTTTTAACTTTTTTTTTACGAGATAATTAGAAACTTCCTATATAAAATATAAAATAGCATACAATTCTAAGAGAAATTAAAAGTTTATTTGACAAAATATGGGTTTTTGAAATGGCTTAAATATCCAGAAACAAAGAGGTCCTAATAAAAGGTGGTTCCCACCTTTCATTAGGGCCACTTTGTCTTACTTTGTCTTTGGATATCTCAGTTATTTCACAACCGATTTTCATCAAACAAACTTTGAATTCCTCTTAGGTTGTATTTTCTTTTATATTTCATATAAGAAGTTTCTAATTATATCTCGGAAAAAAGTTAAAACCTGAATCAACATTTCAACCAAAACTATACTATCTCTTCAAGTACAGTGCCATCACAAAATAAAGAGAAAGAAACAGAGAAATAGAAATAGAGAGGGGGGGGGGGTAAAAAAAGAGAATGCAGAAATCATCGTAGCTTGTAACAATAACCGCAGTGTTGGTCTGTTCAATGACAATGCGGAATATCAATCTCAGATAGTATTAGTATCGGAAATTCCCACTTATTCCCACAAAAAATATTCCCACACCAAATTCCCACTCACATTTTGTAACCGTATAGCCTCGAGGTAAAATGTCAACATAATAAATATAAAAATGTTACATATCGAACTCGTTTTTTTTTTTACATTTGCTTGTTGTTGTTGTTGTCGTCGTCGTTGTTGTTGTTGTTCCATCATCATGTCCTATTATTGTATCGCGCATACTGGATAGTATAAACGCAATGATTTTCGATTTCTGAACGGCAGTCATCTCCACGTGTTGTCCTCAAAACATAATCATTGGAAAGCATATGTACTGCTATTACGCGAATGATCATGGTTCATTAACCCCATTATAATTATGTAGATTTCTCTGTCAAATTAACCGGGAGTATTTACAAAAGAGTGCAGTTATGTTTTTACAGATATCGGCACTTTCACAAGACTACCTTTATTTTTCAATTTCAAAACTACCATACCTTCATAGAACACGGGGCCATCTGAACCTTCGGTTTAAGATAATTTCGTTTAAAACTGTGAACATTACAACATGTTACATAAACAACACCTTGAAACACTGACGCATAATTCTTAACGCAAGGTACAGCCAATCAAATATTGATAATACAGCAGCAGCATTAGTCTTCGACACGAGCTGTGACACTATTTTACTAAACATTGGATTCACTCTATATCATCAATACGCAGGCCTATAAGAAGTCTGTCTTGAACTAATTTCACTCCACCAACATTGGGCATTGGGATCTGTGACAATACAATCGTTGTTAGATTTAATAATGCTAACGCGGTATATCATTTGAAGGAAAATTTTATCTCCTACTAAATAATATGAAAAAAAAGAAGAATAGATTATTATATTTGGTGAGTATAGGTCTACGTGTTGTGGCAATTGTTTCATCAGAGTAGGGAGACCTAGCTTCATGGTCAGAGCAAAGAATCCTACACTCGCATGGATCCAAGCAGAGGTGACAATAGAGAAGATTATATTTTTACGTGGACGGGACACTTTTTCAGGGTGGCGAAGAATTTGACGCGACGCGGCTGCGGCTGAGAGGAGGCCAGCTATGCTCATACACGGGCTATATTAGTTATTGTCTGCCCGCGAATGAGAGAAGGAAAGAGAGGAGAGAATGAGTGTGCATGTGTGTGTGTGTGTGGGGGGGGGGGGGGGGGGGGAATCCGGCCTTCTGGCGAGCTCGGCCAATGTCATCAACGCGTCGCAGTCCCGGCCGCGCCGATGGCCAGCACTAATGACGTCACACGGCGAGACGCGAAAGCAGACACCCATCTTAAAGGGGCACATTCGTTTACTCAGCTCTGTTTTCTCCGTCTCTCTCCCTCCTCTCTCTCATTCGTTATGGATGGGTCTTTTCTCCCGCGTGACGATAAAACATATATTGACCACAAGCAGGTGCATTATAGTTTATAGGCAATGGCGCGTGGCTTCTCCATTTTTCAGCTATTTTGCTGACCATATTACTGGTATAATGCAGCACAAAGCGTATTGATAAAAGCAGGGTCCATTCGACTTGCGGTCTCGAATGCATTGGGCTCTCTCCAATCGATAAAAGGAGCAGACGAAATTTGCGCGCTCTTTTCTCCTCGCTAGAAACAAGGAATTTATATGTCATGATCATTTAGCTATATAGAAGACAATATAGCACATAATCATAGCAAGGAGGTTTACCTCCTTGGTTGATATCATCTCGCACAGTGCTTGTTCACTATATACTGCTCATCAAAGGGATGCTAAATCTTCGTATTTCCTTCAAACGCTGTATCCCACATACATTATTATGCCTGACTGCCTGACTTCAAATTTTACTTGGACCTACGAACAACCTACTAGTATAGGAGAGGCGAAATCATACTATAGAGAGGAGACGAGCGCTTTAACTCAACGACGATGAAACGATATTGACTCACCACACATTATCATGGACCTCCTTCAGCTTACTGCGCATGTGGGATAACATCCACATTGATAATATCATTGAACAGAATGATGATTGGGCCAGGCGGAGAACATACATAATAAAATGTTCCATTCAAAGGGTTTTAAATTAATGTTAATGAACGAGATTATAAGTCGATAGAAGCAAACAAAGTCGAAGGACTTTAAAATAGACACATTATTGCAAATGTGAATTTTTTGAAATTAGCAGATTCTAGCTTTGCATGGAATAAGGAAAAAAAATCACACCCATTGTTTAATTGAAAAATATGAAAAGTAATACACCTAATTACATGAAACTTTAAATGAGAGAACATAACAACGCATTCAACTCGCACGGGCGCACAGCTACAATAAAGTTTCATATTTTTTTTTTCACCAAAACATATTTCGATAGTGGTAAGCGTCTTACACATTGTAAGGCTTGGTAACTAAAATCAGATCTTATAGGTGAAATTGCAATTTATACATTCTTATTGGTTAGCTCTTTTATCATTCTTCAATTTAAAGGAAACCAAAACCCAAAGAGAAATGTGGATAAAATGAAAGCAGCAATATTTAGTAGAACACATCAGTGAAAGTTTGAGGAAAATCGGACAATCGATGCAAAAGTTACGAATTTTTAAAGTTTTGGTGTTGGAGACTACTAGGAGACTACGAGGAGACTACTAGAGATTATGATGTATGTGTGGACAATAATATCGTCGGTTGAGAATGATAAGGGCGTTAAGTTGCCACTAAACCCATAGTCTTCTCATTCTCAACAGACGATATAAAGAAAATATAAAGGGAATTCTTCAAAATTTATTTTTCATGAAAATTACATATTTTCTATCAACTTGATGCTGACATATGTCAAGGGTAGCAATTATTCCCCTTGCCTTCTAAAAGTGGTTAGTCAAGTGCTCTTCCATTATGCCAGAAAAGTGAATTTTTGTGGAATTCTCTTTATATTTTCTTTATATTGTTGTCCATACATGACGTCATAACCTCAAGTAGTCTCCTCATCCAGCGGTTCCAATACCAAAACTTTAAAAATTCATAACTTTTGCATCGATTGTCCGACTTTCCTCAAACTTTCATTGATCTGTTCTACTAGTGTTGCTGCTTTCACTCAATCCACATTTCTCTTTGGGTTTTGGTTTCCTTTAAGAATGTCATTAAAATGGTTTGAAACACAATTGATACTACGTTGAAAGCCATGCACTGTGTTTATATAACGAGCAATGGAAAACGGTAACCTCTCATTACCAAACCACAGCTTCCGTAAATTGGCTGACCACTACACAAAATGACAGGATTTTGAGGGAAGAAGCTTTCAAGGGCATTCAATACCGATGAAAAGTCCACCCCTAAAAATACGTAGAAATATTCCGCTATAAATCTAGATTAATCCACCCTGGATTAGTAATATACCATCAGTTTATTGACCATTGAGTCGGGGATAATCCATGTAACGGCCTCGAGGTTGTGAATGCAAGGATTATCAATAAAACGTCATAGAAAACTGAACGAATTGCGGGGAATACCACAAAATGAGATATATGCTGCAGTGATTTATATTTCATAGGTACAATGTAGAATAAGGTGTATGATATGATGATTCTATACATCTATATGACACATTTTGCACTCACGATTCTTATTAATATGAAAGAAAAATACAAACATATCCTATAGGGTAAAAAAAAAAACAAAAAAAAAAAAAACACGTTTTGGGTGCCTCTTCAATCTGATATATACCTTACGCTTGCTAGTTTGTCTATGACGCCAAAACATGTCCACTGAAATAAGACATTGCTCAAGTTGGTCTGTACAGGCAAACACACACATAAACATATGATATCCAGGAATATGTATGAATATGAATCTATATCTGTATATATATCATGAGTGTTTAGACACACAAACTGTAGCTCTGATTCCCGCTAATAATCGCGCAGAGGGCTCCAAACATTCGGATCAGCTTAGTTCAATTCAGTTCAATTCACTTATAGTTTATTTTCATCCCAAACGTTGATGGAACATGCTGATCATGATACAAAGTATAGTCATGTCATAAATCCAAGTCTTTCAACAGTTATTTTGTAAGAACCAGATGAATTATGATGCGTATACAAAATATATCATTATGCACAAATGAATTAGGAGAAGCAGTATACATTATACTTTGCCGAGTTGACATATAATATAATTGATAATGAAAAAAAGTGATCCATTGAAAAGATCACCACACCGCAAAGTAACAGTGTATCACGTCTTGCTGTTATACGTCCCTTCTTCTTGCAAGAAACAAAAGCTTACTGCTCTCATCTTCCCAACAATTTGATTACGTTATACATCCATGTTTCGAGTTCAAATCATGGAATAAGAAAGAATAACTATATACCTTCATTGGTTTCCCCCAAGCGGACCAGCGCTCCATACACGACTCTTTCTTACGATTCTGGCTGTACAGCATTCCTGCTTTTATATAACATTAATTGTCTTGAAGTTTTCCAAAGTGACACAAGTTATCGTACGTAGATATGGACCAATTATAGATGAGAAGGGTGGACAAGACAAAACAAAATACATTAATGTATATACAAAAGAAAACGAAGAAGTCAAAAGGAAGATGTACTGGCATAATAATTATCACAGATGCAGAGAGGAGAATATATAAAGACCGGGATTTTATGTAATAGGCTCCAACATGGAAGGATGGATCAGTGGTAATAAACCACATTTTAGTTTCAGTTTCATTTTGATTTTATTTGAGTTGTAAAATCTAAATAGTCACGGACGCGAGTTAAATTCTGATATTTCTTCGACATTGATTACTATACGATCGTCACATGATATGATTCTTTGTTCGTTGTATTTCTTCTAATTTATTTTATGTATGTACGTGTGTGTGTGTGTGTGTGGGGGGGGGGGGGGGGGTATTCGCGCGCCCTCATGTGTGTGGACAGAGCGTGCACCGCAGACTACACTAAGTCTTGGTGGGTGTTTTTGTGAGGTTTCCTGGCCTAAAGTACGTTGTCCGTATACCTTCAAAGCAAGCTCACGTTCATGATACATTGGATAGCATGATATAATAGCCTCATTATCTTGTGCCTCATTGAATGTAGAGCCCTGGCCGTTTCATCAATAGATTTTAGACAGCAACAAAACAACGAACAAAGCCTGATTAATTCTCTAGCCTGCAACATAACATATGCCAATGTCCATTGCCACAGTGCGCGCCTCAGCTGGACAGTGTACCACTGGTCTCTATCATAGAGATCAGTGCAGTGTACTCGCTATAAAGAAAAAAAAATATCAGCCCCGACGCAAACGATTATAATTTATTTCACGACTGCGTAATCGATTGAGCAAAATCGATAGCCGTCTCCATCTTTCTCTCTCCTCTTTATCTCCGCGTCTTTCCCTCAATTTTGTATTCTAATCTAGCCTTCCCTGAAAACCCTAGCCAGTCACGGTCAATGTAAGTTATCGATCGTTTTCATCGGTTTTAACGGGGACACCATATCGCGTGCACTTCAGGCGGAAAGGTTAATGGGACAACAAACCCTCCAACAGACTGAATGTGTTACTCTATTAATGGCTAACGGTCGTCTGACGCCAATAGCTATGGATCGGACTACAGCAGACCCAACGTCCGTCCGTCCCCACTTACGGAGTCTACAAGTTAAGTTGAAGTGGGCCCGCTTCCAACGCCGTGTCATGATTCATATGTAAATGTATTGATAATGTATCGAGTCAGACAATGATATTATGTATATTTTATATAATTGACTGTAATTATGTTCGGTGATCAAGGGGTCGCATTTCAAATCCTGCTCGAGTATGTACGACCATGCCATCGTCTGTCATGCTGGCTACTAGTAAAACACTGCTCAATTCAGTGCTTATACCTGTGTCGATGTAAGGCAATTTGTCGATCACTTGCAATTATGCAATAGGCTTGACATTAGCGACGACCTGCCCCGTGTCCCGGGGCCACCAGAAATATATCATACCTGTCAGGCTGTCACCACTATTGAAAATAATGTATTATGTTTTTTTCGTGGCCACAATCAAAATTATACTGTAAATGCTGATATTGTTGTTATGTCTTTTTTTTATCAAGAAAAGGAGTCAGAGAGGAGACACAGAGGGAGAGAGAGAGAGAGAGAGAGATGGATAGAATGAATAGATAGGACAGACAGACAGACAGACAGACAGACAGACAGACAGACAGACAGACAGACAGGTTATAGATAAATACAGAAATAGATAGATGGATTTGTGCAGTATAAATATTCTGAATCATATGATGTGTCCTTCCTGACAGGAAGTTTGTCACGAGATAAACACAAAAGTGCCAGACAGAAAACAGACGTTTTGTGTAGACACTTTCTCGCTTTTCTTCTTTTTTCTTGTTTTCTTTGTCCCAATGAAAACATGCTCGGATGCGCGTACGTCGTCAGTTTGGAAAATTGAGCGCGGAGATGGGAACGGAAGGGGTGTTGGGGGGGAACCATGATATACCAATAAAAACAAAGTGACCCATATCCTCTAACACAAAAGAAGAGTTTGAATGCAAAAACAGATTTAAACGCCAGTTTTATCATCAAACAGAGAAAATAGAATCTTTTCAATGATTGGGCATTCGATCTTTACACAACAAAAATATTTTTGAAGGTAATCATTGAAATCATACCACGTAGGCCCTATACTTTAAGTTATTTTCTTTGTCTTTCAGCAGCTTTATGCTGAAAATCTGAAACTGATGAAAATGGATATAACTGTTTTTGCATGAAAACTCTTCAAGAAAAGCTGGTCATTATAACTATTGCGTTGCAATGACGCATCTGTTGACTGCGCCACCCCACCCCAAACAGCAACGAAACGCGCACACACACACACACACACACACACACAAAAAAAAATGTTGCCGTTCCTATAGCTGCTGCTGCAGACTTTATTGCCCATTAAACTCATCGCTATGAGTCATTGCGGAGGAGATACATCCTTCTGCCTCGCCAGTTTGACCAATTTCATTGCTGGCAATATTATCAGATGAAACCACACCGCTTTGTACCTCGTCAAGGTTTACGGATTTATTGTGGTGTAGATAGACAGCAATAGAGAGAGTGAGAATTGTAAGGATGGAGAGAGAGGGGGAGGAGGGATAGATGGGGGGGGGGGGGAGATGAGGGTGGGGTGAGATGGGGTGGGGAGACAGACAGACAGACAGACAGACAGACAGACAGCAAGGGGAAGAGACAATAAGGAGATAGTTGGTCAGAGACAGAAAGAAGAGAGACGACGAAATTAAGAGAGAGAGGGAGAGAAAAAGGGAGAGATAGAATCATTTATAACGAACTTCACTTTGACCAAAAGGTCATTGGCCTGTCTGAACTTCCTTTCTAAAACCGCCTGAATGAGTCGTTAGTCGGTTTCCAATTACTTTCGAATCAAATCTATTTCACTCGCAATGATTGATACGGCACGGACGGCGTACACGAAATGGACACATTTCTCTCACACACACATACACACAATGATTATACCCACACGCACATAAACGCATACTCAAATATTATTTGTACGCGTAATAATAATAAGTATTATATGCACATTAACACAATGATAATGTCCACATTTATGCATAAACTACTAAAGTAGCCATCTATTGCCGTAAATACACCTCGAAGTTTTCTGGAATGCAAATACATTGTCGTCAATATCAATACTCTCCGACTAACCTAGTCCCGGATATCGTGTGTTGCTTATTTTTTTGCACACCTAGCATTTGGTTTACCTGCCTTCGTCATCGTTTTCATCTTTGTCTTCGACTTCGTTTTCGTCTTTGGGCTCGTCTTTGTCTTCGTCTCTGCATGTCTTACGCATCTTGTCTTCACATTCTGCTCTTGGAGAGAAAATCCACTAGATAAAATGATAAAAACAAAAAGGTTTGGAATTTCAGTGTTAACTGAAATCACTCTTCGAACAACGTTTATTTAAGAAACGAAAAAATATATAATTTGCATCACAAGTACAATCGATAGCACTGACAATATTCTTAAAAGGAAGGAAGTATACGGCTGCAAATTAATCAGAGTAGCGTGATGTTTTATGTGCTATAAATACTGATTATCAAAAGTATAGGTTCAAAGCATGTTTGACGACAAACGTATGAGTAAAAACAAAAGTAATGCTTATCAGATTACTGAAATGTCAGCACTTCACTAACACGCAGAAGCAGAGTATAGTCCACTCCCACTGTAGTCAAAGAATTACTTGGACATGTTAAGATTAGATGTGTTTTCTCCTTCTTCTTCTTTTAAAAGTTGCATCGATGGAAACCACCATCATTGTTATGACGACCGATGCAATGAGTGACCGTCGGGATTCCTTGCACCGTCCGAACCAACGACTGGTAGAAGTCTAGCAGGTCTACATAAACTGTGAGAGCTAATCAGCAAGCCTGGCTTCTATTTGAAATCTATATTTAACGAGAGCTACGTCACTGTGATGAGGGATGCCCTCCGAAATGTTGACGACTATCTCACACTTGGACATTTTTATCATCATAGACTTTGTTCAAAAATTAAGTGATATCAAAATTAATGAGAATTTGTACGACGTCATCGAACCTACGTCGATCGGGTGATGGCGTTTGACTCACTTCTAATACGACCAAAACAATCATAAAAAATTGATAATATAAATTATAAATAAACCAAGAAGAACAAATAACTGAATATGACCCAAGACTGGATGATGAGTGACATTTTTTTATTGATTTGTTAGAACTATATACCATTACCATTATAATAATTATCATTCTGTTCTCATCGTTTTTTTTTTAAATTTAGTTTTGAATGAATTAAGTTAAAGTAGGAGATTCATGTAGGACTCTTAATGGTAGCTGTGTGTGATTCATTTTCACGTCGTCTTGTGGAATTAAGACGATACAGGTGGTCATTGCCGTTATGGTTTGATAGCAAAACAACGCGGTGAAAATCGTACTTACCTTTAAAAAAAAAAAAAAAAAACTAACTAATTCTGGACATTACGTCGGTCGTATGCGAGAAGGCCCTTAACACTGTATGTGCAAATCCTATGTGTTATGCCAAATATCTTTGCGTCTGAAGAGGAGGCAACGCCTCTACGACTGAACCTATGCTAATTAATCACCCGCTTCATTAGCGCAGCGTGGTCGTGCGCGCAGCTTGAACGATATGCCTTACAATGAACGCTCATTAGAGCTACCAATGATCGTGGAAATGTTGATGATCCGCTGGGCCCAATTACCGTGTACACAAGCCGACCAGTAAACGGAATCGGGTTCGTCACAGCTAATTGTAGGCAATTCAATTGTTTCGCCGAAGAATTCGTGATTTGTCTTTTGTCATGTGTGTGTTTGCGGGGGGGAGGGGGGCGGGGGGCGGGGTGAATGCATGTGTGTGTTAGACGTTCGACATGACCACTTAAGCCCGTAACTAGGCTGACGCGATCGACAAATATAATAACGGCAGCGGTCAAAATCGTCTGTTTCCGGATGGCGCCATGAAACAGTTTTGATTAAACGCGAAGGCGAACTCTTTCCACAGCATATGACAGCGTTGAGCAAAGATCTCATTTGAATCCTTTGCATAGATTTGTTCACCATTCAGTTGAAAAGTTTCCTCCTCATTTCAGATTTGAAAAGAGAAGAAAATCACTTCATTTCGATCTGGAGGTATCATTGCAACTCTCTTTTCTCAATACACATGCTTGATGGCTATTTCTCGTCAAGTCACAGTCAACGCGACCATTGGCGACGATGTGAAAGCGGGGACGTGGGACATGGGAAGCTAACCACCAACACAAGAAACGGTGAGGGCGCCCTGCTCATTCGTGTACCTCACTATTTCAGAATAACGCAACATCTGAGCAGTTTCACGAATAATATGAACTGCAGAGCTGTATAAACCAGTTCAGCAATAGTCTGCGGTGCCCACTGAACCGTAGACTTTTCAATTAATATGGATCAATCTTTAATCAGCAGAACAATCGAAAACAGTAAAAACAGAAAAACAGAAAGTGGCAATTTACATGCAATAAATCATTGCTGCATGAATGGCGTTTGGGATCCGTTTCAAAATCTCCCCTAAATTTCATAGCCCGACAAAGAGCGAACTGATCGGTTAGTCAGTATTATGACCTAAATCCGCAAACGAAAGCACGTTGAAGACCCTATTTCGTTAACTCAAACCGGTAGTATGTCCAGCCGATATTCAAATGACTGTGCCCGCAAGATTTAAGTTGTTTTTCCTCTGAATCCCCACCCAGGCACTAAAAGAAAGTAAACTCAGATAGAATAATGTTCCAATTTGTAACATGGTGAGTAAAGGTCTGTTATTTTGAAAGCTCCGTCCCCGTGGCCTTGTTGGGACTCACAAACACGGAGATTCATAATTCGCGTTGAGTGACGGAGGTCGGTTGCTTTAATTTGGCTTCATTGAAAACTGTTGGACGCATTTTGCCCTATAAAGACACAGACCATGGGCGCGCAACGCAGGCGAATTATCAAAAATTATGGATTAATTTCCTGGCGCGCATGCGTCATCCATGCGAGTAACGAGAGCGATGTGTTTCAATGTGAGTATAGTCTCTCTCCGGACGTCCATAGAGGAGGTCATTCGAAGTTATTAAAGTCTTTTTAGCCTTGTTTGTTAGTTTGCTTGTTTGCTTTGGCTATATATGCGTGTGCGTCCTTCCCCCATTCCATCTTAATCATTCTTAAGCTAGTCACCTTCCTCCTTCCTGACGTCATCTGTCTATCCATCTGTCAATCCGTGCTGCTAATAGAGAAGGGGATAGATTGAAGAAAGAAAAATGAAAGGCATAACACATATAGCTACAAATAATGAGATAGATAAATAGATAAATTAGTAGATAGATCATCTATTTATCTACATATTTTGATTCTGATTTTGATTTTGATTTATTTTTACTTTTATTCTTATTTATTTGCTCATATCTAAAAAGAATACACAGGGTAGCCCGTTCACATATGCGGTCTTCCACAGGACCCTGCAATATAAAAATGTCAGACAGAAATTTTGCGGCACTAATCGTACAAACATAGAAAATGTAATTACAATTAGTAATAGATGGATGAATAAATTGATAGATTGATAGACATAAAAGTACATAGATAGATAGGTAGATTTTATGAGATAGAAAGATATGCGTTATGGTGCAGATAGAGAGGGAGAGATTGAGTATTGGAAATCGTACAAACATAGAAGATGTAATTACAATTAGTAATAGGTGGATGAATAAATTGATAGACTGATAGACATAAAAGTACATAGGACATAATAGATTGAGATAGGGCCTACATAGACAAAGGTATATAGATAGATAGATGAGATAGATAGATAGAGATAGAAAGACGGATAGATAGAGATAGATAGATAGATAGATAGATAGATAGATAGATAGATAGATAGATAGATAGATATATGAATAGATAGATAGAGATAAATAGATAATACGAGATAGAAAGATATGCATTTGTATGGTGCAAATAGAGAGGGAGAGATTGGGCATTGGAAATAGCAAAATACTTTCGAATTTTAAGTTTCAGGAAGTCAAACTTTGATGCTATGAGCAATGGCATTAATTTGTATAGGTCATTAATCCTTGCGATGTAACTGTCCGTGATATCCAGCCTCACACTCCAAACGAGGCTGAAATCTTAAGCAACTCTTTACAAGAAAGCTCTTAAAGGAAAAAAATCCACCTTCATATACATGTGGATTGAGTGAATGCAACAATAGCATTAGAACACATGAGTGAAAGTTTGGGGAAAATCGGACAATCCGTTCAAAAGTATCTGTGCAGTCACTGCTGGATGAGAAGACTACTACAGTGTATGATGTCATATGCGTACAACGGTATAAAGAAAATACAAAGAGAATTTCACAAAAACTTCACTTCTTTGAATAAAGTGCACATTTCTTCGACTTGCTACTGACATGTGTTAAAGGTAATATTATTCCCATTGCCTTCTGAAAGAGAGAAGTCAAGTGTTCTTTTGTCATGCGAGAAAAGTGAAAATATGTTGAATTTTCTTTATTCTTTCTTTATATCGTTGTACTCATGTGACATAACAAGCTATGGTAGTCTTCTCATCCAGCCCTGAGTGGGCAGAAACTTCAAAGATTCATAACTTTTGAACAGATTGTTCTCAAACTCTTACTGATGTGTTCTACTAATATTGCTGCATTCACTCAACCCACATGTCTATATGAAGGTGAACTTGTCTTAAAAAGCTATCGTAATCATGTCGAAAGTGAACCTACTATAATACAACCTTATTGTATGCATTGGACTCGCGCTAATGGGGTTGGGGTTGGGTGGGTGTGATGACCTAGCTATACAATGTACTCTAATAATGCTCTAACAGATAGAAAGTATAGGCCTATCATAATAGGCGAGAATTTCGCTTTGAGTTTGACTATGATGATTACAAAGACCATGTGGTAGAGTTCGATGCGTGAAATGTAAATTTGGCGAGAGAAAGTCACTTTCACCGTTTGAAGTTACGTAACCTCGACATTATGAATGGCATTGGCTATATGGTGCCCAAGTCAACGCCGAAGTCCGCAATCTATTTTACACGTCACGCGCTTCCCAAGTATGAGCACTGCCAGAAATTCAAACACAGACGCCTTTAAGCATGTACCTTAACAATACATCATCAGCTGCTAAATACGTGCAGGAAGGTGAAGAGGAGACAGCACCGTTAACCTGCCCGTTATCCATGTTTCCAGGTTTTATTGTGATATGCATGAATCGGCCATGACATCACAACATAAGCTGAAAAATCAAACGATAACAAACACAGTGCTCCGAATATCAGATCAGATAAAATGAAAAAAAAAAAACCCACCAAACAATGGCTGGAACTACGACAAAACAATGACGTTTTTAGGACGCATTGTAAGATGGCGGCCACGTCGTTGAAGGGGCCCTGAAATCCAAATGCATGTTGATTTGTGTTGATTTATGATACCCTCAACATCACATTTGCGGTAAAACGAATATCTTAGAAGCATTTCATATATTTTTAACGATTTTTTTTCTTCTATTTTTCTTCAGATTACTTGGGACTTTGTTTTTTACTTTGTTTCTGTCATATTAATGTGACTAACAAAAGACATGGCGAGGGAACATGCAAATTATGCTGAGTCGAGAGGAAGGTGCATTCCATTGTCTTTTGTTAAAGGCCCTGTTTACCTTTGGGAACAGTGATTTAAAAAATGTTCTAGATATGACATTTAATGCATAATGTGTAGGTCTGTTGTACCACAAAACACCCTCTCTTATAAAATTTTCGCGATAAAGCCTAAAATGTAAGGAGATACCTGTATATTTCTCAATAAACCGTAACTGTAGACGGTTTAGTCTGGAAACATTTTATTATATTTATTGTTCACATTTTGCATATCTAACAGTACTTAACGTCGATTTTACCGACTGAAATTTTTACAGTGGTTGTTTCTATCCCTAACTCACATTTTAGAACTATTTTAGAGCAATAATGCTTGGTTTTTGTTTCATCTGCAAATGGTAAATTATGCCTTTAAACATTTCAGTACTTTAGCAATGATTGACAGATGATGTCATCTCAAGAATATTGGTTTGGAGGGATTTTTTGTGGGCGTTCCCAAGTAATCTGAAGAAAAATAGAAGAAAAAAAATCGTTAAAAATATATGAAATGCTTCTAAATATTCGTTTTACCGCAAAAGTGATGTTGAGGGTATCATAAATCAACACAAATCAACATGCATTTGGATTTCAGGGCCCCTTTAACTTTCAGTGACGTGATTGACAACCCATCTTACACATAATATTCATAATGCATTAATCTTATCGAGATGGATCACAAACATGATTCTAGAAAGTGTGTTTCTGATCCCTTGAAAGGTTTTAAATTTTTTTTGCAAGCTATGTGAGGAGTGTATAACGCCCTTTATATCATTCCAATAGTTTGCATTCGAAGAAATCACCGACAGATCGTATGTTTGTTCTTGTTTTTGTTTTGTTTTTTTCACTTCGGTAAATGTAAGATCGATGACATGATGTGCAGAAACTCCAAATCAAATATAAGAATATCAGATCACAACAAACTAACATTTTGAAGACTCTTCTCCAAGTAGCGAAACAATCCACTTTTTTTTTTTAAAGGGATGGTACAGTATTGGTGGAGATGAGAATTGGGCTTTTAACTTTTTGCGAGATACCAAGAAAACACTTATGATAAAGTACAGAGCATACCATTTTACATGGAATCCTAAGTTTAGTTGATGAAAATCGGGATTGGAATGACTGAAACATCAAAAAACAAAGTGAAACGAAACAATCGTAATAAACTGTGGGTCCCACACTTAATTAGAATTGCTCTTTTTTGGATATCTCAGCCATTTCAAAACCAATTTTCATCAAATAAACGTTGAATTCCTCATAGAATTACATGCTCTTTCATATTTCATACGAGGTTTCTCATTATCTCACCAAAAAATGTTAGAAACCTGAAATTAGGTTTCAACCAAAACTATACGATCCCTTTAACGTGGTCAAGGCAGTCAGAATAATTATAGGACGATATCTTCCGGATTAGTACAAAGCTTCTGTATCCTTTACTTTTGCCTCAGAAATCCATCTGACTTCCATCTCCATCATTATTTCGGCAAATAATTTCTTTGCAAAATGACCGTCTGCGAGCGAGCCTTATGTGTAAAGCTGAGCGCGAATGGACATTAAGGAGATGAGTAGTCTGTTCACTCCAGAAAAAGAGAGTGGTTACACTCTAGTGATAAGTGGCTCAATTACTCTGTAAGTCATTACTATTCATTCAGGTTCTTGTATTTTTCTTCAAAATCTTCATGCTGCGACAAAAGCATTATCTGACGTAATTCTCCTGCGGATATATTCACGTAGAATAAGAGTTATGTCATCAGTATGACATAACTGCCTTCGAAGAACTGTTCTTCGA
Organism: Diadema setosum; assembly: GCA_033980235.1. Classification (NCBI taxonomy): domain Eukaryota; kingdom Metazoa; phylum Echinodermata; class Echinoidea; order Diadematoida; family Diadematidae; genus Diadema; species Diadema setosum. The sequence goes on along the minus strand of CM067077.1, from coordinate 29,056,038 downwards.
AGGCATGGTTAGTGTAATCAGGGAGGTGAGAGGAGGTCACCTCCCTGGTGTAATCAGTTGCACATGTAGTTCATCGTGACTGTAACAGTGAATGGTTGCATAATTTACCTCTCATATATCATATACTTGACTTGGACAAGGATTTGAATAGCTTGATTGACAGGTAGACGCAATTGTGCTGATGTCCCATTACAATAATGATAAAAAAAAATGATCAATTTAACCTTGTGCAAAAGAGTATCTCGTCTTGACTGGAAAATATCCCGTCTCCTGTTGCTCTCCTTTTAAAGGGAAGATAAACCCCAAGAACAATGTGGTTTGAGTGAAAGTAGCAACATTAGTAGAACACATCAGTGAAAGTTTGAAGAAAATCGGACAATCGATACAAAAGTTATGAATTTTTAAAGTTTTGTTGTTGAAACCGCTGGATGAGGAGACTACTAGAGGTTATGACGTATGAGTGGACAACAATACCAAGAAAATATAAAGAAAATACTACAAAAATCCATTTTTCATGAAAATTACAAATTCCATCAACTTGATATTGACATATGTTAAGGGTAGCAATTATTCCCCCTGCTTTCTGAAAGCGGTTGGTCCATTGCTCTTTCATAATTCTAGAAAAGCGATTTTTTTGTTGAATTTCCTTTATTTTTTCTTTGTATTGTTGTCCACTCATACGTCATATCCTCTAGTAGTCTCCTCATCCAGCGGTTCCAACACCAAAACATTAAAAATTCATAACTTTTGCATCGATTGTCTGATTTTCCTCAAACTTTCACTGATGTGTTCTACTAATGTTACTGTTTTCACTCAATCCACATTGCTCTTTGGGTTTACCTTCCCTTTAAAGGTGAATTTATGTTATTCAATGTTATAATATCTTTTTTTTTATACTTTAGAACAAATAATGTTTATGATATTATGCTTTAATCATTAGCATCGTGATCTACGTTTTACAAGCTTTGCTTCTTAGTAGATAATAAATCACTTTTTTCCATAGCTTTATTACTTCTTGGTTTCTATTGCAAAGTGTACATTATTTTCCGATATACATTTATCCGTTCATTTTGGATTATATTTAATAATTTGTATTTTTTTTTCAAATTAAGTGACACATGCATATTTTGTATTATGTATACGTATACTTTTGTTGATGATGGAAAAAGCTGAACTGAATCGAAATTAAAGTCCCCCCCCCCCCCCCGATCAACAGTGTTATGTAGTGTCAGTAAATACAGGAATGATGAAACTAGCAGAGAAGGTTTGTTGGAAATTGCCCAATATCTAAACTCGTATTATATCATTATTTTGGAGGGATTGTTTTTCTTGATGCGCCCACAAAAACACTTTTTAACCCAAATTCTGTCGACACCATTATCTGCCACTCACAGCTTATAATGATCAACCAAAAACAAAAACAAAAGCAAAAACAAACAAAACAAAAGAAAACAAAACATTATAATGTACTTTTTCCTTTACAGTTGCATAACATTATAACTTGCGTGGTTACACACAATATTTTTATTAGTAATATTATGTAAACATGCAAGTTATGCTCAATTAAGGGAATTTGCATTCCATTATCTTTTGTTAATCATATACGAAATTCAAGCAACGATTGACAGATGATGTCATCGATAGAATCTTGCTTTGGGAGATTCTATTGTGGCCGTATCCAACTACTAGTAATCTAAAGAATATAGTACCAAAGCTATTGATGATAAAATATACACGTATTTAGATATTCATTATTGTTGGCCACAGTCATTATAAGGGTACATGTTTGTATCACATAATATATAAGTCAACACAGGTCAGCATGCATTCATTGTCGTGAAGTGATCAGGGAGATGAGAGTCCTCTCACCTCCCTGAAGTGATGCAAGTCCTCTTGGTCGGACAGCACCGATTGTCGTGCCTGCTGTCGAGTGGGGGCGCTGCGGACTCTTTCATTCCAGAGCCCTCTGGGCTCTGTTTCATTCCCGACGGGAATTGCATTCATGCATGCACGGCGTCACTTGAATTGGAAGAACCTCAGATCTTCGGATCAAAAACCTGTCCGCTGCAAACATTCTGGGACAAGTTACCCCACTTATGCGGCTAGCTCCTACTATACAAAATTTAGCAGGCTTTCACAGAAGTCAAATTTCTAATAAATTATAAATTATACCGTTATCGTTAATGCTTTAGCATAAGAGTTAAACTGGTCTGAGCATGATCTATCATTTCTTCTTTTTTTTCTTCTTCTTTTTAAGACAATCTATCAAGGCCAAATTTTAAGCTGCTGTCTCTTGAGAATCCATAGTCATGTCTGTTTTGAGTTAGAAATGACAATCATAATTACTGGACCAAGCAAAGTGAATTAAGAACGTCCTTTGCAGTCGTGAATAGAAAGTTTCCTTCCCGTATTTACGGTGATCAGCACTGCCAAGTCATGTTGGGTAATGTTGGGGCTCGCGTGTTCATCACAGCTCTTGTGATCAAGGCAATAACTCGCCAATTTGATAGTAATACAGGCATGAAAATAAAATCTATTGCGTGCTCGACCCTGTAGCATAGAGTAATGTGCGTGTGCGTGCACGTGTGTACGTGAGCGCGCGTGATGTGGCAAAAGAGAGAAAGGAGGGAAGTTTTGTAATAGGAAGTGACTGACTCCTTGATTTCCCTCGAATTTATTTGAAAGCCTCTAGGTATATTCCCGTTGTATTATGCTATACTTCACAAGGGTCAACTTGACAGAATGAATGTCCATTATCATCACAATAATTGCATGACTGTAATGCAAACGTGAGCGTCATTGTATGTTTTTTTCATCCTACATAGTTTTACGCACCTTATTTTCTGATCACAAAAAAAGTGATGTTTGTATTATGTTCTTGTCGAAAAATGAAATAAAACATTGAATTGAATTTAAAAATTGAACCCAGCGCTGTTTGAGAACGACTCTCCACAGACCCACCTTCACTAACACCGCCTAAGTCCAGCATTGATAAAATAATAGAGCCTACCTGCCAAATTGCACAAACGGAATGAAAAAATGGAACAGAAAATATTTTGTTGGAATGTGATTTGTTTTTAATCGAAACATAGATTTTAAAATTCAATAATTTTCCATTACAAAATTTGATTTTGATAAACTTTTTTTTTTTTTCCAAGTTGTTTGCTGCATTTTTCTCTATAGGTATAACCAACATAAAACACTAATATCTAAAGTATGGTCATAGTGCTTCTCCCTGAAGAACAACTCCTTCTTGACGATATCGCTGTGACAGAAATATTCAAAATCGTTTGAGGTAAAACATGATAATCTTAAGAAATCATTGAAAAATTGAAACGCTTTCACGATTCTGACATATTCATTCACATACAATAATAGCAATATGCCAATTCCATCAATAGAGGTAAGAGACTTAAAGGAAGACACTCGGACAGACTAGGAAGTCAAAGGGGGAAAGTCCCTTCCACCACCCTGGTCAGACAGGCAGAAACCATGCAACTCCATCTCAGCGGTATGTCTCAGGTATTATTACAACCACGAAGGAATATCAGCGAAATCTAATCTGCTTTTCACGGTCTGTGGATGATGTAGGCCTACTCGGAACCAGAACTGCAGAACTGCGTGATATGATTGGTTGGGGCAGCAAGGTGTCTCACCTCCCTGGTTGGGGCTAGGAGGTACGCAATCTGGTTATTGGCGCACTCATTCTGTTGATGGCGCTCTTTAATTTTTAATTCACAGTCTGTCGACAAGTCCCAAAGAGCTTATAGGGATGGTACAGTATTGGTGGAGATGAGAATTGTGCTTTTAACTTTTTGTGAGATACCAAGAAAACACTTATGAAACAGTACAGAGCATACCATTTTAAGGGGAATTCAAAGTTTAGTTGATGTAAATCGGGTTTGGAATGACTGAAACATCCAAAAACAAAGTAAAACTTTAAACAAAGAGATCGTGATTAGTGTGGGTCCCACACTTATTAGATTCGCTCTGTTTTGGATATCTCAGTCATTTCAAAACCAATTTTCATCAAATAAACATTGAATTCCTTATGGAATTACGTTCTCTTTCATATTTCATAAGAGGTTTGTCATTATCTCACCGATAAATGTTAAAAACCTGAAATTAGGTCTCAACCAAAACTATACGATCCCTTTTTTTAAGCGTGAGAAAAAGCTCTTTGTCAAGTCCACAAGGCTAAGACTATACCGAAGTGTGTATACGCAAACTCTTACGCCGCATGGAGATGGTCGTGTCCTCAAAACAAGGCGATGTAGAGCACGCCATGTAATTGTGATAACCTGTTTGATTAAGCTTATATAGCCTTAAAATTTCCACGATTTCGCCTACTTTTAGATTCCTCTGAGAAACTTTGTCTCGGAATATTTGAAATAATACTCCAAGATAATAATTGACAATTAATTGGTTAAATGGATTCTCTGAATTCAGAACAAAATACTGCAGTAGGTCCAGACACTGAAATTTCTGTCCCCATAGCCCTTGATTCACCCCAACCGGACGTCAAATCAACAATCTTTGCAATGCTTGCGTCTTCTTGGTTTTCTTGTTTTATTTCCTCTGCGCATTTATTTTGTCTGTTTCTTTATTTGAATTTGATTTGATTTGATTCAATTTAATGCATCGTTTCTGCATGACAATCAGCGAGTCACTTTCGAAAACATTCACATTGATGTATCAGTAATAAGTTATGGCTAACTTTGCACATTTATATATATAAATATATATATATATATATATATATATATATATATATATATATATATATATATATATATATATATATATATATATATATATATATAGATAAGCCTCTACAACTTCATGTGGGTCTATAATCAAAGTGACTTCCCTTGTTTAGGGCATGGTATACGAACTGAACATTTTAAGTCTCCCCCCCCCCCCCCCATCAAATCTATGTGAAAAAGTTATTCATGTATTACGTGAACTAAGTGTTGCAGAATATATCACATTCTATCCTAGACTAGAGACCTCAGTAATGTAAAGGATCAACGTGAGTAATAGTATGGATCTTTATGTAGGCCTAATGTGTGCTATGTCAGTGTGTGGTGTAACAAGATAATAGTGACTGAATCAATTCATGTGTTTTGTTTTCCTTCGCGTTCCAGTCAAGCGCAGTACTAGGAAGCGATCGCGCGGGCACATGCTCCTATTTTTTCCATCCCTTTTACCGCGAAACGCAATTTTTTTCTCCCTCTTTTCTATTTCCGCAATTCCCCTCCTGAAAATACAGCGGCTGAGAAAAGGAGAGAGGGAGAGTTTGTCTGACCGAGGGTAAACCCGGAATCGTCTGTTGTTTTTCCTCTGTCAAGTTCAATGCTTGAGTAACGATCTTAACATGTGCTGACTTAGATTCGTTTCGGGGTTATTTTCTCCTTCTGGCTGAGCAAAGAGATCATCACACTTTGATATTCTTGGAATAATTCATGCGAGTTATTCCTCACTTGGTACTGCTAATCACTCATGCGGATCTCTCTCCCTCTCCCTCCCCTTTCTCCCACCACTCCCCCCCCCGCCCCCCCGCCCCCCCCCCCGACCAAATTTCTTTTATCAAAGTCCGACAGCTACATGCACACATCTCATGTACTCTTCTCTTCCTTGTTTCTATGGCAATAGATGGGGACGCGGTCCTCACAGGCTGGGCAACGCCACAGTGTGTGTGGATGGGCATGTGTGTGTGTGTGTGTGTGTGGGGGGGGGGGGGGCTGATTGGAGCAGACCTCCCAAAGACGATGACGATGACGACGACAACAAAAATAAACAAACAAAACAAACAAATAAAAAGCAGCCGCACACACACAACTTGGTGAATTTAGAAAGAGACTAAAGTGTAATCAAGAATTTGTCCTCGAAAGTCATTTTATTTTTCCATTAAAAAAATGAAAAGAAATTACGAACAAATTTTACGGATGCAGACAATGTATTGTGGTAATAAGCAAGTGCATATTATTGAAGTCATTCACTCTGTTTAGGTAGATAAGGCTAATAGGTTATTTCTTGTTTAAATCTTTAAACTGTTTAAATATGGGCAGTAAGAAGCTATACTCAAAGTAATGTGTCTTCGGCATACTGAGTGAAATCAAAATCATTCTACCATTTTGAAGATAATATACGGTAAGAAAATGGAATCGTATGCGAAGAAGAACTTACAAGGAATGAAGTGTTTGACCTAGTAATTCTCGAAAGATTGAACCAGGAAATTGGTCTGTGTTATGTGTGTGCGTGTGGAGGGGGAGGGGACTATGGAGGGACATCTTATTGGACTTTGACCTTCGCGTTTCTGCACAGTAGCGCTCATGACATAGTGACGTCAAACAATCTGGATCAGAGGTTCACATCGCTGTGAGCTTGAGGTCGCTCGCATTCTCTTGCTCTATGAATACTGCGAATCGAGGGTTCATTGAATTACATACACTGCTTTTCAATGTTCATATCAGTCATACAGGCACTCATACAGACGTGATGTGGTAAACTTGAACTATTCTCCAGCTTTTACGTTCACTTGCTTCACTCCCTTACTTAGCGTGATCACGCTCCTTACAGGATTTGCCAGGGAGATTTTAGGCAGGTTCCTGGCCTGTTTTATACACCATCGTCGCTGATACCGGGAAGGTATATGGGAGTATCTCCCTCCGTTCTGCTGATACGCCATGAAACAGTCATTCCTATATCTTTATACGCCAAGAACTGAAATATTTTTGATAATTTCAGTGTCAGTACTGATTCTATACTATTGATTTCTATCAAAATATTACATTTTTCGTATTCCAGCATTGAATATCCTTCACTATAATTTATATCCCACCAACATCATTACCACCACCACAACGAATAGTATTATCTGCGACATGTTTATCAATATGTACAAACTTTTGGTCACTAAATTAACGGACCAACATCACTAACACATCTTGGCTACAAAATAAATCTTACAGCAGCAGACTTGGAATGGCAATACACAACCTTCCCAACCAAGGAGGATTACAACAACACCACTGCCACATCTGTCGACATCACAATTTTACCACGACCAACATCACCAACGCAGCTATTATAAAGTTCCCTTGCCCGCTTGTACAATATTCCTATCGAGATAACGGCAATGCTTCCGCGACAAACCACTACATGACGTACTCCACCGTTTAGCAGTTCAGTTAATGCCATCACTAATGACAACAACTATTATACCATAACTACAAATTACAACCATGAACATTACACCTACCTTCTCTCTCTCCTCCGCTCCTCCTCGAATCCCCCTTTAGGCTTCATCTTCCTTCTCATACAATATTCATCCTCGTCCTCCTCTTCTTTCTCCACTTTCTTCTCGTCTTCGTTTTCCTCTATTCTCCCTTTTCCTATTCCTTATACTCCATCTCCTCCGTCTCACTCTCCTCCTCCTCCTCCTCCTTTCCCCTCTCCTCCTCCAGCTCGTTCTCTGCCTGTAATCTGCTCATCTTTCCCCCGGAGTGTTCTTTGTCGTCCTCTTCCATCTTCTTCTCCTCTCCTCCTCTTCTTCTTCTCCGTCTTCATCATTACAGTAAATCACCACCATTTAAAGGGGATGGCTAGTAACCGATCAGTGGGAATCAGTGGGAATCAGTGGGAATGCTGAGGGATGATTGTTCCAATCCTTGTGGGATTCATTTAAGAGTACATTATATGTTTACTGTTGTGTGAGAATTATTTGCTTCAGAACGGTCTCATATTCAAGTATTGTGCAGATTAATGCCCCGTCACTGACCAGGCACGCTAACCTGGTAACATTAAACTGCGCATTACTTGAATATGAGACCATTCTGAAGCAAATAGTTTTCACACAACAATAGATATAATGTACTCTTAAATGAATCCCACAAAGATTGGAACAATCATCCTCCAGCATTCCCACTGATTCCCACTGATCAGTAGCCATCCCTTTTCAGTGTCTCGTGTATTCAGAAAACATTCACACAAAATTTTGTGAAATTCAATTGAATTGAGTATCGTGTAGAATCGCAAATCCAGCGAGGCAAAGATGCTATCACCTTACACAGGGTCCAGTTTACCTTCCAACAAATTAATTACCTGTACTTTTACTTTTTTAACTGCTAAAATCACGAAAAACGATAGGCCTATTAAACTTGGAATCAAATTATCGTATACTGCATGGGGTAGTTGAATAGACCACTGCAACGACGAATTCTCTAAGTAATGGGAACGGATCATATTTGTATTCACCTCCATGATCTTCTATGTTTCTACAGTAGGCCTTCTTACACTGCTAGATGCTAATTAGGCCTCCACACAAAAAGAAATAACAATGAATGAAAAATTTATACAAAACAACAACAACAACAAAGATAGAATGTCCAATGATTCACGGCGACTTATTTATCAAAAATACTCCTAGGCATATTCAGTACTGTGGTTCATGTTTCTTTGACCTTTAAAAAAAATCATGATATTGTGTCCCAAAAGTGGTTTCTAGGAGCGTATCAAAATGTTTGTGGAAACACACAAAACAAAAACAGAAACAAAGTAGGCCTAGGTACCTGACTGCGTTTCATATCAGCCACACTCACTGGTACGGTGGTAGTAGCATGTTTTGATGTGCTTCACGGTTAATAAAATGCTGGCGAGGGAGGGCGCTAATCAACGCCAAAAACTTTGATATTGCGTGAGATCGATTGCGTGAGCTTTCATGTGGCACCCAGTAGGTAGGGTGGGCCTGGCCTAGTTGCAGAGTACTTTATCGGAATTTAGGCAGGGATCAGACCAGTTTTGCTGCCAACATGCCTACCGTTGGAGTCAAAAGAGATCTCCTCTTTGAGGCTCTGGGAAGAACTTACAGTGAGTACTTTTGTTATGTTTTCACTACCATGTGTGATCAGTGGAGCGAGACACAATTGTGCAGTCCCACTCGTGTACATTTATGTTTGTGTGTTTGTTTCATTTTTCATCTGACGAAATACCAATCAAGATGCCTATATATGGCTGGATTGCGCCCATATTCAGCTGCACTAGCTGGCATTCTGTTCCGTCTACTTGTATGTATTGGGGGAAGGGACCAGAGTGTGCATTCATGCAGTCAATTCGATTTTCATTAAGCAAAAATCAAAACGTGTTTGTTAAGCAAATAAATTTACGGTATTAATTTTACTAGGCCCTAGGTCTAGATCTAACCTGTAGAAACGTATGTCTATATACTGTAATAGTGTAAAGTGTAACCATGTCATGACCATGTCCATGTTTCATGTTTAACAGTATAAATTAAACCATATTTGCCAGTTTGTCAGACATTGTCTCTTCCTTTGTCTGCACTCAGGTGACGAGGAGTTTGATGAACTTTGCTTCGAGTATGGCCTGGAGCTGGATGAAGTGGTAAGGCCCAAAAGCTGCATCGTAATTGTATTTGTTGCAGGATAGAATAACACTTTTGTGTAAAAAAACGAGTGACAGTACAACTGTAATTTAAACTTAACATCAATATTAAACTTGAATATAATATCTACACAAATGTAGTAATGACATTTATTTTTTTATACAAACGCCTTTGCTAGACCGTTTAGACCCTATCTACTCAGTAATGAAAGTGAAGCTTTGATCTCGAAGTGTCTTCTGAAGATGGCATACATGTTTTCATAAGTTTAGCCAATTCAAAGCATTTTCCAATAATTTTATTATGATTGAACTATAGATATTCATTCTACAATGATATTTCAGTAACCATGTCTTGTAAAATGCAGTTGCAACTTCGTGACACATCAGGAATGGTGTGCGCGCTTGTGTTTCATTTCAATCTGATTGAAATCATATGCCACACAAATTCATGTTATCTTTTTGCCCAAACCCAGTGTCTGGTCATTTTTAGAGGTGGGGGGGGGGGGCAGAAAATCTCTGCACCTAGTAAGAATCCTGTCAGTCATATAAAACTAAATCTGTAAGACATGAAAGGCATCCTTTTGTTATCTTTTTATTTCCTCTCTTCTTTTTTGTTTAGACATCTGAGAAGACTATGATGGAGAAGGAGCAGGGGAGTGACAAAGCAGAGGGCTTGTCTGATATCGTTATCTACAAGATTGATGTTCCAGCAAACAGGTTAGTGTTATTTTTAAAGGTAGGGGATACCTTTTACAGAACTCCCAAATGCAGCAAAACATTAAATATGAACCTCAGGGGACTTGTTCAGGCCACTGCTTAGAAATTTGGAAGTCAACAGTTATCTAAAATTTGAATGATGCACAAAACTCAACTACTCATTAGTTCTGTGTGTCAGCCACACGTAAGCCTGTTTGTTGCAGTCTTCTGTATTTTTTATCTACTGTATAAACACAAATCCAAAAGTATAAGAGCTGATGTAATAACATATAGAGTGTGTGGCAAGAATGTATGTAGAAATGTTTGTAAGTTTTGATGAACTTTCTTCACAAAATATACATGATGGACACACATGCAGTGCATGGGTCTGCAAAGGTAGCCTAGTAATGTACTGGAATTTACGGTGAGCCCCGAAAAAAATTAAATTCAAAATCTAACGGTCAATAAAAATGTACGAAATGTTACCTACCACTTTCAATACTTTATGGGAGTTTATAAAATGATACTCTCTTCAACATACCACTCTGTTTATTCAACTCTTCATTTAAGGCATGCAAATGGGATTCCCTACCTTTAACCCGTTCTCTATGGGAACCTGGTGGCCTGTGCATGAAGTCTGTAGTGATTTCAGAATTCAGTGTGGAATGGGTTTATCAAATTGATGTATGGTGAAATCTTGATGTAAAGATGTTCAATATGACAAAACCCTCTTATAACAAAGTAATTTTGCTGGTCTCAGCTCTTGATACCTGTACATCTTTTTTGTTGTACCCTGTATGAAACCTGATATAGCAAAGTAATTGTTAAATGGCTGTAGGTTCACATTATTAGTTTCTCCTTTACAAGCAAAAAAGGTGACCATTTACACTGTCACTTAAGCTGGGCTACACTGTGTATTATAAGAACATGCACATATGGAATCATTCTCTTTGCTGTTTGTAATACTTCCGGAAATAGGGGAGCAGAATTCAATTTATTTACTTCTTCATTTCCTGTATTTTTTCCTTAGGATGTGTCAAGTAAACCAAACATGTTTACTTTAATATTCGGTGAAATGTATTTGTAGAATTAGTATGTAAGTGGGGGTAATGATAATGATAATGATTGCTAATCTAAATGATGATGATGACACTACAACTGCTACCACAACCACTGCATCTACAATTTGTACTTCTATCCTTCTACTACCTCTTATACTACAACTGCTGCCACTATTACAGATTATAATATTTGTAATGATGACTACACTAATGATAAGAGGAGGACAAATGGATTTGCATCCAACTCTTAGCAGACAATTAGATAATTCTGATTTTGCAACCTCTTGAAATTCATGAGAAAAACACTTGTAAAAAAAAAGATAAATCAGTTATATGTTGTTTACATGTTTGTTTTATTTTGTTTCTAAAGTAATGATGTCAATTCAGCAATGTTTAATTTTATTGAAATTTGTGTATCTTCAAGTCAAAGAAGCAAATGCAAATTTGCCTTAAACGTGTTCATGAATCTGTTGCAGGCTTCTCTGTTTATGTCCCCAAGTATGTCTTTCGTCATTCTCTTAACTATTCTCTCTTAATTACAGCAGTTGCTGCTCTCTACTTTTCTTGTCTCTCTCCATTCTTTCTGTGTAACCTGTATTCATTAAAGTCTGTTTTCTCACTCGTTCTCTGCTCATTCTTTGTAGATACGACCTCCTGTGCCTGGAGGGTCTTGCCCGGGGTTTGCTGGTCTTCTTGCAGAAGCTGGAAGCCCCTCGCTACAAGGCCATTCCGCCCAAGAGTGGAGGCCGTCTGCAGCAGTTATTCATCAAACCTGATGTGAGTTCACGAAGCTCAGCACCACAGCAGCCTCTGTCACAGTAGTGGTGAATTTCAAGTTAATTGATAGCCCCGTTAAAGGGCTGATACAGTCTTGGTTGTTTAATAAGGTTTCTAACTTTTTGTAAGATAATGAGAAACCTCCTACGAAATATGAAAGAGCATACAATTTTAAGAGGAATTCAAAATTTATTTGGTGAAAATTGAATTTGAAATGGCTAAGATATCCAAAAAACAAAGATGTCTAATAATAAAAGGTGGGACCCACTTTTTATAAGGACCTATATGTTTCACTTTGTTTGTGGATATCTCAGCCATTTCAAAATCAATTTTCGTTGGATAAACTTTGAATTCCGCATAGAAATGTATGCTTCATAATATTTCAGAGGTAGTTTTTAGTCATCTCGCAAAAGGTTAACATCTGAATCCCCCATTTCAACAAAAACTAAACCATCCATTTAAGCTGTCTCCTCCCTCCCCCCCATCCCCCCTTGTCACGATTGTCACGATTTGTCATGCCCACTGTAATACTGCCATTTATGTCATACATCAATACATAGTATTGATATGGACAAAGTCGTGACCTGCAAGTCCATGCTTTACTTCTGAAATGAGAAATATGAATTTTCTCTTGATCCGTGATCTTTAAAGCAAAAATGCATTCAGGTGAATTTGCCAAGTTGTTTTCCTCTGACAGGCCCATAAGGAGTTTATGCTATTTCACAGCCCCGCAAGTTGTCATATGGTTGTATGATTCAGTGTGCTTAGATATAATGTCTTTTTAAGGATCACAAAGAAGCCCGTAAATTTTTTTAGCCTGACAGAAATACTTGACATAATTTGCTGTGAAATAGACGTTCGAGAAAAAAAAAATTGAAGAAGAGAGAAAAAAACATCTCAGAGATATGTCTGAATTAACTTCAAGGAAAATAATGGAATAAAAAGCTCTATTAGTCAACAAGGTTATGGTTAGAGTCTGAAGTGATGTTGAATTAAACTATCTGTCACCCACCAACTCAAAAGCTTGTCCTCCCACTCTCTCACACACACTTATCAGACGGCCAGAGTGCGCCCATTTGCCGTGGCAGCCATCTTGAGGAACATCACTTTCACCAAGGAGTCTTACGACAGCTTCATTGATCTCCAGGACAAGCTCCACCAGAACCTGGGCAGGTAAGAGCAAGAAGGACTGAGGTCCAGGAGCATGCCTTGATGGTGATTTGATTTGTAAGATTTGAAAAATGGAGTTGTAGTGAACATGAGGATAGAGTCTTAGAAAGTGTCAGCTCGTCTTGAATGACCTTGTGCCCCCACTTATCCTTGATGAAAAGGTTTGCATGATATTTTGTGGATGGGGTCCATACTTGCAGTTCAGATCAAGAGAGATCCGAGAAGCTCGGCTACTCTTTCAGTTTTGAAGACACTTTCATTTCAAGTAAAGTCTTGGGGGGAGAGGAACAGAAAAACCCTAACTTGGTATGTTCTTGGCAAGAAACAATGTCAGCGATGATGAATAAGATCTCAGTTTTTAGCCCATGTCATGATGCAATATTTTTAGAGTGGTATACCACTTAAGTTATGTGTTCCCTTTATCACTGATTACGAGAGGTATTATACAAGAGCCGCCTTCTGGAGAAAATGGTACAATTTCTTGTGTGCATGTCATCACATATTTGGGCTATCACTCAAATCCTATGCTGGATGTACATTACAGTTCCAGTACATGAGCCTTCCAAGTATTTGGACACACACATAACACTTGGCAGATGAGAGCTGCTTTGTTTTGTAAAAAAAGATTATACCCCTCCCATCACCTACCCCACCCATTATATACCCCTCCCTCAAACTAACATATCTCTGACTAATCCAACAAGCATTTAAACCTGATCTTCTCATTCTGTTGCATATAAAAGCCCTTTCTTTTCTTGATTGTTTACTGCATTTCTTTGTAGAGAGAGTATGAGGTCATTACATTGTTTACTAACAAAACTCGTCTTCTCCTATCTCGGTTCATTATTATTATTATTTTTTTTTTTCATCTCAGGAAGCGCAGTCTTGTCTCCATGGGAACGCACGACCTGGACACCATCCAGGGACCGTTCACCTTCGATGCCTTGCCTCCCGACCAAATCAAGTTTGTCCCCCTCAATCAGGTATGCTGGTTGATGAGGATTTAAAAAGTGTCCTAGCCATTCTTATTCACCTTACATCAAAGCACTTCCCATTTGTTTTGGCAATTTATGTAAAGTATGTACAATAATACTGCATGTCCAAAGCCATTTGAGAAACTTGAAAGGAGACCTCCAGATGATTATAGACTTTGAATATCTATAAATTAGTTATTAGTTTATCTGCACAAGGACCACAATTAATTCCAAAAATCTATTTATGTACTAGATTCTACAGTAGATGATGTGCAATTACATGAATTGTGAGGAATGGTTGTTTAAGACTCATTGGTATATATTTGGCAACAATCAGCTACATCTTTGTAATATCTCTCCATCAGCTTTTAATTTTGGAGCTTAAAAATAGATATGTTTGCTTTCCTTCTGCCAATTATATGAAATCAATTTGGCATGGGACATGCATGGGATGTCATGTTCATACCGCAGCCTCAGATCTGGAATGATTGATTTCACACTTCTGACTTTCGCTCATCATTTATCTCTCTCGATTTCTGCTCCCCAGACCAAGGCATACACAGCAGTTGAGCAGATGGAGCTGTTCTCTGGCGATAGTCACCTCCGCCACTACCTCCCTATCATTAGAGACAAACCTGTTTATCCAGTTATCCTTGACAGCAATGGTGTGGTTCTCTCTATGCCCCCAATCATCAATGGTTAGTCTTTTACAATATCAAAACGTCTATTTCATCTATGTGATTGTTTATTGAATTAGATCAATTAAAGGAAGAATTAACCTCAGAATATACATGTGAATTCAATGAATGGAGAAATATTTGTGCTTAGAAACATCCGTATTAAGCGCTATATAGGTTCCTAAGTGTTATTTATTATTAGTAGTATTCTTGAATATTAGTAGTTCATTTTAGTAAAGATTTTGTTGAGTGAAACTGGAAAATCTGCTCAAAAGTTATGAATTTTTAAAGTTTTGGTCAAATCCATGATAGACTACATCAATTTGTGATGACAGAGTGTGTGTCATACAATGTAGAAAAACGAACAAACAAACAAAAAAACTATGAAGAGAATTCCACTAATTCTATTTTCATGAAAATTGAACTTTCATTTGACTTGTAGATATAAAGCAACCCTGATGTAATGCCCATGCCTTCTGAAAGATGTACCGATATGTAGGTAAAGGTCCCTTTCAATAAACTGGAAATACAGGCACACACACACACACACACACACAAAAAGAAGACAGATGAAAATATCACTTCATGTCTGGATAAGAGAATATAAAAAAATATCTTTTATTCAGAACTTTTTTTTTTTGCCCATTGACTTGTGTGTAACACACAAGTATCTTTCTGATTCACTTTGCAATCTTCCTGATTTTTCATGGGCAATGCAAATGCTCGCATCCCCGAGATAATGTGTTCTAAATGAAATTGAGGGTTGCTCCTGGAATTGCTAAGTTGTACAAATCTCTTTCTCTGTCTCTGATTTCTGCACTACAGGCAATCACTCTAAGATCACCCTCAACACCAAGAACGTCTTCATCGAGATCACCGGCACGGACTTGACCAAGATCAAGATCTCGCTGGACATCCTGGTGACGATGTTCAGCCAGTACTGCAAGGAGCCGTTCATGTGAGTTGGCAGCTACCAAGCGAGGGAGCTGTTGACCCAACTTTATATTTACTTTTTTTTTTTTTTTTCTATGGAGAATCCTTTCATGAGTAGAGTTTTGACATCCTTATGCATTATTTCCATTCCCACAGGTTATTGCCATTATGCCCTGCAGACTGTTTCTATCTGACATTGATATTTTCTTTTAAGTCTTTCATTACCTCCAATAATGATACTAGATGAAGATGTCTGGTATTAAAAAAAAAATGGCCTTGAGGAGGTTATTATGTATCTAAGGGTTAATCCAGGAATCTGATATAGAGGATTGAAGTCTCTATTTTGTGGCTCAATGATCAGCTGATTTTGAGGAATCAAAGTAATAGTTGCCTTTGATAAGGTAAAATCCACATCCTTTTCACATACCTTTCTTTCCAGAAAGAGCAAACTCAAAGAAAGTTTGTTCCTTATAATCTGCCAGTAAATCAGTTTGTTTAGCTGAAGGAAGTGGCCAAAATGTATCAACTTTCAAGTCTCACCATGAAGCATCAAGGGGAAGCCAGTGAAGTATTAATGCTGTCAGAATAAAGATATGGGCGAAGGAGAGTATTCATTGCTTCTCCTTTCTGATCCACACAGCATGGAGCAAGTGGAAGTGATGAAGCCAGACAGGAGTAAAGACATCTACCCCGCTTTGAAGTACAGAAAGGAAGATGTTCCAGTGGACCTCATCAACAGGAGAGTTGGAGTAAAGTACGTTGTTTCCTATTTATTTATCTTTCTTATTTTGAGTAACATCTCTTATTACCATAGAATATCTTGAGTAGCACTTGCTATCAGATTACACGTAAAAATTTGCAGTTCATTTGGCCATTGCGATCAATCTGATAATTCCATTGTTGTTTATAGTGTTTGAGGAAGATGAGCATGTTATAAATCTGATGATAGCCCCATCCTCCCTCCACAACCCCCCCCCCTCAAAAAAACAAAGAACACCAAAACAAAAATGTTGCTGAGAGTTCTGCGTTTAATACCTAGGAATGTGCGGAAAGTTTGGCTGAAAAGAAAAGTCTGTTTCGTTTATCATGTTAATGATGCACTTTTCGGCATTCCCTGACAGGTGATTAATGTGTGTAGTCATTAATAGTCGAGATAGAAACACGGAGCAGTCCCTATCTCCTGATGATTCCAACAAATTTATCCATGTAAGCACCTGTTCTAAAATGTTATATCTTCATGGTGTTATCAACAATGTGGTGTATCCATGAGCCATATTGATATATATTTTTATGTACTCCACTGCATGCTATAAGAATATGGAGTAAAAGCTTGAATTGACCAGAAGTGCAGTATTCGAAGAACTTGCATCATGGCTCATCATACACATCTTCCCTGGGGTGGCAAGACCCTATACAAATCTATCTCACTTTGCATAATATGTATAAAAAAACAACAAACCCAAAGTCAATTGTGAATATAAAAAATATACTAATCATAACTTTTAAAGTTTATTAAGGTAATCCAGACAATGTTTGTACATTATTTGTCATCAGCTTTGATGTTACTTTGTGAAAATGTTGAAAAAATGAAACTAATTTTTTTGCTGTCCTGAAAATTGATGATTTTGAGAGACAAGGTCCTGTCACTGCAGGGGAGATATGGACCTTTAGCATACAAGATAAGACAGTAAAGTGGGAATGCAAGACATTAACTTTTGATCTTTGTTTTGTTACGTGCTTGATTGTTTGTTTATTTGCCTGTTTGTTTTTGGCAGCCTGTCTGCAGACAAGATAGCTCAGCTCCTGACCAAGATGTGTCTAACAAGCAAGGTGACGGAAGGAGGGAAGAAACTGTCTGTGGAGATTCCTCCTACGAGAGCTGATATCCTTTCTCACATTGGTCAGATATTGACCGTTTTAATCCGTGTTAGGCAAAGTAATTACAGAAAAGGCATTATGTCAACTTGTTACACCTACACACTAAAACCATAACTTGCCCATCTGTTTGTTGTTATTGTTACCTCCGCCAAGGTTATGTTTTCATTATCGTTGGTTTGTGTGTTTGTTTGTCCCTGTGCAAGATAACTCAAAAAGTAGTGAACGGATTTGGATGAAACTTGCAGGAAAGGTTGAGAATGACACAAGTAACAAACGATTAAATTTTGGTAGTGATCCGAGAATTTAGGGGGAATTTATGAAGGATTTTTGATATTTTGGTAGGTAGGGTCAGTGAACTTGTGAGTTCAAGCTGCGTGTATTTGAGATTTGCATGCACGCACTAAAGTGCGTGCTCTAGTTTCTGCTAGGGCGAGGCGCGCCTTGCAGCTGAGGGTTTATGACGTAACAAAGGCTTCTATATTGGGAAATCGGGCGACTTTCAGCACGGGTGGAAATCACTGATATGTGTATGGAAGAACAAGATCAGTGGTGGAAATAAACTGCATGCTTGGCGGAGGTCTGCACTCTCGGAGTGCTTCTCTAGTTTTTTGTTTTTGCATTTGCACATTTTCACTCAAACTTTCCTGTTGCTATGCGAGACATCCCAACAATTTGATACTGTACAGGCTGAATATGCCATATATTTAGCAAGTCTAATTTTTCACAAAGCAGGACTTCCCAACAATTTCTTGAGTGGTTCAGTTCGCGATCGTGGAGTACAGCAATGCACGTCCCATTCATATTGGGATCAAAATTAACATTTTCTTCTATTTTGAAATTTGCAAGTGGAACTCGACTCTTGAAATTTGTGAAAATAGCTATATAGCATATACAGTCTCTCCACACAACAGAAATTGTGATAGCATAGATATGAGCGGATGTACCTAATTGATTTTACCTAACAGGTGGTACAAAATTATTGTGCCACAAATGTTGTACAATATTTTGGCCAATACGCAGAGAGAACAGGCCACCAGTTGTGCTGATTGGCAAACGAAACATAATACAGTTGAACCTCTCTTATCCGGCCTCC
Organism: Diadema setosum; assembly: GCA_033980235.1. Taxonomy (NCBI): domain Eukaryota; kingdom Metazoa; phylum Echinodermata; class Echinoidea; order Diadematoida; family Diadematidae; genus Diadema; species Diadema setosum. Next base: position 29,037,377 of record CM067077.1, on the reverse strand, counting down.
CTTTATCCGGATCTCTCTATTATACGGACGCAATCTCGCCGTGATTTTTTCTTAATAATTATGGGAGGAAAGGGGGATTCCCAACTCCTTGAGAACTCCTACACAAACACACACGAATTACATTTTACTTCCAACATGATTAACATACATTACATCAAATTTCTTTCCAAATTGCTTACCTTCATACATTTTAACATCCCCAAACATCTCCAAATGTAACAATGAAAAGGTTGCAGTATACACATTACTACATGTGGTACTACAATGGGCTACATCAGTACATGTGTATGTATGTACAAGTACATGTATAAAGCATTGAGTCTCCAGTATCCGGCCAAATCCCTTATCCGGATGAGCCCCGGTCCCGACTTGTCCGGATACGAGAGGTTCAACTGTATAAAGAAATATGACTGTGACATGCCACCGTCTGATTCGCTCGAGTAGTGTGATATTGACCTTGACCCCTGACCCCTGCACATGTCATTCACTCCTGTGACATCATCGAGGATGTGGCCATCGCTCACGGTTACAACAACATCACCAAGACGATCCCCAACACGAACACCATCGCCAACCAGTTCGGCATCAACAAACTGACGGACCTGCTGCGGCTGGACATCTGTGCTGCCGGCTTCACAGAAGTCCTCACTTTTGCCTTGGTAAGTTCCATTTTTGTGCAACTTTAGGCCTTTGGTGTCAAATTTGTGAGTCAGGTACTCCCTTTGCAGTGTTTTAGGTTGAGAGGTCGGAGAGTTCAGGGTTCATAAGGTTGTGTTTTAATAGTATTTTTTCTGTGATGGAGTCACTATTGATGAAGTAACAAGAAATACCAACTGCAGTGGACATTGTGTGAGATCTCTGAACTACAGAGTGTAGTGGGTTTTCATTTTTCTACATCTATTACTGTCTTTCAAAGTGTCCTCTAACAAGACACTTTGAGAGACTTCACCAAAGTTTAGTTTCTATCGAAGTGTCTTACACTTCCTTTGATGCAGCCTAATTTGTCATTTGTCATTTGTCAAATCATGACTTTGATATACTTGAATTTCTCCAAAGATCACATTTGTTTTGTTAGTTGTTTCATTCCATACATTGCAGAGTGTCAAGGTGTCATGTGCTACTTGTCTTATGAGGTTTAACCCTAAAAAGACTGGGCTATTTTGGTAGCTCGAAAAACTGGCGGGGGGGGGGGGGGCCTAAAGGGCCCCCCCTTAAGATCTCGGCCGTGGATCGCGCGATCACCGCGGAAATTTGCACAATGGTAGTGTGCGATGTAATCTACAAGATCGTATATCTAAATTTTCCAAAATAGTCTTCTTTTACTTTATTTTGATTAATTATGCTAATTTATGCGAGAAATCAGACTTTTTTATCTAAATCAGTAAATAAAGCTCCAAAAGTGCTCATTTTTGGTCTAGATATTCTTTGTAGCATTCTTAGCAAATGTACTTGAAAAAAAATTTGGTATCAAAATTAATTTCTTATTTATTTTATTGTTTTATGAATTTCTTATGTATTTCCTTGTTTTATCGACCTTTTGTTTTTGTTGTTTTTTCAGCAAAATTTGTGGCAGACCCTTTTTGAAGCATAATGCCACTAAAACAAATTGATTTTAGCCATTGAGAGTAAAAATAAGCATATTTATATGAACCATGTGATAAAACTCAATTTGCATTGACTTTGTACACAAAATCACATTTTTGAGCCATTTTCGGTCTCACGTGCATGTACAAAAAGTTATGTAACTTCAGAACCGTACCCCCGGGCGTCACAAATTTGGTGTCAAAATGTGCGGGAAACTCAAAAGAAAAAAGTCATAGAGCATCGCGGCGAGAGCATTGCGTGTTGCTGAGTAATCGCGCGAAATGTCGAGGGGGGCCTTTTAGGCCCCCCCAGTCTTTTTAGGGTTAAGGTCACTCATTCTGTCTTATGTAATTGTCCTTAATATTTCTCATAGTTTTTTTTTTAATTGTTTACTTTTCCTCAGTGTTCAAGAGAAGACGTATCAGACAAGCTGCAACTTGATCTAGCCAAGACGAAAGCCGTTCACATCTCAAATCCCAAGACGGCAGAGTTCCAGGTAGGATTTCAAACGGCAGTGTAAATTTGTAGCAGTCTAGTGGTAAGGTGCTTGAATGGTTATTTTGAGGTTGTGGGTTCAAGCTCCAGTTAGGCCACCACTATGGGGGGGGGGGGGGGCACAAACAGAGGTGTAGAAAGCAGTGTAATGTGTGTGTTGCAGTGTCGAATAAAAGTTTTATTGTTTGTCAGATTAGGCAAACCATGCTTGAGATAAAGAGGGTGTGGAGAGTTCTCACCACATTATTTTTTGCATACCATCCCCTTATGTGTTTGTCTGCCTGCCATGCTACTGAGAAGAAAGTAGAACACCATGTGACTCTGGTGTATTGCCGTGAAAAATTTGCAGTTTTCTCAGTTCCCACATATGAAGCTCTTGTAATTGTTCTGTTGAAAGAAATAAAAGACCCGGGGGTCTCACGCTCATGCCCCCCTCCACTGAGTCCCAAGGGGGGCACCCCTGATTCCGCCATGAACAAACTTGAAACTACGGTCGTCAATGAACTACATCTTAGTATTAACTGAGCTCTATCACTTCTGGTTCTAGACAAGATTTTTAAAGATTCCTTAATTTGGGGGGGGGGGGGGTGGGCCTCCTGGGGGCCCCCGTGTGGGGTATTGTGCCCATTTGAACAAAATGAGATCCTATCTTCCTAGGGATGCTACCTGCCAAGTTTTGGTGAAAATCGGTCATGGGGTTCTCAAGAAAAAGATGAAAATGCAAAAAGTTCACGCACGATGCACGCCAGACGCCAGACAAAGAGCGATTGCAATAGCTCACTTCGGCTTAGGTGAGCTAAAAAAGCCATGATAACAAAAGGACAACCCCAAAACAAGATATAGAATGAATGAACAAACAGGTGGCTTGCTGGATGGATGGACAACCTGAAAAAATAATACCTCGTATAACAAAGCTTTCAAAATCAGCTTCATTACATATTCAATAAAACTTGAGCCTTTCATTGCAAAAGGGTTGATGTGGCTTTTAATGATTTGATAATTTCGTAATAATTTGATTTGTGAAAGGATTAATTAGCTAGGATCACCATTTCTCTGTAGGTTGCCAGGACGGCTCTGCTCCCAGGCGTACTGAAGACAATAGCCTGCAACAGGAAGATGCCCCTCCCTATCAAGGCCTTTGAGATATCCGACGTTGTGCTCCAGAACCCAGACAAGGATGTGGGTGCCCAGAACTACCGTCACTTCTGTGCCGTCCACTACAACAAGAGCCCCGGCTTTGAGGTGTGCGCAGTGAATATGAATTGGTGCATTGCTTTTGGTCTTATGAATATGCTTTATTATGTCTCATGAATATGCATTGATTTCTTTCCTGAATGTGCGTGGTAGATTTCTGGTGACCAACTTGGTACGAGAACCTCCCAAAGTATGAATTCCTGGCAGCAGCACATGAACCTGATACTTAGCTATGATTTTCTTTTTTAGCTCATGTTGTATTAAGAACTGCAAGAAAAATGAATATTGCCCAAGTCTAAGGTGTCTTCCTCAACAAGAATCTCACGACTATGAATTTCTTGTGACTCATATGGTAAAAGAATCCAAAGAAATGATAGTTGATGTCTTTTAGCACAAACAGAGTAAAACCTTGGAAGACAAGCATGCATACGTCTATCAGTGTTTAATAAACAGTCAACCTTGCTTAAATTGACTTAATGTAAGTCGAATAATCGCCTAAGTCAAACATCTTTTCTAGTCCTCTTCTCTTTATATTCTAATCATTTTAATTCCTCATAAGTCAAATTTTCTCTAAGTTGAAGCTGTTTCTTTAGTCCAAATAGATTTGACTTCGGCCAGAATGACTGTAAATCAAAGCATTTCATTTCGTGGATAATGTTGGAGTTTCACTAATATTTTTTTTGTGTGCATACATATATCATCAACTCTATGAGCGCAGTGAGATAATTCATCTCCCCCTCTTCCCACCCTTTGTTGCCAAGGTGATTCATGGACTCTTAGACCGGACAATGCAACTCCTCCAGGTACCCTTCTCCAAGGAGGATGGCTACCACCTCAAGGCAGCGGACAGTGAGTAACTCCTTGTTTTGTTTTGTTTTTGTTTTTGTTTTCTCTTTATTGTCACAAACCTTAATATTAAGACATTTTGAGCTATTCTTCATTTCGAGAATATTTGATAAACTTTCAAATTTTTGACCATCATACCTTTAGGATTGCTTAACTGAGAAACTGACAATATTTTGGGAGAATAATATTGCTAGCCTCGTAAGAGTCTATCTCATATGCATACATCACTTTCCAATCCTTGTTTTTATGTTATTCTGTTTAAAAGAGTATAACACGCCTATCTAGCAGCATGTCTCATTTATCACTAAAATGTGCATTTGCAAGTCAAACTTTCAGACAAACTTGCTTGTCCCCATCTTCAGCACCTTTATTGGTTGGTATAGACACTTTGTCTAGTTTAGATATGAATGCATATCACTGTGCTGAAATGAAAAAAAAAAAGCCAATGTGGCAAACAAAAACAAAAACAAAAACAACCCCCCCCAAAGAAAAAGCAAACAAACAAACCACAAAACAAAAACAAACAGCAACAACAGCAACAAACCACACACACACACACACACACACACACACACACACACACACAAAACAACAACTACCCCCAAACCAACAACAACAACAACAAAAAAACCCCACACACCAAGTGGAACATTTAAAAGTGTACTGAAGAACATGGATAGTACAATATTGTACTACTAAGAAAGAGTGTGACATTTCACTCATACAATTCTTTTTTTGTGATGATGCCCAGGTCCAACTTTCTTCTCTGGTCGATGTGCCGAGGTCATCGTCAGAGGGAAGTCAATCGGTCATCTGGGTGTCCTTCACCCCAATGTCGTCACCAAATTTGAACTGACCAATCCCTGCGCAGCACTGGAAATCTCCATCGAGCCATTCCTTTGATGTCACAAGGGGGAGGCGTGGCCTATTATGTAGATATTGGTTAGATTTCCAATACCATGATTGCAATATAACCTCAGTCTGTAAACAGAGAATTGATACAGGATTCCAGACATCATGAAAACATTGTGAAGTATCTCTGACCAAAGCTGTCTACATGTTGCCAATATTATGGTGGAGATTGCATGCACTGTACACTTCTATCTTTTCATCATAAAGTCATTTATTGTGGTGGTCGTTGCAACAATCATATATACAATGAAATGATTGATTAGATGCTGCTATGGTTGTTGCAACAATACCATGATTAGTTGGCAGCTAGTGTCCCATTTGCAATGGACAAACTATGCTTGTGAATCCCACTTCCTTGGCAGAAATGTTTTAAAATCAAGCAGAAAAATTCGTGAACATTTGTTTGATTCAATGTGATTGAAAGGTGAGCTACTTTATTCTTCTCTAAAATACCACACCGCAAAGAGGTACATGTATTGTGAATCAAGGCCCAGGTATACAAAAGTTGCTTTTGCAATCATTCAGTCAGTGTCCCTGCACAAATTAGCTTCTCAACTTTTGTACAATTTGTATGCAAAATATTAACAACTTCTTGTAATAGATTTCTTTATTGGTGGAAGGCTTCTTACACTAGATGATGTGTTGGTGGAACTTTACACCATCATTTAATCCTAACTAGGCCGGGGGGGGGGGCCTCCGAGGCCCCCCCTCGACGTTCCGCGCGATGTATCGCTAACGTGAAAAGCTATCGCCGCGACGTTTCATGACTTTTTTCTGTCGAGTCTCCCGCATCTTTTGACACCAAATTTGCGATGCCCGGGCACGCGGTTACGAAGTTTCGCATAAATATGTACATGCATGTCAGACCAAAAATTGCTCAAAAACGTGAATTCGTGTACAATTTCAATGGAAACTGTGCTTACAGTCAAATTTCATGAAAGCATGATTATTTGGGGGTTTTATCGATTAAAATCAACTAATAACATATTTTCTCGTTCAGAACAATGTCGCGGACAAGTTTCATCGATAAAACAATGAAAAACATAAAGTCGAAAAAACAAGGAAATACATAAGAAATTAAAAAAACAATAAAATACTTAAGAAATCTTTTTGGATGGCTCAATTTTTTTCTCTTATATTTGCTTAGGACACTAAAAAGAATGTTTACACAAAAAAATGTGCCCATTTCGGGCTTTATTTAGTGATTTATACCAAATTGTCTGATTTCATGCATCATTATGCATAAATTAGCATAATTTAGCATAAATGACAATTTTTCGAAAATCTAACTTCGTAGTACTTTAGATTACATCATGGGCAATGTGTGTGCCAATTTTCGTCACGATCGCGCGGTCGACGGCCGAGATCTGGAGGGGGGGCCTGGGAGGCCCCCCCCCCGGCTCTATGATCTACCTAAATAGCCCGGCCTAGTTAGGGTTAAGAGGAATTCCAGTCCAGTCATAAGTTAGCCTGATATGAAAGAGCAAAATCGTACAAGTATAACAGTGAAAATTCGATTCAAACATGATAACAATTAGGGAAGTTATGAAATCATGGAATTGCAGAACAGTTCTTGTACAGATGATATGAATATGCAGATAAGTGAGCCGATGATGTCATCAACTCACAATTTTCTGTTGATCATGTTTAACAAAAAAAGAGGAAAATTCAATGTTTCTGTTATCAAAGTGTAAAACATGATGTTATTCCTGGTTGAATAACTTCAGAATGAGGATTGGTTAAGAAATATATGAGGATTTGAGACTGGGGTGTAATAATGCCTTTGAACGGAAAGCTGGAAATTTTGAAGTTTTTTATGTACAACTGATATGGCAAGGTGAGAGGGGATGACATCATCACTTCACTTTTTCAATATTCATTTTGACTATTCAAGAACTATTTCCTGAAAAATTAGAGAAACTTCAAAATAGCATAACTTTTCAATTTTTCAGTCAAATTTGATCAAAGCTCTATGCTTTGCTGAGAAAATTGTATTCCTCCTTTTCAGACTAACTTTAGACTGCACTGGAATTACCCAAATCCAACTTACATATGTATGCCATGCTGGTATTTGCTGTGAAAAAAATAAGATATGACACAACTGTGATGGGGCTTTAAACTTTGTTGATTCTTCCACATTTAAATTGTGTCTTCTTTCAGCTTGGCTGGAGAGAGTTTCTCTTTTTCCTCCTTCCTTGTCTGGAGATAAAGTAATTTCTCTTTCATATCTTATCAAACCTGTAGAGTTTGTGAAGTGGTGTTTTATGGTGAAGTGGTTGTCCCGCCAGAGTTGGGTTGGAAAGGCCCTAGGTTCAATCCCCAAGTCTTGAATAATGTTGCTGATGTCACACCAGAGAGATTTTCCCCAGTGACTGCTAGAGTGCAGAGTCTTCATACGCCCTGTACTATTGATTTGTGAGCGCAAGGGTAGCATTGGATGACGAGGCGGTACAATGGTAGGCTCACCCCTCGTGCTAACACGCTAGCAAACGAGCAACCGAGGAGCAGCCAAAATCAAGTGCGTACTCGCGTTAAAGTTCAGAAGTTCGCGTAATACGCGCTGTGAAATGTATACATAGTACGCAAAGTCCGCCATTGTTAAGTGAACTATGGCGGCCCCCATGAAATCACTGACTCCATTGTAGAGTCCGCCCTCTAGTGGTGGGGAGGAGAGAAATCTCTGTGTCACACTAAGCTTCTAATCCACATCTGCTTTTCTCTGACATGATAAATAAGAGTGGTTAGAGCTTACTGGTGATGTGAACAGACTTTGACCAAGCCCAATACTGTGCATGCTAGACCAGGAACTTCAGTCTTGCCCAATGTGTGCGAGCTTGGTTCAGAATCCGATGCAGCTCCAAGAGAAGTTGCAAGCGACGCCAATAAGTGGTACTACAACTGACCTAGCTGGTGAGAGTCAGCATGGTCTACAAACCACTGCGAATGGGCGTTTCTTGTTCAGCTGTGTCCAAGATGGCAGTATGCATCAAATCACCAGGGATCAATTATTATGTTGTGGCCCCAAGGGTATGCCAAGCCCATAATCTTACCTCATGGAAGAAGTACTCGGGTGCCCCTTTCTACAAACTCTATGTTGTCCTTACGAAAATATCATCAAAGGCTTGCTGTTGTGGGATGCAATCCTACAGAAATCACATCAAACAGAAATTTTATGTGTGTACAGATCATGGAACTCACATGGAATAAAATTCTTACATGTACTTATAGTCGTGTGTTTTTATTGTTTTTATTTCTCAATGAGAATGTATTGTGAGAAATGTCCTGCGACTGTGTGACAGCAAATCAAAATTTGAGATAGAGCAGGTATATCACATCATAAGAGGAGATTTCTATCTCATAAGGAAAAGCCAACCCGTTGAGGACGAGTTCCGAGTGTACTCTGGCAAGTGTCCATGGGAAATGTGTTTTGTAACAAAATCAGTCCGTCCTCAACAGGTTAAAGGGTGTGTACAGTTCTGGTCGAGGTGAGGATTTAGCTTTTAACGTTTTGCGAGATATTCAGAAACCACTCTATGAGATGTCAAAGAGCATGCAATTCTAAGGGGTATCAAAAGTTTATTTGATGCAAATCGGTTTTGAAATGGCTGAGATATCCAAAAAACAAGGTGAAACAAAGAGATCCTAATAAAGTTGTGGCATGTCGCCTTTTATTATTAGCACTTTTTTGGATATCTCAGCCATTTGAAAACCAATTTTCATCAAATAAACGTTGAATCCTTCTTAAAATTACATGCTCTCTCATATTTCATAAAAGGCTTTTCATTATCTCACTTAGGAATGTCCAAAACATGAATCCCCACCTCAACCAGTACTGTACAGTCCCTTTAACAGAAAACATTTCTGATAGTATTTTATGGTTGATGCACCATGAATTACTGACTGTAATTAAGAAAAGGAAACTTAAGTGCAATGTGTTTGGCTTTGGAACACATACAGTGTACTTGGGAAGGTGAGAAACATAGACCAAATCAATTTCATTTTCATTATTTTTCTATTCCTTTTTAGCTCACCTGAGCCGAAGGCTCAAGTGAGCTATTGCGATCGCTCTTCGTCCGTCGTGCGTCGTGCGTAAACTTTTTACATTTTCATCTTCTTCTTGAGAACCCCATGACCGATTTTCACCAAACTTGGCAGGTAGCATCCCTAGGGGGATAGGATCTCAATTTGTTTAAATGGGCACCATGGCCCATCTAGGGGGCCCCAGGGGGGCCCAAACACCCTAAAATTAAGGAATCTTTAAAAACCTTCTCTAGAACCAGAAGTGATAGGGCTTAGTTGATACTATGAGTAAGTACATTGATGACTGCAGTTTCAAGTTTGTTCATGGGGGAGTCAGGGGTACCCCCCTTGGGACCCAGGGAGGGGGGTGGGGAGGGGTCCTAATGGGGCCTAAATTGTACATTTTCATCTTCACTTTGAGATCGCCATGTCTGATTTTCACCAAACTTGGTAGGTAGCATCCCTAGGGGGATAGGATCTCAATTTGTTCAAATGGGCACCATGGCCCACCTGGGGGTTCCCCAGGGGGCCCAAACCCCCTAAAATTAAGGAATCTTTAATAATCTTCTCTAGAACCAGAAGTGATAGGGCTTAGATAATACTATGACTTAGTACATTGATGACTGTAGTTTCAAGTTTGATCATGGGGTTGGCGGAGTCAGGGGTGCCCCCCCCCCCCCCCCCCCCCCCCCCCTTGGGACCCAGGAGAGAGGATGGGGGAGAAGTCCTACAGTTGTAACGGAGCCTTAATTGTACATGTTCATCTTCTTCTTGAAAACCGCATGATGAATTTTGACCAAACTTAGCAGGTAGCATCCCTAGGGGGATAGAATCTCAATTCCTTCAAATGGGCACCATTTCCCTCTGGGGGGCCCCTAGGGGCCCCCCCAACATTAAGGTTAAAATCTTCTACTGTAGAACCAGAAATGATAAAGCAAAGTTAATGCCATGTGTTTGTACATTGATGACTTTAGTTCCAAGTTTGTTTATTGCAGATCCTGGGCTGCCGGAGTTGAGGGGGGGGGGGGGGTGGGGGGGGGGGAGATCCATATCCAGTCCTAAGTTGCCAATGTTCTCAGGTAAGAGTGTGCAAGAATGCATGAAAGGTGAAATTGCGATACTCGGGTGAGCACGTGACCCCCGGGTCTCTTGTTTTAAATCTTTTACAAATTAACTTTTTACCTCCGCCAAGGGAGGAGGTTATGTTTTTGTTACCATTGGTTTGTTCGTTCGTTCGTTCGTTCGTTCATTCGTTCGTTCGTTCGTTTGTCTGTGGCAAAATAACTCAAAAAGTAGACAACGGATTGGGATGAAACTTGCAGGAAAGGTTGAGAATGACATTAGTAACAAACGATTAACTTTTGGTAGTGATCCGAGAATGTTTGGGGAATTTATGAAGTATTTTTGATATTTTGGCAGGGAGGGTCAGTGAACTTGGGGAGTTCAGGCTGTGCGTATTTGAGGTTTGCATGCGCGCACTAAAGTGCGTGCTCTAGTTTCTGCTGGGGTGAGGCGCGCTGTGCTGCTGAGGGTTTATGACGTAACAAAGGCTTCTATATTGGGAAATCTGCGACTTTCAGCACAGCATGGGTGGAAATATCTCTATGGAAGAACAAGATCAGTGGTGAAAATGATTTGCATGCTTGGCGGAGGTCTGCGCTCTCACAGTGCTCCTCTAGTTTCATAAGCAATTATTTTTGCTTGATATAATATATGCAAATATTTTGGATAAAACCAGATTTAAGTCAAAAGAGAGCATGAAGAATGTGTGAGTGTAGAGAGAGAATTAAAGTCGTAACGTGGATGTCAAACACACACACGAACACCCAAACGCACACAACACAGTCATTTGAGTAATTTATACACTCTCTACAATCAACATCTGAGGTTCTAACAAACCATAGACAGTAAATTGTAAAACCAGAATTTTGTTTTGTGTGCAGTTTAATTTTGTGAATTTTGCGAGAGCCAAGTTTGGTGAAGTTAAAATGCACACAAAAGTCTTGTCTACGCATATACAACTGTATGCGTTGAATGCCATTGGCAATGCAAAAAAATTTCACGATGCAAAAATTTCTTCCTTTTCAGTACCCTCAAAACTCGTCACCAATAACGAGTCACTCTCATGACAGTTTGTTACAGTAGTCTCAGAAATACCCACATTAATTCAGTGCTGGATTATCTATTTAATTGCTTTTATTCATTCTGTTAATACCCTGATGAATATGACATCGTTGAGTTTTTTTTTGAGTTGAGTACATCATACAATATATCCACAATCCATATGTAAGCATGTACTATAACCTCTTTGATTAGTCTAAGCAATGTTGGCTAAATGCATATATTAGCATCTCCGTCACATGCACTACAGAAAGTAACTGTAATCAGAAGCTTTCTGAGGAAGAGATTCTGTGAGTTTTCACTAAAACCAAACTGGCTCTTACATCTCAGTAACACTCTTTGTTAGCATGCTTGTTCTTTCTTTTTCATCTATCTCTACTCGACTAAAGTGTATATGTATTTATTGCATATGAATGATGTCCACGTCCATAGTATTTGCGATATTACATGATACTAAAACATTGAATTATTGCAAGTTTGATGAGTATCATTAGTAAGGGGATGGAATAAGCACAATCATAATAGTCCAATCACAGGCAAAAACTGGTACATGTGTATAAACACAATGCAAACTGCACACCTAGGCAACACTTGCACCTTAAACAAACTGTATTTCCCTAATTTTGAGTCCCAATGAATATACTCTACCAGCAACTAAAACACTGCTGAATGATTCAGATTCTAGAATTCCACATGAATCAATAAAATGACACTCCTGAAAAGTCTTATATCCCCCCCAAAAACAACATTACTATGATATATGAAAAGAGCAATACACCTGCTGTCAGTCAGCTGGGATACCTCTCCTTTGCACGCCATCACTATATCTGCATTAGTGCATGATCTTCACTAACATTTTGATGAACTTGCTGACCTTGACCCCTGACCAAGGAGTCATCTTTCACCCACTCTGCATGGATGAAATATTTTCCACATACATTTTTATACTCTACACTAAATAGCATTGCAACTAGATTTACACCTGGGAAATATACGGCCAGAAATGACATACATATTAGCTAATTTCTTGTGACCTTTGATCTTGACCATTCATTAATTCAATGGAAGTAACTGTCCAATGACCTTTGACCTTTAATTTGCTGTTGAGAGAATTTGGCCCCGAAATCTAATCAGCACATCTATATTTTATATAGCATACCTGGGCCATTTAAAAGGGAAAAAAAAACAACATTTGTAATGCCTCCAGCATCCTTCATGCGGAGGCATGAAAATCTGTTGATGGGTGTTTCTTCATTGCGATAATGAGATGCAGGACGGATGGATGAACAGATAGACAGACAGACAATAGACAAACAGACAGAGAGAGACCCCAAAGCACGATGTCCCTAGCACCCTTCAGGGTTAAAGGTATGAAAAATATTTCACATGTCTGCATAATGCAATTACAGGTGGTGTCGCATGGCAAGTAGATAGCATGGTGCATAGAGCCAATGATTCACAAATTGATACCACATACCCTGCGTTCATACAATGATCCCCCGCTACGCAGGAGCAGTTTGGAGAGTTTTACGGTCGACCGTCCACATGTGCATTGAAATCTCCCGCTTAAAGGGAGACAAAATTATGGCTGGTGGTTTCAGCTGTGTGTTAGGTCACCATACATGGCGCTGTAGGGTGAGAATTGAAACTTTATATGATTGTCCGTTTCGCCACCCCATTTTGAGCATGCGCAAGACATCAAGGGATCAGTCCCCCGCCAGAATTTTGTTGCCAGACTCGACAAGCTTACCGGGGGAGCGGAGAATGTCCCACTGAGTGTTCACATGATGGGATTGCCGGGGAAACCCTTTCATTGTGAGCAGGGCCACGAATATTTTGCATTCAGCTGCAGATCGTCTCAGTAACTTTTCATTTCGTCACAGTAACTTTTCATTTCGTCACAGGGTACTCGACTGTGGCAGTGAGATTTCAACAAGTCATTATTTGCAATTATTGAAGCCATGATGTAGATTCCTACTTCTGAGCAGATGGGCTGTGCTGTCAGCCACAAGTAAAATAAAAAGATTCATATTATTTGATCAAACTATGGGCCCCAAAATAATATGTAAGAGCAAAACTGGAACTCGGGTTGAAAATGGTGGAGAAACATAGATGTAGAGGATCCACAGAAAAAAATATGACAATTTCTGGTTGCATTACCAAAGGAATATCACATTAGTCACTGTAGATACAAACCAAAGTAAGTGATTAATCAAAAAGAAAGATAATCACATTACAATCAAAATATGCCAGACAAGTCACTAGGGTATTTCACTTGCAAAGATTGATCCCCACCCATCCCCCTCCCCCTTTCTCCTAAAAATCATGACAATTTTAAGAATAAGCTTGTCTATTGGCAGAGTCAATTTCTGGTGCAGAAATGACTGAAAGAATGATCATGTACATCATAGCACTTGGATGCATAACTTTTAAAATACAATACACTCACCTAGTGTGGCTACACATCAAATTGTTTCACCTAGAGTAAAACTGGATCAAAACATTGTACCCTGTGAAGTTGAAAATATTCATGTTGGTCATATACTCGAGGGAAGTCCAAAATTCAGCCTACAAAATTTGCATCGCCTTTTTTATACTATCTTGAAAGTACAAGGCTGCATTTCAGTTTGTAACATGATCTACTGTCTCATACCACAGGAAGTGGTCACAATAATATATAAAAGCAGATAAAAGTAGATAAAATATGGTATAAAACAGCATCAAGAGATTCTCACAAAATGCATATAGGCAGTCAAACACACAAATATAAGAATGTTTGCAAAATATTTGATGAGCTGTAATGGTACACAGAATAAGTTCATTTCTGTGAGTACTATATACACGGTATGCTCTATTTATTTACTGTTCTAGGCAGTATCGATTTTACAAATCACGATGATGAAATGACAACAAGATTTTCTGTAACTCGGATGTCTATACAGCAGCCAGCATATATCCTACGGAAGCCCTTTTTTCTAGCAGCAAATCTTCAAAGTTTAATTCTATGCAATGTCCAACTCCAAAAGATTAGTACAGGAATGCCATCAACATTAAACATTAACCCGTTAAGGACGGTTTGATTTTGTTACAACACGCATTTTCCATAGACACCTGCCCGAGTATACTCGGGACTCGTCCTCAACGGGTTAATATTAGGGACAACCGATGCACTGTGAAAATTTCATATGTAATACTAGTTGAAACAGCATACTATGCAAATTAGATGACGTGGCGATGTCATCCCCTCGTACATCTTCCATTGACCTGTTTGTTGATATTTGGCTTTAAGGACAAGTTTACCGTTATATACATGTGGACTGAGTGAATGCAGCAATATTAGAACACATCAGTGGAAGTTTGAGGAATATTGGACAATCTGTTTAAAAGTTACGAATTTTTGAAGTTTGTGTGTTGCCGTTGTTGGATGAGGCTCCAATTCACGAATTTTCATGTCACGAAAATATCGTGTTTTACAGTACTTCGGTTTGAGTTTCACGTGCCTAGAATCATAAAAAGAAAATACTGAAATTCCACATATCCAATAAAACTTTAAAAATTCATCACTTTTGCATCGATTTGTAAGATTTTCCTCAAACTTTCACTGATGTCTTTTATTAATGTTGCTGCTTTCACTCAATCCGCATTTCTCTTTAGGTTTTGGTTTTCTTTAAACCATAAGAGCCAACTCGAACATGGGGTGGACTTGCCCTTCAAATCATATCAAGCATGAAGATGTTGCAAACCAACATGAACATGCTTGCTGAGAGAGTCCTTTAAATATGAATGCCCCCAAAAGGGTCAAAGGTTATCTCAAGGTACATGTACCTCTACTGATCCCTATGCTAAATACTCCCTGTGACTGTCATGAGGAAAATCCCCATTTGTCTTTGCTCTCAGGACAAGCTCTACCGCATTATCTGATCTCACAACGTAAGCACAGCACACTTTGACCAGTAGTGATGCTATGTACATGCATTTACCCTGGCATGCATGCACCATGAAAGCGTAGCCATATATCTTTTGACATCACAACACGACAAACAGCATCAGAAATAGAAAACACGGCTAGCAAAATATGAGAGAGAGAGAGAGAAAATACATGTATAAACATGGTCCAACTATCAACAGAGATAATCTCAATATCTGATGAAAGCCATCACAGAAAACAAAAACAGCGGTAAAAAAATATATTCATCATACATTCTCATCAAAGGTGGGAACAGAATAAGAAATGGAGAAGAAATTCTTAGTCTAACTAAAATTGATGCATAATAACGAAAATGGTAGAAGATGATATCTATTGGATCTCAATTATCAAAGAACATGGAAAAGAAGCAGATATGACATGCACCATCTTCTATGAAAATGAAACGAATATTTTATCTTTACTGGAGCAAATTATTAAGACTTCATCTTCATCAAATATGCAGACTTAATTATAAACATTATTCCTAAATTCTGACACATTTAGTGACAGCTGTGACTCCATACTTCAGGAACACACACAATATACATTGGACGCTGAAGCTGTCCTGGCTTTGTTGAGAGTTGTACTATTCAAAGCGAAGAAGTTGTGTTCAGACGTTGCCGTACCGCCGTGCGATCTGAAACTCGCCCGTGGGGTCGTGGACGTAGTATTTCTCCCAAACCAGGGTGTGCTGCGAGTTGTGTCCCCACGGCTTGAATCGACCATTCCAGTGGAGAAGCTTGGCCGCCTTCAGGAATGCCTCAGAATAACGTGCGCCTGTCGTAACACCTACAAAGCCAACGGCAGTGACGTACGTGTTAAGATGTTTTCTAAATAATTCCCCTCTAGCGATTGTAAAATCTACGACTAGACTACAAATCAAACAAATTTCTGAAAATATGACTGATTTCAACTGTACAGATCATTGGCTATCTGTACCTCACCACAAAACAGTTTCCTCAGTGTCACAAGTATGACATAGCTCTTGTGGCAGGTTAAATTGTTTCACGGAAGAATTTGTCCCTATTTTGAGGAGAAAAAAAAAAAACTCTTCATGTCTTCTGACAGAACAGGAAAGTCAATTTCTTTCTTCATATGAATCTGGGAAAGTCATAATTTGCTGGTTTTTCTTCGCTCACAGATCCACTCTTGCATCGTGATCGGAACATTTTTTTTTTTTTTTTTTTGTGACTGCAGGATTCCATGTTTGCACAGTGAGAAGTTCCTTATGATGTCTGCTTTTGCCCTGAAATTGGCTCTTTTCTGATGTTTTTACTCTGTCAGCATTATCTTACACAAAAATCTCCTTGAATTAATCAATGGCATTATGTCACAAAAACGAAATTATATTAATCAATGGCACTATGTCACAAAAACGAAATTATTCATTTCAAATGTATGCATTAATTTTGGTGTTATAATTGCAATACATGACTTGTATCAATTGCATAGTTTTATGTTTCAGATGTTTGTTATATAATAAATCATGAACACAGTTTAACGCGACCTTTAAATTAAAGAAATCACAGTGCATTTCTTTTATGTCACCATTGAAGAAATAAATGATGCAAATAACTTTAAAATAAATGATGATTTGAGTGACCAATTGAAATTAACAGCATGCACACACAAAACCAAACTGCTTCTTCACAAAAACAAAGCTGAAGGGTTCAATATTCAGTTGTCTTCTTTAGAGAGGAACTGCCAGAATAATTATGAACAGAAAGTAATTTTGGGAACTCTACCTAGATGCCTGATGTGCCACTCTGGAGGGATAGCGGTGTACTTCTTGTAGAAGACGATGAGCATAGGGGGTCCCGAGTGTCCCCCTCCTCTCTGGTTACCATAGACATCCTCTCTGTTGTGAAAAACAGTGGTGATGAAAAAACAACAATGACGAGAAAAGTGTACATCTCTTAATCACATGAGAGTCGTTTGGGTTCGAACCCATGCGAAGCCCAACATGTTTGCCCTTCAGCAAGGCACTTTGTCCACATTGCCACTCTCCACCCAGGAGTATGAATGGGTACCCGGTAAAATGAGAATGTTCATGTTGGTTGATTAGCATGTGCACTCCTGTAAAATGGCTGCAACTGGATAGAATGCTCCCAAGAGAGTGGAGAGTGAGCAATGTCAGTGCTGGCTGGAAATTATATATCTAGTGACTGGGGTAATAATAGTATGTATGCATCTTGAGCACTTTACAGAGTGGATTAGGTGCAATGTAAAGTCATATAATTATCATCATTATCATTACATATTGCTTAGCCATGCAAACAAAGAAAAGAAAATTATTAATATTTCAAACTCATGCCCACCCAAAGATGATATTTATGATTCCTAACAAAGATTATCATTGTCATCATTATCACTTCCATTGTAATAATTGACCAACTAATTTGCAACAACAATACCAATATTGATTGCACCTTATAAAGTGCTGGTTCATTCAAGTAAGTCTGAAAGAGCAAATAGTATTGTACATGTACAATCATCATCTCAAGTATCCAAGTTAATAAAATTCATTCATGTCTGCATAATGACCTGACAAGTCTCCACTGAAGGAGATCCTAACAAAGTACGACACAATAAGAGAGCTGTTAAATACTGCTTTGAAGATGAAACTTTAAGGATGGTACAGTATTGGTGGAGATGAGAATTGGGCTTGTAACTTTTTGCGAGATACCAAGAAAACACTTATTATATAATACAGAGCATACCATTCTAAGAGGAATTAAAAGTTTATTTGATGAATATCGGGTTTGGAATGACTGAAACATCCAAAAACAAAGTAAAACAAAGTGATCGTAATAAAATGTGGGTCCCACACTTTATTAGAATCGCTCTTTTTTTGATATCACGGCCATTTCAAAACCAATTTTCATCAAATAAATGTTGAATTCCTCATAGAATTACATGCTCTTTCATATTTCATAAGAGGTTTCTCATTATCTCACAAAAAAATGTTAGAAACCTGAAATTAGGTCTCGACCAAATCTATACGATCCCTTTAAGGCCCGAATTCAAGAAAATGGTACAATCTTTGTGTTTGAATCGATTCCATCACTGCCCATGTATGTCAATCGATACTTTTTTTTTTTTTTGTATGCTTGCCATGTATTTAAGGACAAGGCAAGCATCACATCCCCGAGAATATGATGAAAATTAACCCGTGGACAAGTCCCGAGTACACTCGGGCAGGTGTCTGTGGGAAATGCGTGTTGTAGCAAAATCAGTCCGTCCTCAACGGGTTAATGAGCGTGAGCACTGTGCCCTATACTCCCCAGACTCACTTTGAGTTGACGGTGACCCAGTAGTCAAGACGGGCAGTGACGTTCTGCTTTTTCCACTCTGCCACGTCCACAACAAAGACTCCCGTGTTAAAGGAGCACTCCATGGGATTCAGCCCCAGAGCTTTGAGCTTCTCGTTCTGGAAGTTCAGGAAGCTGGCATATTTATTCTACAGTGGTCAAAGGGTTAAAGAAAGAGCAAAATATACTGAATCGGCCCTCATCCCAACAATAACTGTAAAATGAGGAATTTTCGCGTGCATTTTAATTTCGCGCATGCCAAGATTTGCAAAATTGAAATGCACGCGAAATTTCTTGTCTACACTATGCGTATTGAAAGCCAGCGGCAGTTCGTGAAAATTTCATGCCGCAAAAAAGGCCGTCGGCTCCAATTCGCGAAAAACTCATGCCGCGAATATATCATGTTTTTACAGTACACAACTTTCTTTGAACAAGTTTATTTTTATCTCTGAGAGCGAAAAAACAAACCAATGTTGAATTTGGAAATAATTGTTTAAAAGGTGATAGTCATTCGGATACACACATCACATTTTCTTAGAGACTCCCTTTTGGAGTCGGCTTTCTTGTCAAAGCAGTAACACCTAAAGCGATTTGACAGATCACTGATTAGAATATAGACTGTGATTAGATGAAATTGACAATCAATCATATTTCTGTGCAACTCTGAGAGGAAATAATCCCTACAAGAAGTCTCAAGATACTTTAGAAGTGAAGAAAGAAAACCCTTGTGTCTAATCTTTGTCAAAGTGTGAGGTACAATTCAAAGCGTTCTTATTTTCAGATGTCGCATTGATAACCCGTTGAGGACGAGTCCCGGGTATACTTGAGCAAGTGTCTATGAGAAATGTGTGTTTTAGCAAAATCAACCTGTCCTCAACAGGTTAAGTCTGACTGGTATAAATGTCAGACTTTGTAAGTGTGATGATAGATACATACATGTGTATCATACATTTGTTCATGCTGTTCTGGCAGGAAGACATCTAGTATGATACACTAGAGGCTTTTTAAGTGATACACAGCATTACAATTTGACAGAGTTTTTCTTACAATGATGATTCCGTATCTTGAGGTGACCGCCGAGCAGTCGTCCGAGAAAGCGACCGCGTGCCCCGGCTCCAGCTTGGTGGCGTTGAGCTCGACGATGTCGCCCTGGGTGATGGTGTCGCTGTCGACGAAGATGACACGCCCCTTGAGGTCGGGGAAGATGCGCGGGAAGTACAGGCGGGCGTAGTTGAGCTGTTGTATGTACAGGTATAGAGACAAAAACACACACCCCATATATGAGACCTAATTCACTTGAGGGAATTACTGAGTCTTGCGATCTGCCGTAGTCAAACCCAATATAGGGTAAACTTTTATTTGCATCATCATTGGCAAAACAGGACAAAATTAAAAGAAAGAGAGAGGGGGAAAAAATAAAGAGAAGTGGTATTACATGCAGCTGTAAATGAGGGTGAGCATTTAATCACAAAATAGCAATATTTTCAAATGAAGGCAAGAAAGATGCAGGGTGATAATCTCTTGCGAGGTTCTGATGATGATGTTCCTGACTTGTGAAGATAATGATGACAATGATGATCATGATTATGGTTATAATGTGATGAGAAAGATGATAAATGAAAATACTAACAGATGGCGATGGTGGTGATGATGATGATGACAGTAGAGGTAGTGATGTTGATAATGATGCCAGCAGAGATGGAAATGATGAAAATCATGGCAATGGGGATGATTTAAACTTTTCTCTTAAGTACTGAGTATATCACTTTAATATCTGTGACATTGATAGTGACATTTTATTGCTGTATATCCCTTTTATATCTATCGCCACTGGGGTGACAAGACCTTGTGTCTCAAATTTTGGTAAAAATATATATATTTTTTAATTAATGGTCAGCGATGTTCTGTCCAAATCCTAGCTGTCTTACCCTCAGAATGTATGCATTCAAAACTATTTTCCAGCTCAAAATGGGCAATTAAATTGAATTGAATTTGAGTTGAATTGATGTCTGTGATGGCGATGCTTGAAAAGGCAACCAGCAATGGAACTGATAACAGTTAACGATGATGAGGAAAAGAATAATTGAGTACTGACCGGGGAACCAAGTTCCATCCGTCTGTCTCTGAAAGTAATCTTGTCCTTCACCCATGACTCGTCAAACACCTTGATAGTGTAGTCCAGATCCTTCAGGCTCGACTGAGTTATCCACTTACTGGGGGGGGGGGGGGGGGGGAGAGGGAGGAGGAGATGAACGAATAGATAATCATGGAATACAAGCAGCAAGGGGCACTAGCTTATGCACCTCTTTAATGTTATAAGCTAGAAAAAGAAACTTGTAAATGGAATTTTAGAAATCTGCACACACATTCCCTTTAAAGGAATGGTATACTTTTGGTTGACATGGGGCTTCAGTTTTTCAACTTTTTTTTTGTGAGATAATGAGAAACCTCTTATGAAATATAAAAATGCATATAACTCTAAGAGTGATTAAAAGTTTATTTGATGAAAATTGGTTTTGAAATGGCTGAGATAGCCAAAATAAAGGGATCCTAATAAAAGATGGGACTCAGCTTTTACCAGGATCCCTTTATTTTACATCGTATTTGGATGTCTCAGGAATTTCAAAACCTATTTTCATCATACAAACTTTGAATTGCTCTTAGTACTGTATGCCCTGTAACATTTCATTTGTGTTTTCTTTGTATCTTGCAAAAAGTTAAAAGCTCAATCCTCACCTAATCCAATACTATATCATCCCTTTAAAGGACAAGTCCACCTTTGTATACATGTGGATTGAGTAAATGCAGCAATATTAGTAGAACACATCAGTTAGAGTTTGAGGAAAATCGGGCAATCCGTTAAAAAGTTATGAATTTTTGAAGTTTCTGCTCAGCAACGGCTGGATGAGAAGACTACTACAGCTTGTGATGTCACATGCGTACAACAATATAAGGAAAATGAAAAGAGAAATTCACAAAACTTTATTTTTTTAATTAAAGTGCATGTTTCTTCGACTTGTTACTGACATATCATAAGGGTAATATTGTTCCCCTTGCCTTCTGAAAACGAGAAGTCGAGTGTTCGTTTGTTATGCGAGAAAAGTGAAAATATGTTGAATTTTCTTTGTACTTTCTTTATAACCTTGTACACATGTGACATCACAAGCTATAGTAGTCTTCTCATCCAGCCATGACTGAGCAGAAACTTCAAAAATTCATAACTTTTGAACGGATTGCCCGATTTTCCTCAAACTCTCACTGATGTGTTCTACTAATATTGCTGCATTCACTCAACCCACAAGTCTATGAAGGTGAACTTGTCCTTTAACTGCTACTGAGATGAGAGAAAGTAAATATCATTGCAAATGCCTCATGGAGGACCTTGATTCAGGGCTTGTTTGATGTTCTAAAGAGAATACATTTTCTTGCTCTCATATTTTCTTTATATTGCTTCAATACTGTAATTACAAACATTGTTGTAGAGTTCCGCTCTAAAGAGGGCAGCACATGGAACTGGCCATAAATGAAAAAGTTCCTCACTTTAGAGTAAATTGTCTGATTTTCCCCAAACTCTCACCAAATGATTCCAATATCCTTCTGCATCTGCTGCTTCCACATACACGTGTGGGGAAACTCCCCCTCTTAACAAAATCTAGCTAGCACACTGACATCAAATGTGCAAACTACCAGTATAATGCATCTGATCATCTTTCACCTTGGAATGGCTAGGTGAGGAAGGACAGTCAATTCCATTAGCACTTCAGTGTTAATGGACAAGTTAACCCTCATATACATGTGAAATGAAAGAGTGCAGCAATATCAATAAAACGTGTCAGTGAAAGTTTGAGGAAAAATGGATGATATGTTCAAGAGTTATGAATTGTTGAAGTTTCAGTGCGCCATCGCTGGATGAGAAGACTATTACATATTGTGATGTCGTATGTGTAGAACAATATAGAGACAATACAAAGAAAATTCAACATGCTCTTACTTTTCTTGCATAATAAAAAAGCACTTGACCTGCTTCTTTTAGGAAGCAAAGGGAATAAAACATACATCAACTGGTGACAAGTCATCAAGGGAATGTGTACTTTATCCCTCCCCCCCCCAAAAAAAAAAATAAATGATGAAATCATGTGAAATTCTCTTTATATTTTCCTCATCGTTATACGCACATGACATCACAAGCTGTAGTATTTTCTCATCCAGGAGTAATTGCGCAGAAACTTTAACAATTTTAAACTGTTGAACAGATTGTCTGATTTTCTCAAACTTTCACTGATGTGTTCTATGAATACTGCTGCTTTCACTTAATGCACATGTACGTATATGAAGGTGAACTTGTCCTTTAACCCTAACCAGACCAGGCTTTTTGGGGCTAAGAGCTTCAAAAAAGTATGAGAGATTGGTCAAGACATAGTATTGTAAGATCTAAATGACAATAAAGGATTGCTCATGGGGGATACAGTAATTAGAAATGCACAGAATTTCTGGTCTTTTTCACGTTGTGCCCAGCTCAGGGAGTCACCTTAAATGGTCCAGGGAGTCCTTGTCCACGACCAGGTAGAACTTGATTTTAGCCCGAGAGTTGAGGTATATGCTGTTCATGGCTGCCACCATCCCGCCCAGCGTCGAACCGTCTGAGCACAGGAGGACGTTGACCGTGCCTTCCTGTCCCGAGCCTTTGGTCACATTCTTACTGGGGAACCCCTGTGGACTGTCACGGTATGCACTGTTTGCTGGAACTCCGCCTATGTGTATGTCTAGTAGTTTGGGTGGAAAAAAAGAAGAAGAGGAAAGTGAATAAGTTGTTTCAATTATTTCTTTCTGACTCTTACTTATTATATGTATTAAGACCATTTCATAATGCATGATTGTAAGTACTTGGCAATCTTAACCATTAAACAGGGCTGCACACTTTGCAATTTTTTCTACTAGTCCGACCTGTCTGTTGCACTGGTAGGTACCTAGTTTTTCTATTTTTTACTGGTCCATTCCTGAAAAGCTATTGGTCAAACAGTGAATTTCACTGGTCAGGGACCGTCGAACCAGTGCCAGTGTGCAGCGTTGCATTAAAGAATTGTTACTGATGGCAGAACTTCCAACCTTTCTGT
The DNA here is from genome assembly GCA_033980235.1 of Diadema setosum. NCBI lineage: Eukaryota > Metazoa > Echinodermata > Echinoidea > Diadematoida > Diadematidae > Diadema > Diadema setosum. The sequence goes on along the minus strand of CM067077.1, from coordinate 29,013,813 downwards.
TTGAACAACACCAATTATTTGATCAAAAAGTAGGAAAGAAAGAGCAGCTCCCACGTGTAAAACTGTGTTGTAAAATTATCGAGAAAAATAGGAAGTTCATATTGAAACAAGAGCTGGGAAAAGTCAAAGATTCAAAGTTTTTCCTATGAATTCACAATGGTTGGGAGGTCTGTGGTGATCAGGGAGCTTGTCTAAGGCTTGCCTTGCATGGCAAATACCACTTCATACATACTAGAGTCCACTGAATTCACTGCTTTCAGTAGGAAGCTCCTTATTAGGTCCTCTGGGTAACAAGAAAAAAATAAGTACCCAAATGCATAAATTTATAAGTCAAAATTTTCATTTTTACTGCTATATTACAAGCATGCCAATTACATCACAACAGTCGGATGTATTCATTTGTGACCCAACACAACAAAAGGATCTTAAAGTCGCTGACGGCTGAGCCGAGAAAATTGCGTTTGAAGTCACATCATCAAAATTGCTCAAAACAATTGGATTTCTGTTTTTTGGCATAATTTTGTAGTCTAATGTTTTGTCTATCATCTGCCGAAATTTCGAATCTAAATGATCAAACAAAAGGCAAAAAATTTGCGTTTTTCTGGGTCATGATTTTCTGACTTTCAATGTAACAGAAACCTGTCCGAAGATTTGGATTTAGCGTCGCGACTAGATTCCTCCCCTGGCAACGAGGGAGTGATTTCATTGGTCAGTGCTCTGCATCCTAATTACTGATGGCCGTTAGTCGTCCGCTGGTGCTAAGCTTGAATGAACATCACAGAGGTCACTAGGAGCATACCTTCTATAAGACTGTCTCGCCTCCCCTTGTTCATGTTAGCGTCGGAAGGAAAGCTTCAAGGCGTTTTTCTTGAAACTGTGATTTCCACAACCACTTGACATGCGCTAATAAAACCATCGATATCTCCGCAACCGAGTACTTTTATGAGTTGTGCTATATATGAACTTAAAGTAGAAGAGTAAGGCAATAATGTCATGACATTTTCAGAGATTGTACTCCCCCGGCTTTTGGATCATTTTGCTGTAGCGGGTCACATTTAGAAGTCTGTCTGCAGTATCAATTAATGTGAAGAATAATACACCTTGATTTACTACACACCTGCACTGGACTACACCCCTGCAAAGTAATCTTTGTAATTTCTCTGAGAAAATGATATTATTTGTCACTCCATTATTTGAGCTAACAGCTCTCTCTTGTATTTGTTCACTGTTCACAACGTATATGTAACATGGATATTTAACAGATTCTGGCAAATTACTCACAAATACTCTTGGGGTCAAAATTTGTGGCTGATATTTTGCCATGGTTACAACAGATAATATCCCTATGAGCTTTTCCTTCACATACCCTTGGCATTACCAATATTTAGCAGGTGAACAGAAAATGAAAGAGATTTTGTTCTCTTTGTTTTGCTCTGGTTAAACTTTGTGAAGTGTGGTCATTTTCTCCAGAAAAGAAAAATGAGTGTCATATAAAAACCTTTGATTGCAGCTGGTGGATCTATCTCCTCTTCATCTGCCTGTGGTGTGTGGAAATAAAGGATGTACAATACCAGGGCCACAAGGCACACAGTAACAACTGAAAGACAAACATACAAGAAAGTCAATTGTTAGCTAAAAAAATTACTGGTTGAACTGCTAAAAATATTTGCGGGAACACTTGCCATGATGCTATAAGTGAAATTAATACAACACTTTGTTTCTAGCAATTTACATTTTTGCACACTTTCTGTCACAAGACATTTTTTATTTTGGTCACATCCTTTTTTTTTGTATTATTAGTTACGGTACCAACCTTTTAAATTGCCACAGCAAATTATATTCTAATATTTGATGAAATGTATTCATTCATTTAATTATAAACCTGCAAAGGATGACCATGTTTTTAATTGACTTGAAATGAATAAATGGGCAATTCCGCAGTTAGGTGGACATGACATGGATAAAAGAAATGTGCCTCTTTATCTTACCCTTTGATCTAGGTATCAACTAATGCCATGGATGTTCACCAATCATTAGGGTCTTTCAAATTCAGTAGATTTTATTTTTCGTATTTATTGATTTTGCGAGATCTAAAACCATCATTTAAAATGTACATGTGGGACTGGGGACGCTGAAATTCACTTAAATGAAAATTACAGTGGGTTCCTTTGAAATTTTTTCCTCAAAGTTTTGCTAAAGGGTAAAAGATGAATACATTTATATACGGTACTCCAGAAATCATGTGACATTTTGTCAATTACAAAAGGGTGAAATGACCTGCGGAATTACTCCGGACAAATGTAACGTTACTAACTGTAACGTTACTAACCATGCTTTTGGGGGTCTAGCTAAAAAATTATCGGTCGAACTGCTAAAAAAATTTGCATGATCATTTGTCATGATGCAATAATTGAAATTAATGCAACACTTTGTTTGAAGTAACTTGAATTTTTGCACACTTTTTGTTACAAGACATTGATTTTTTTGTCATGTCCTTTTTTCGTAACGTTACTAACCAGCCCTTTAAGTTGCTATAGCAATTCTAATATTTCTTGGATTGTGTTCATTCTTTTCTGTATCATAAACCTGGGAAGGATGAACATGTTTTTGACATAATTTTGACTTGAAATGAATAAATGGTAATTTAGTGGTAAAAACAAATATCTAAATTTGTTCAAATAACGTTACTAACCGCGGAATTGCCCAAATGGTGATTTAGTAGTAAGAATAGACATATATGAATTTGCTTGAATGTAACATTACTAAGCACTTTCAAATTATATGAATGGCAAAAAGAATCTACATGTAGAGATTGATGCTATGATGACAGGTAAATTAAAATAGGGTTATATTATCCCCAAAAGTGAAACATGATTAAACAAAACAACTTTGAAGTTTCTATTTTTTTCCTAGGTATAGTTTGATGTGAGTATTTAGGATGAGGTTAGGATTGTATTGAGTGGATGTGGATGGAATCTAGGTTTGTTGGCTTAAAAGCATGCAGATATTTAATAGGAACAATTGTTGCAAGAGCCATTGTCATGGAACCACTATTTCTCAATGTAGCGTCAATGTACAACTAGCCCACGCCCAACTGGCCATGGCTCCAAATACCTCTAACCGAGCAACCCACTTTCACTTTAAATTCTTAACATGCTTAATGAATTAATTATTAAGATTTATTTTTTAATTTCATAAAAAAGAGGCAAGAATATGACGACTTACATGTTGTCACGTGAACGCGTGCCATGTCATCAGGTTGCTGCTCTCACTTCTCGCTATACAATCCTTGGATTTTTTCCTTTGCTAAAATAGATTGATCTAAGGTAAGAGGGCAACTGCAATGCAATGCTGGCCAATGCGACTTCTGCTGCGAGTGCTGGATTGGGGGTCCCTTCCTTCCTACACCACAGAAATAACAACGTGTGGGACCACGAATGTAAAACTGATGCATCAGCAATCACTGTCTCTGCGGCAAATTACTGCAATCATAGCTCAAAAGTGCTGTAATATTCTGGAGTTACTTCTGAAAACTTAAAAATAATCGTGACAGGTACAAGGGACGAGATTATAACCCTATACAGGTTTCTCGTTGATGGTCCGACCACGTCAGCTCAGTCTTCGTACAGATCGAGGTGCCTACGTCTACAGCTTCGTTGTTGCTGTTGTTGTATTGTCGTTTGGTATGGTAATAGTGAACACACATCGCGGTATTACGGCCGCAGACGATGATAAACACACTGGTCAACAACATACTACGTGGCATTTCAACTGACAAAAACAAATCAAGCTGCACGCCGAGTTTAATAACAAAGAAATGTTCATTATGATTTAATCAGTTTGATAAACTGAAGTAGGCCTGCATACATACTAACTAATAACTAACTAAATAAAACTAACTAACAGTTACTAACCAACTAACTAACTAACTAACTAACTAACTAACTAACTATCTAACAAATCGATGTATGAAATTGGTATATTGCCTAGTTCAAGGCTTATCATTAAAAATGAGCCAAAAAACGTTAATTTTCCTTGAGAGACTATAGCCCATTCCATTTTTAGGTTGGCAAGAGGCCGTAAACTCATAGACAAGAGAATGGTGGAAATCCGTGATTGAAATTAGTAAAACGTAATACAGAAATCTAAGAATCAGTAGGCCTTTAAAAGTCTTCTGTTTTTCATTATAGAATGACATATCAACCACAGCCTGCTTAAATTAATGTTAATTAGATTTAAAAATGACGTCATCAGAGCGAAACTTTAGGGTATGATTTGCAAGAATAGAAAATTATTCTTTAATTAGGCCAATTATGTCAATAATCCAGCGACCATGTTATAGCCCCTCCCCTTTACAAAGTCACCATACCGGTCATACAGTATAGTACGACAGATTAAGAGAGTATACAGTATGTCCCCCCCCCAAAAAAAAAAAACAACAAAAACAAAAACAAAAAAACAAAAAAAAAACAAAAACAGAAAAAACAAAACAAAACAAAACAAAACAAAACAAAACAAAACAAAACAAAACAAAACAAAACAAAACAAAAAACAAAAACAAAAACAAAAGCAAAAACAAAAACAAAAAAAAAAATACAACGGGACCCTCCGCAATGATATCTTTAAAAATAGCGAATCAATCTAAATACAAAGTCAGGGTATGAAACTATAACTCATTGCCCACATCTTACAGAAAATCCCATTCGATTTGCTTCAGTGGTCAAAGAGAAATGAGGAATTTTGTAGAGGATGTTGGGAATCTCTTCCCTCCAAGTTCTGTCTATTAACGTTTTAAGGCTGCGTTCACATAGAAGTATACTATTCGGGTATTCAGGCTCGTTTTTCGAATAGCTTGAATCGAACGATAGGATTTCCTCACACCGGTTTACATATTCCAAGAGGGCACTATTCGAAAGTACCGAATAGCTGCGAATAGTAAAGTGGGAATCGAGCTTGGTCGATTTTCTTGCAGCGTATACCGTCTCTCGTTTATGAAATAATGACACTTTTGGTCTGGATTTGCCCTTTAGCAAAAATAAGCATGTAGACTGACATTCTGATGCAGTTTAGAAATTGTTAATAAGATTTGCTGGGATGTAGGAGGAAGAAATCCTCACTGCATGGGATGGTGAGTTGACGGTGCGTGTGATGGTGTACTCGGGGCCCGAATAGCGAATAGCGAATAGCGAATAGCGAATAGCGAATAGCGAATATACCGAATACTTCTATGTGAACGCAGCCTGATTCACACACAAGAGCATTGAATTGCTAAAATTGGAAGAATCAGATTCCTGACATGCCTTACAACAATCTACATTTCTCTTTGACCGCTCAACCAAAATGAATGGGGTTTTCTGCAAAATAGAGCTAAGATGTTATATTTTAAGACCCTGAAGTAGCACTAAGACAGGTCTATCATATTGGGTGTTATCAATTCGAAAATCTGATTGTAATTTTTGGGGGACATACTGCAGTATGTCCCCAAAAATTACAATAAGATTTTTGCATTGATAACACCCAATATGATCAATTTTTTAAAAGCTACTTCAGGGTCTTAAAATATAACATTTTAGCTCTATTTTACAGAAATCCCCATTCGATTTGGTTAAGTGGTCACAGAGAAATGTGGATTGTTGTAAAGCATGTCATGAGTCTGATTCTTCCAAGTGTATAATAGCACTTCGATGATCTTGTGTGTGAATAATATAGACAGAACTTGGAGGGAAGAGATTCCCGACATCCTCTACAAAATTCCGTATTTCTCTTTGACAACTGAAGCAAATCGAATGGGGTTTTCTGTAAGATGCGGGCAATGAGTTACAGTTTCATACCCTGAATTTGTACTTAGATTTCTGCAATATTTTCCAAGATATCATTGCGGAGGGCCCCGTTGTAATTTTTTTTTTTTGCCCATACGGTACTGGATGCACTTTTTAGAGACATACAGATTTTGTGAATTCGCGATAAATCTTCTGTCCCATATTATTCGGATGCGGTTTATCCGTGTTTCCTCGAGTTTTCAAAAAAAAAAAAAAAAAAGAAAGAGAAAGTATATTTCACTAATTTTTCTGCATTCAACGAACCTGCAAACTTATCACAAAATTACAAATTGGAGAGAATTGCCCGAGAAAATCTAAAAATTTAAAAAGCAAAACAGACAAGCAAAGAACCATACAGTATTGTCGACAGTAACTGGTTAAAACTGAATAAGAATAAAGTAGTTTATAAAGATATATCATTTTAACAGAGGCAGGTTTTAAAGGGATCGTATAGTTTTGGTTGAGACCTACAGGTTTCTAACTTTTTTTGGTGAGATAATGCGAAACCTCTTATGAAAAATGAAAGAGCATGTAATTCCATAGGGAATTCAACGGTTATTTGATGAAAATTGATTTTGAAATGGCTGAGATATTCAAAACAGTGCGATTCTAATAAGTGTGGGACCCACACTTTAAAGTATACGATCGCTTTGTTTTACTTTGTTTTTGGATGTTTCAGTTATTCCAAACCCGATTTTCATCAAATAAACTTTGAATTCCTCTTAAAACGGTATGCACTGTACTATTTCATAAGTGTTTTCTTTTTATCTCGCAAAAAGTTAAAAGCTTAATTCTCATCTCCACCAATACTATACCATGCCTTTCACTGGTTGGTGTAATTTTAGTTAGAAACACCCGAAGCTATTATGTTTGGCTTAAGGTTTTTATTTTTAAAACTATTTATTTGGCGAGATAATGAGATCAAACACAACTTTGAGAGAAGATGTAGACAGCTACATGTCTAAATGCTTTGTACATGTTTTCCTTGTTTGTGTTATAACCTTCATTTTACTCTTGATTCACACAATCTCCATCACTGCAGTTTGAATCAACATACGACTATAAAACTAGCACGTAGGAAGTGATTTTCTTTAATTTTCCTACACCGTCCTGTCTAGTGTCTTTCGGTCACATCGGTCTTCCTCATAATCTAACAACACGGGCAGTAACAGCTCTTCCAATAGGCGGTTCCTGTAATTAAAGGTTGTGTTATAATTATGTAAGACTCATTGTAAAAAGTTGCAGTTTCGGTTGAGCTATAATGTAGGGCTTCCGCGGTTTATAATGTTTTTCGATGATAACTTTTGTTGTTGTTGTTGTTGAGATAATTGATTCTATTGATTCTGATTTTATTTCTGAATTTCTTTTTCATAAATGAAGTACAAAATCAATTGAACCAACAAATTGAGCACAATATAAATTGAATCTGATTAAATTAAAGCTCACATAAAATATTGTAGTATTGTTTACTAGGGTTTTAATACAAAGAAAAATATTGATCGTATTTATAAATTACAGAAACGTAGTATTCGTGTGATAACCCTCTCTCCATATCTAGCTCCCGATAAGCCATTGTTTCTTAAGATGAAAATTCTACCTGTTCAAGAATCCATTTCTCTATTTTTTATGTTTAAAGTTTCTAATAATGATTTTTCTGAAGTATTTCGCAACCAATTCATTTTGAATTGTTCCATTCACAACTACAATACAAGGAATGTCCAAAATATCCACAAGGTTTTATAACAAATATATTTTTGCTGAAATGTATCTGAAACTTTAAGTAATTTGTGCATTGTTTTCACCTCTGCCTCTTTTATTATCTTTTCATTGTATCTTTCACCTTTGTTTTATCAATTGAATTTGTCTGATAATTTGTTGTTCAGTTAAAATATATTAATAATTGTTTGTAGGGGATCATTTCCAACAAGCCTCGTGTGTGCTTATGATCCCTCCATTCAAAATGTTTAAATGTACCAAGGCAATTGTGTTTTGATAATTTTGTAAATGTTATGTTTTGATATGGAAATGAATGAATGAATGAATGAATGAAATGATTAATTCAAAGATTCAACTCCCCCCCCCCCTGATATACTGTATACAATTCAAAATGAAAATAAACTACTTTGTGCATACAAAGTCACAGTATTATCTCTTGCTCAATGAAAAATTAGGCAATTCTTGATGTACAGAAATTCAGGAGACCATCGTCATAAGCAAGCGCTTGACGAGGACAATGGCCTCAGAAATCATGGAAATGATTGTCTAAACAATACAACAGTGTAAGAATATAAGATAAGTCACCACTCACTAAGTGGCGATAAGGAGAAGGGAGGGAAGAATGAGGGGAAAAAGTGCAGTGGTGCATTGTGCATTGTGCAAGATGTGAGGTGTTTGCGTGGAAATGTGTTGTGAATATGTGTTAATGTTCATGTTTGTTGTGTATAATTAGAAATTAGAAACCTCTTACAAAATATGAAAGAGCAAATGATTCTGAGAGGAATGAAAAGTTATTTTGATGAAAATTGGTTTTAAAATGGCTGAGATATCCAAAGTAAAGCAATTCTAATGAAACGTGGGTCACACCTTTAATTAGGATATTGTTTTATCTTGTTGTCGGATATCTCAGCCATTTCAAAAGGAATTTTCGTCAAATTAACTTTGAATTCCTCTTAGATATTGCATGCTCTCTAACCTTTCATGAAGTGGTTTCTAAGTACAGTCAAAACGTTAAAAGTTGAATCCTCACCTCAGCCAATGCTCTATCATTCTTTTAAACGGCGATACTAGACAAACTCGATTATAGCTCGCCTATGGCAACTTCTTGATCAGTTTATATGCAGTCATTGTGCTTGCATACGAACTATGATCATGACCTACGCAAATTTACTCACGAGGTCATGTCTTCGGTGACAGCAACATTTCACAAAGCATGCGGACGGGACCTCGGACGAGGCACTGTACTTCATACATGATATAGTTCTGGTTAAGATGGGAATTCCACTTTTTGGAAGAGATAACAAAACGACCTATGAAATATTAAAGAGCATCCACAAGGAAAAGACATTTAAAAGCCGAGTACAATAATTAGGGACAGAAAAAAAAAATAAAGCTCCAGGGGAGGAGGAGGACGAAGACGACGAGGAGGAAGAGGATTAGAAACAGAAGAAAAGGAAGGAAGAGATTTTTATATCAATGACAATGATAAGAGGTGAGGAGGAGGAGGAGGAGGAGGAAGATGATTAGAAACAGAAGAAAAGGAAGGAAGAGATTTTTATATTGATGACAATGATTAGAGGTGAGGAGGAGGGGGAGGAGGAGGAGAGAAGAAGGAGGAGGAGAAGGAGGAGGTGGAGGATAAGAAACAGAAGAAAAGGAAGGAAGAGATTTTTATATTGATGACAATGATAAGAGGGTGAGGAGAAGAAGGAGGAGGAGGAGGAGGAGGAGAAGGTGGAGGATTAGAAACAGAAGAAAAGGAAGGAAGATATTTTTATATTGATGACACGATGATAAGAGGTGAGGAGGAGGAGGAGGAGGAGGAGGAGGAGGATTAGAAACAGAAAAAAAGGAAGGAAGAGATTTTTATATTGATGACAATGATAAGAGGTGAGGAGGAGGGGAGGAGGAGGAGGAGGATTAGAAACAGAAGAAAAGGAAAGAAGAAATGTTTATATTGATGACAATGATAAGAGGTGAGGAGGATTAGAAACAGAAGAAAAGGAAGGAAGAGATTTTTATATTGATGACAATGAAAAGAGGTGAGGAGGAGGAGGAGGAGGAGGATTAGAAACAGAAGAAAAGGAAGGAAGAGATTTGAGGAGGAGGAGGAGGATTAGAAACAGAAGAAAAGGAAGGAAGAGAATTTGATATTGATGACAATGATAAGAGGTGAGGAGGAGGAGGAGGAGGATTAGAAACAGAAGAAAAGCAAGGAAGAGATTTTTATATTAATGACAATGATAAGAGGTGAGGAGGAGGAGGAGGAGGAGGAGGAGGATTAGAAACAGAAGAAAAGGAAGGAAGAGATTTGAGGAGGAGGAGGAGGATTAGAAACAGAAGAAAAGGAAGGAAGAGATTTTTATATTGATGACAATGATAAGAGGTGAGGAGGAGGAGGAGGAGGAGGATTAGAAACAAAAGAAAAGGAAGGAAGAGATTTGAGGAGGAGGAGGAGGAGGATTAGAAACAGAAGAAAAGGAAGGAAGAGATTTTTATATTGATGACAATGATAAGAGGTGAGGAGGAGGAGGAGGAGGAGGATTAGAAACAAAAGAAAAGGAAGGAAGAGATTTGAGGAGGAGGAGGAGGATTAGAAACAGAAGAAAAGGAAGGAAGAGATTTTTATATTGATGACAATGATAAGAGGTGAGGAGGAGGAGGAGGAGGCTTAGAAACAGAAGAAAAGGAAGGAAGAGATTTGAGGAGGAGGAGGAGGATTAGAAACAGAAGAAAAGGAAGGAAGAGAATTTGATATTGATGGCAATGATAAGAGGGTGAGGAGGAGGGGGAAGAGGAGGTGAAGGAGGAGGGGGAGAAGGAAGAAGAGGTGAACAAAATGAGCCACGTGTTCGATGAAAGACTCAACTGAGCTGATGAATAACCGTTCTAAGGATTGTGATTGCGTAGTCATGACAGAACCCGTCACAGAAAACACTTCAGAAAATACTGGAGAGCCAGGCATCGCGATGGTAGTCTAAAATCTGTCGACAAATTTAGAATATAATATAATATAAATTATATATATATATATATATATATATATATATATATATATATATATATATATATATATATATATATATATATATATTTACATATATACACATATATGTAAGTATATATTAATATATATAAAGAAGAAGAAGAGGAAAATTGTTCAGAATAGGACCGAGAATTAGGGACCGAGAACAAAACTCAAGGGGAGGAGGATGGGTAACAGAAGAATAGGAGAGAGAAATCGATATCGATGACCATGATAAGAGGGTAGGAGGAGGAGAGGGAGGAGAAGAAGGGGAACAAAATGCGCCACGTGTTCAACGAAAGACTCTGTACTGAGCTGCATGATGAGTAATAGCTCTCAGAATAGCAAGCGTAGTCATGGTTCAGAGCCTGTGTATCGCCATAGACAACTTATCAGTAAATACTGGAGAGATACTAGTAGACTCTGTGACTGTAGTCTCAAACCTGTCGCACTTGTATTATGTGTGATCGGTTTGGGGTAACACTTCGATTTGAGAAAACAAGAATATAACATTGATTTGATTTCATGTAATTAGAAGAGTGGCAGTGTTTGTCTCTGTGATTGTGTGTGTGTGTGTGTGAGTGTGTGTGTGTGTGTGTGTGTGTGTGTGTGATTGTTTGCCTCGGCTTGAAGGGGAAGGGGGGGGGGTGGGTGCCGGCTACCAACGCATGCCTCCATTCACATGATACAGCAGTATTTCCATGTCATTTCATTTCATTTGTTGCTTTTTGTATTACTTCTTCTTACGTAATAGCAAAGGAAACTGAATTTTACAGTTTAAAAATACAGAACATCAAGGGGGGCGCTCTTCAGGCATTGTCGAGCACAATGTGACTTTCTCATCTCTTGCTTTGAAGCAAAATTTCACCGTGTGGTATAGTGATTAATTCCCCGGGATTTTCGCAATGGACTTTTAAAAATACAGAACATTTTATTACAAGACATGAATATGTATCTCATCCAACATTGACGATGTTTCATGATGTCTTTCCTATATACATAATTATTATGATAATGATTAAAAACCCGACTATAGTACAGTGCAATACTCACAGTGAGATGTATTTTCTAATCCGATTTTGTGCAGAAAATATTGCAGTGCATGTTTATATACTTTTCTTGTAAAGTCTATAGGTTTGAGTTCTGTTGATATACTATCTAAAAATGGTTGTTTATGGATATAGCGGTGCCTGTTAAGGGTAGAAAATTTTCATTCATTATTACCTGGCGGGAAAATTTGTTGTCATTATCATATTAATATCGTGGTATAATGGCTAAACAAGTAAAGTAATCAACATATTTCCACTCCTCAGGCGTATGGTAAAGTCTATGAAGTGAGAGGTCCACTTTTAGTAGACTACACTTCTATAGTTCTGCTATTGCGACACAATGCGATGTGTACAGTCACAGTGCTCTGTTCCGCACAATGTCATTCGAAGGATCGTTTTTAGCGCGCCAAGACGGACACAAATCGTCTGCTAAACAGGAGTTGCACACTAGTATACTCGTCACTTGGACTGAAAATAGACGAAAGTGAGAGACGAATTCCCGTGGATACTTCTTCAGAGGTAGAGTACTTTTCTCAAATTATCTTATTTACATAAGTATTTCTCCCCATATCACCCTTGATGTAGTTTGCACCTTGAATATTTTAGCTATACAGTGAACTGCTGGACGCTGTTACGCGCTGTTATATTATGCTATAATGTATAACCAACTCACATTTCTTATACGTTACATCATTGAGAAACGGAGGAAATGCCTCCGTAATCAGTGATGTCTGTGCTGAAGTTGAAGGACTGAGAAAAAAAGGAGAACCATCATTTACTACACCCACGTTTAGTTAGTTGATAGGCCTATTCTGCACGCTTCGCGCGTAGTTGCGGTGCCCATATTTTAGGCAGCTATTCTCGCGTGGTACATGAAAACGAATGAAAAATATATGTTACTTATTTTGAAATAATGGCCCTTAAATGATAACGTCAAGAACACATTTGATTACGTAATTACTGTACTGACGCTAATGACAGCAGAAATATACATTTCCAGTCTCTGCGTTTTTTATGTCCATTGTACGATAGCACAAGTTCTACCGCGTTGCTTATAATTATATCTGAAAAATATTATGCAAAGGAATAATGGCGAAAATGTTGATCTGCTGTATGCAATAATCGAATACAATTGATTTTTGTGGTCATAATACTATTTCGAAAAGATCATCAAAGTGATATGAATCATTTCATCTCCAGCTCCATACGAATCTTCCTTCATAATTCGTACATTTACATTTGAAAAGTTCATTCGATTAATACAGGACTATTTTATGTTTTATCCTACTGCTACATTTAGCATGATAATCATTTAAATGACACTTTTCCTCACAATTATGTCTTACTTATTCAATTATATAATGAAGCAATATTAAGTAATCACTTGAACACAGATCAGTGAAGTTTAAGGAAAATCGGACAATTATGTTCAAATATTGATACCGTCATCGATACCAATATAAAGGGAGACCCCAACAGTTATAATGTATAGTATAGTGTGGTGCGATTAAAAAGAATAACTAGAGAATTCCACGAAAGAATTCCAAGAAATTATTGTTATATTTCTCTATTTCTTTTATTGCGAAAGTACTTAACTGAAATTTAAAAAAATGTGGTGTCAAAATTTAATACTAATGGAATCTCCTTGAACGTACCAAATTCGTTGAAAACATGCACGAAAGTATAGTGAAAAGTGAAAGAGATGTAAAAAACATAAGGCAAGAATCAAGTTAAGGCATACTACATGTTGTATCAAAAGACAAGGCTCGTGTAAGGGGTCAATCATCTGATGCAGTATTCCATTTCCTCTGACGGACCGGGGGGGGGGGGTATATTTCATATTTTACTTCTTTGTCTTGCAAATGCATAGAACCTATTACCGTGAGACATAATGGATTCCAACAATTAAAATCGTATAATGACATTAATCCTGTAATTCCTTCAAATACACGATTGACGCAATGACGCCGGTGAAAAAGAGAAAAATAAGAAGAGAATATTTTGTTTATCATCCCATTAGACGCAGCGTATTTGTAATTGTTCTGAATGAATTACAAACTCTACTAGTCACCTATGACCTTTACTGGAAGGATACAGCATACTTTATTGTCTAATTGGTAGGCGCTATTTATGTATGACTAACGAGTAAAAGAGAACATCGCGATTGTTCCTGTGCGTCGCTATAATAAACGTTACAATATTGGATTTCATAATAGTGGGCCATATGGGTTTGTGATTTGCTGGGCATTTTGAAGCAAAAAGACAGACGAAAACACTTGTGATTTAATAGGGCCACCCGCATGTCGCTACCTCTGAATGGCGGGAGTGGGAGCGGGCAGTGAGTGCGACCGGTAAAGACTAGCTCCCAACATAATGGTAACGCGTATTGAAAAATGACACACCTGGGAATATTTTCAACTCAGTTTGTCAAATCAATTCAATTATTTCCACAAATCTGATAAAAAAAGGCAATTACATTGTACATGACAGCATAAAAAGGACATCATAAAGGCAAAATGAAAAATATACAAAACATAGGCGTTATATCAAGAGAAGTGGAGGAATCAACATAGGCTTAAACCAGCCTTTCAGGGTCAATCCCCAAGAAATATACATTCAACTATACATTAAAAAGACAAAACACACATCATAAAAACTTAAACAGAAGAAATTACAAAGTACAGAACCGACAAGAGACAAAACAACAAGGCAAGTTAGCATAATGTATTAATCTTTATACATAATAATTCAATTAAGAATCATACAAAAGCAGAAAAATTATTGACTTAACAAATATGTTTTATATCTTTTCTTAAATAAGTTCAGACTGTTGATACACTTTAAGACATTTGGTAAGGCGTTCCATAAAAAAGGACCAGCATAACATATTATTCGTCTGGAGTGATTATATCTATACTTGGGATATACAAATTATAAAATTGCCGAGTATTATATGTATTTCTAACCTATATTCTATTGATGATATCACCAAACTATAGCAGAAAACAAAGGAACGCACATGCATGTTATACAAGTGGCATTCTGTTACGGTCACCTTTCTATAATGGCCACCTTTGTATAGATGCCACCAGTTCTCGCTATACCATTGCATATGGCCGCTGACACCAGGTTTTTACTGTATACCGTATGTATAAACTACACAGGTGTATTTTTTTTTGTATTTGTATATTTTATTGATTTTCTTGATTACAAACAAAACAGATTACACAATAATTATGAACATATGGAACAAAAAATATAAATAATAAAAATAAGATCATCAATAAGACAAAAAACGCTAGATCATTTTGATCAACACACAGTTACCAGTATAACATCTTGCAGGTTCTACCCTAACAAAAACAGTCTATATTAAACTTTTATTGGGTTTAACAAATCAATTTTCCATTTCTTAAAGTGAAGATGAAGTTTACCTCGTTTCTTAGCCACATAATACTTTGTTTCTTTCTTAATTTTCAAGTGTAACTTAAAAAATTCAAAATTGGGTCTAATGTTTTTAAATTTACATATATAAATGAAATATTTTAACGACAAAAACAGAAAAGATAAAAAATTATCTGAAGGAACTACAAAGAAACCACACCCAAAAATGAATAAATTTCAAAAATATTCCCTACCGATGATACAAAAATGACAAAAATCGCATAAAAGATAATTAAAATAAGACATTTTGAAAATTCACATTTTTTTTTTTTTTTTTGGGGGGGGGGGGGGCATTTCTTGACCAGTCCCTTGGAATATTCAAATGAGCAATTTGATAATGTCATACCCTCACAGTTTTTCATTTATATCAAACTCGGGAAAATTGTCTTTTAGCTAATACAAGTAGAAAATGTCCCTATACCAAGATATATCAGGCTTAACATTTGTTCTCTTTTATTTTGAGTGGTTTTATATTTGTACAGCTGAAATATGAGATTTTTGTCATTTCATTATAATATGAAATGAATACTTGAAGAAATCGTGAGAGCATGACATCGTCAATTTGCTGATTTGAATATTCATAAGGACTGGTGAAGAAATGTTTCCGAAGAAATGTGAAATTTCAAAATGGCATATCTTCCTTATTTCTTATCCGATTTTTGTCATGTCTATGTCATTCTGTAGGGAATATTTTCTATTTCTTTTGAAGTTTATTCATTTTAGGATGGCTTTCCTCTTCAACAGTGTTCGCAAAAAGCATTGAGGCGAGCCACTCCCTGCTTAGACCATGCATGGAGCTGGTAGCTCCATCATGCTCAGACGACCGAAGGTGCGAAGTCACGCAAGGCTTGTAGTGAACTGGTCAGTCGGGCGAGGGTTGCATCCCGCGCTCCGCCCACTGGTGGAAGTTTTACTAGTGATGTCATAATACATCGGCCGATAGTGTCCCAGTGACCGTTGCCTAGAATCGTTTGGAGACAACAGAAGACACACACAGACTATTATACATAATATACACTCAATCACTCTGATCAGGGAGGTGAGACTCACCTACCTGCTCTGATACAGTGCCAATCGATATACTCCTTGATATAGTTGTCCATGTGAAATCTTTCTCTCTCTCTCTCTCTATCGATCTATATTTGTATACTGTGTCTTATCTATATTTATCTATTTATTTCTTTATCTATAAATATATATATATATATATATATATATATATATATATATATATATATATATATATATTTATCTATCATACGCGTGTAATATGTGTGTGGTTGTGTGTGTATGCGTGTGTGTGTGTGTGTGTGTGTATGTGTGTGTGTGTGATCCCAGATACACGTTTTGCCCTAAATATTTTGCTTTCAACAACAACTCAGCAGACCTACGTCCTTCAAATTTAAAATTTGAACGAAAGGATAGGCTCTGCCAATCTTCTTGGTCGGTGGACGCGTGTACAGCTTCTAAAAAGTATGTTATCAACGCATTTCTTCTATCTTCCATCTTTTATCAAAATACCAGTATAATTTAGTATGAATCAAATGAACTTAATTTCCTTTACCGAGAAGCAGTAGATATGACAGCAAAGTTGAACAAGAAAATGAAATGATTACGAATAAGCAAAATATCGTCGTAGAAATTACAGATGCGACAAACAATAAAAAGAAATCCACGAAATTCTTAAACTACAACTATATCTCACCTATCAACAAGTCTGCATACTCCTTCTTCAATATTAAATGTCTGATGTTCCTTTCGAGTTAAGAGGAAGTGTCTGGAATATTATTTTCTCAAATTGTAAGATGTTCAAACACAATTCATTAATGAGGCAAAAGATTGTTGATGACGAGTTCGTAGCTTATCAAACCCATGTGAGATTGACCTCAACATTATCGAGAATCGCAGATTGTAGATTCAACTTCCTTCATCCCACATCACTGAGTTAAATTTGAACAAATTTCACACACATTATCTACTATTTATACGGACATTATAACAGTAACAATTAATTGAAGTAATTTGCGAATGTCTTATAGTACAATACGTTCCCCTTTTTTTTTCATAATCTAATGTTTATAGATAAACAATTTAATGTCCAACATCAAGTCAACCATAAATGGGTTAGTTGTCCGTGGTAGTAGTAGTAGTTGTTGTTGTAGTAGTAGTAGTAGTAGTAGTATAGTAGTATAGTACATGTAGTATAGTAGTAGTAGTAGTAGTATAGTAGTAGTAGTAGTAGTAGTAGTAGTAGTAGTAGTAGTAGTAGTAGTAGTAGTAGTCGTAGTAATAGTATAGTAGTAGCTGTAGTATATTAGTACAGTAGCAGTAGAAGTAGTAGTAGTAATATGGATAGTATATAAAAGACGTATAGACGATAGAAGGAGAAGAGTGTCAAGGAAAGAAAGAACTATAAGCAGACCTCTGATTTTAGAAGAAGAAACGAAAAATCAAAATGTTCCAAAAATGTATATCCATATAAGATTGATAACAAAAGTCATTCTCACTTTACTAAACATCTCAATAATGCCTCTGTTGTTCTCTTGTTTTCGAGTATGGCCCCTTCCCCCAACAACCCATTTTCGACATTCACTCTCTTTGGTAACAGAGGATGAGATAAGCAAAACGTTGTAGATTGAAAAGAATACATTAATTATTTATTGTGAAATAAAGTAAAACAAGACGAAAAGTGCTAAAAATGGAGGGACCCACTAAAAAGGCAGAGCTTGTAGAATATGGGCCCATCTGGTATAGAACATCTCATAAAGAACTTTTTATCTTGTTGTTTAATGTGATTTTCAACAGTTAGATAAGCGGCTTCCCTCCTTTAATGTGAAATCATATCGAAATAGTCAACCAACTGTGAAATGTGTATACATTATGCAGGGCTTTGTTTAAAAAAAAAGAATACAACAATTCCATGATTAGTTAATAGATAGCGAGACAAAACGGACTTTAGTCGTTGTCTTATTTGTAATGTGTTTACGATCTGCGCAGAGTCGTGGATTGTGTATGTTGGGTTGGGTGTAGCGTTAATCATTCAAGACTTTCTTAGCAACGGCAGCATCAACAGCTACATAATGCAACACGCAAATGTTCAACAAGAACACCAGATAAAAAAAGACAGTATATCACTGTGACACCGAGTTCTCTACGTTCTCTACTTCTTTTTTTTTCCCCCCCACCGTTTTGGGTTTGCCCATTTTGACGAGATTATATCTATTGAATTTCGTCATACATTGGAGTCTATTTTTCTGGCAAATATTAATCAGAAATGTAAAATGTCATCACAAAAGTTCATATATCTTTCATTCTTTTTTTACACCATTAAATCTTTTCCCCATCACTCATCGTCTGGTGACTACAGTAACCCCTGATTTCTAAAACGTGGTGGCTCATATCGCCATAAAAAAGGCAAAACACATGTAGCAAAACAACAAAAAAGTTATCTGTTTTGTCCTTTGTTTTCCCTTGCAATCGTTAATGAACTATTTCTCTATGTTTATCCATTGTTTTATTTGTATTGCTTGTCGTTATGATGTAAATGACATGTACACATCTATTAACCCAATAAGAAAGGCTTATCTCTTATCTTTTTCATCTTGTTAGCTGCCTTGCCTTTGTCCATAGTCTAAAATTTTTGGGAACTGATTACACAAAATTAAGACTGCAATGTATAATGGTCTCTACACGTCATCCCAGTCTATGTCACAAATTCCCTCCATGCCACAGCATTGTATGATAAGATTGGTCAGTCTCATTACTTTATTCTATCCTTTATAGGCCTTTAGGTATAATGAAACGTACTTTGACCGATTCAACCGCACCATTATACATACGCCGGGCTGGAAATATTTGCACTTGTGTCAATATAATCTGCAAAGATAAAGCAAATACATATTAGGTGTTGTGTAAGGGCAGTCCTGAACGCGCTGCAGTTACTCGAATTGTACTTCTCAAATACTGTGTAGATTGGAAGGCGCTGTTCTGTTAGATTGGTCGTCCATGGCTCATCACATGATACACAGCTCAGTGTCGCGCGCCCTTTTTTATGAGATCCTCGACTGGAACGTCGCAACTAGACAGATCGCTTCGGGAGAGAAAAAGATGATATGAATATACCACTGGATATTTCAAGCAAGATAATAGGGTGCCTTTCAGCTTGACAGTTTATACAGCGGGCTATTTTTGTCCGTGGAATGCCGAAAATCTTTCCGCTTTGTTACGGGGACAAAACAAGCGTTCCACACACCGAGCAATCCCAGGGTCTGATGATAAACGCATTTTGGAGTTAACGCATGTGAGTAGAAAAATGAAGTCACCTTGTTATCATGATCACAATGAAAATATAAATCTTTTGTCTCATCGAGAATGATAAAGCAGTTCTATCATCTATCATCACTTTCGGGTCTATTTTGTCTTTCAGTGGAAAGTGCCAGAGTATTATTTTTCTTTCCTTTTTCTTCTTTAAACTGTCAGAATATTGTATCAACGTTCATTTATTACCTGGACTTTGAAATGGTTCTTCGGCTATCATGTGAGAACTATTATATAGTATCTCATTGGTCGTTGTTGGTCGGTAACTTCTAAAGTCTTGACACTACTGTTATATCAAAAGGGTGGAAATTGTGTGTGTTTTTTCGAATTTCCTCAAGCTTCATTCTTTTTGCTTTTTGTTATTATTGGTATTGGGTTCTTAGACCAGTATAACCATCACCACGGCGAGTACACTAAAATCGATGGAACGTGCGACAGCCCCACTATTCTTACGTTGTAATCTTAATATTTAAAATGATTACGGTAATCATCATTATTGCTATTGCTCTTCTTCTTCTTTGTCTTATAAGTGTTATCATTTTCATTATTACTATTGTTATCATTATCATTATGAAAAATATTATCATTACCATGGGTTTCCCCGCCCAATCTCGTTAGATTTGCATTCAATTTAGCGACGCGATCATCAAGATCAACATTACAAAGGCTATAGCAAGTTTTTTATGCACTTTATTTCTCAATACATGTACACGATTTCAGAATATCACGTAAATATTTAATACACATGAGGCGCATTCAAATTCGCATCATCACGGCCATGACGAACTGTAAGGAATTTAGATTCACTCATAAAAGGCAACCATATTACAGCATTTTGGACATTGTTTTTCGTTACTACTACATAATGTTCTTTGTATAAGTATATATTTACTTATCTGTATAGACACATTATGTAAACTTGAAATACCTTTGAAAGTTAAAACGGGACATTTGCCTTACGCTGAAATTTTCCATTCGTCTGACAAACCGTGGATCAAATCAACAGCTCAAGGCGTGTTTATACTGCAGCGCTTTCGTGCACATATACTTTCTATACACGACTTCAGCGGCTGCTCGAGGAGGGTGTACATGAATATCTCGACAACGGACAAAACTAAAGTGGCAGAAGTATTTGACAGTCAACAAAACTATTATAACTGCATGGCGATACTGCGAAATCACAGGTTATACACTGCATGGGCCAATTACATTGTGGCAACTGGCAAAGCAGTGCAAGGTATATAATGTGACGAGGCATGCAATATCCAATAGCTACGATGGGGTGCATATACAAAGTTAGAGTCCAATGGTAAATACATGTGGACATGTGTAAGAATTGGGATAATACCTTCCGTAAGAGTTACATCCACTCTGTTAGTAGTGGTTATAATGAATAAAGTGAAACTAGAAGAAACATTAGACAGAAAAGAATAGCATTGGTATGAATGAAATTAGCTGACTATATGAAACCTTGAAATGAAAACGAAATTATGTAATCAATTATAGATAACAATAAAAAAGGGGGATTTGACATTTCATTTCATTTCGTTTATTTCCATCATTCCACAAGGATAAAAAACACATGACATATACAAATCAAAACAACGTTTACACAAGGCATTGTTACATTCATATGCTATACAAATCAGCACAAAGTACACAACTGTAATGACATGATAACTGCAGAAAATAATCTGAGGTATGAATTACACGCAACTGGAGTACTTGTTATATGTTGATTGAATTTGATCCTTCAAAGTGCAAGTTACACTTATGTGCCTTGTCAATTGAAATTGAAATTGGTTCTCGGAACGAAAGTAAACCTCTAACCAGCTGCAAACTTTGATTTATTCAAACTGAATGAATTTCTTTGTAAAGTTAATGGAATAGCATCTCAAAAGGAATGATTTTAAACGAAATCGAATGCTGAAAGAATGAAAATGTACTTTGAGAAAATATAAGGTTGATGAAAATCGATTAACTTGATAACGTTTTCATTAATTCGAATGCAAATCTGATGAAATTGGGTGGGGAAAACATATTTCATCATTCTCGTTCTTTAAAAAGAACGTGTCGTAAAACACACGTTGTGTATTTTTTCATTTGATTGATATGAAGACTTATACGCAGGTCGGTAGTAAACTCTTCGTTCCAAGTTATAATGGATGAATGAATGTGTATATGAAGACGAAACATGTTCAGTGAAAATCGTTTCATGTCTATAGTTCTCTATTCTATTGGCTGATCCTCTGAATTAGACTAGCTTTCAATCTCCTGCGAGGCACCATGGACCTAGGTCCATGGAGGCACCGAGCCTGCTCAAGATACCGAGCCAGGCTGACCAGAAAATTGACCTACTGCTCTGTGCGACAGGGCTATTCAAACTGAGGCTCGCATGTGAGCTGGGGACGGCCAGATATAAATCAATAATATGCACAAATAATTTTTTATGAATTTCGAACTGAAATTGTATGAAAATTAGTTATGTGGAATCAAAACATGATTTTTTAAATAAAGAGTTAGTGTAAGTTTTCTTCTATGGGATGAAATAAACACCAAATAAATCCGAAACAACAACAAAAGCAACTGGTCCTTGTTGCAAACAGCCAATGTGAAAAAACGTCATTAAAACGTCATTTCATAAACAAAAAGATATGTGTCATGAAAATTATGATGATAACGATGACCATGAGTCTATTGACAATAGCGTTTATAGCTCCATGGGCTGGAGGACTGTCCCTGAAAATACATCGGATTCTGAGAATAATCAGCAAGTTGATTACGAAATCTGAACAGCTATCCACCACCGTGAATCTGTCATGATATATTCCCTCGCTGCAGCGAGACAGAACGAACGGGAGTAGGGCCTAGAAATTTTATGTTTTTATTTTACAGTGGTATGTCGTCGCATGATCGCATTTGCCAATCCAATCCGAATTATCCGGCAAAAGAAAAATGCAAATCAATGTCATCACCACCACATCCCCACTGCACGAACACTCTAGCAATAGCCGTCATTCCCTCCAATCTATTATCTGAAATCTATCCTTGCATGACATGTCTATCTGAATCAACCCGATAATGCCAGGTTACGACGATTAGAAAAAACAAAACAAAAAACACACTCAAAAGACAAGCTTCGAGGCGGTCGAGGACTAGCGCGCGTTCGTAGTACACGAGAGTGCTGCGCTCATGTATAAAAATGCAAGTGCACGGCCGCGAGTCGATACAACTGCATTGTACATGACGCTATTTCCGCCAACTGTTACATAACATTCTAGCGACCGCGTTCTACTGTCCGTGTGTCCGGTGGGGCGTGTGAGGGAAAGAAACAGCGAAAAGGCAGCTTCTGTAGTATACTTCGCGGAATATCGCACACTCTCGATCTCATACACACACGCACAGCGACTTCATAGCTGTATTTGTAATAACGTTATGCCCTTCGTACATGTATGCGCGTCGTCTCTCAACATGAAGTGAAAGAGACAGGAGTAGGTCGAATGAATTGGATATCGTATCGGGGTATTTGACTGATCTTGGATGTGGCAATAGAAAGGGAAAGTCATCCGCAAAGGCCGTAAAACCTGGTGAGTCGTAATCACATTTTAAGAGCATTTTTTAAAGAGCTGATTTATGACCAAATGCTGTGGTGATGTGGAGAAACCCGTGTGTATAGCGTTTAATAGGCAGGATGTTACGGTAATAGCTCCCTCCCGGAGCTCCCATCCCTCTTCTTCTCCCCCTTCCTCTCTCCGGGCGGGCCCCGCGCTCTCGCGCTTCCGTGTACACT
The DNA here is from genome assembly GCA_033980235.1 of Diadema setosum. NCBI lineage: Eukaryota > Metazoa > Echinodermata > Echinoidea > Diadematoida > Diadematidae > Diadema > Diadema setosum. Next base: position 28,990,653 of record CM067077.1, on the reverse strand, counting down.
GCTAGCATCTTCCTATCATCCCGAGGTAAGACCGCCCCCTATTCCTCTTGATTGCTCCCTCTATACGTACTAACATCCATCGTTAGGCAAGCGCAATACGCAAGGTGCACCACTGGCGCCACATGCAACATGAGCCGCACACGAAGCCTACTGTATTTTGTATGACAGCCTTGTCAGTGCAAAGCTCCTGAATTCATCCATGGAGCTCTAACGGCGCGGTGATTCATCCTGTAGCAGCAGATAGAACCAGGGAGGTGAGACTCACCTCCCTGATAGAACGAACGTCAACTTCAGATCTGCTGTCAGCAACGCATGATCAATGAAACGTAAACACGAATACAGTAGGTTTGGTATGGCGTCGTGTAGGTTGCGAAACCCTTTCTTCCGTGCTGGTGGATATGAAATATTTCCTTTACCAATGTGCGTGTGTATAAGCATGGTATTTTATTGATTCAGTGTGTAATGGCTCTCTAGTACAGCTTAGACTCCCATATCTTTTCCCATTACATTTTAGATCATGACTAACAATTATTGACTAACAAAACGAAGAGAATTAGCTGATAATGTCACTCAGAGTCTGCACACGTATACACATAGCTGAGCTACATACCAATACTGTCAATCACATAAAGCAGCTATGGTGTAAGAGGCACGTGTGTGACTGTGTATTTTCAAAACAAACTAATGATCACTTCATAGTTTCGGTCTGATGGGTGATGTTCATACATTAATGCGTAAAGCCATTGAACGCTGTAGTACTGTGAGGGCGTAATACACGCATACACCTGCCAGTGCAGTGTCGTACCGTCATATAATAATGGCGCATTAATTGTTTGTAATGCAAGTCGCAGTTGTCTTCCTTATCGATTTTATCCTACATGTACATGTCTCAGTTATGGAAAGCATGCAAACGTAACAGGTATGCTGTGAGGCTGAATGTGTAGCTGTCATCTGCATATATTATGAATATCGATTGATAAATGAACATGCACTTGTTGTTCTGATTGAATTTACGTACGCGTGCATAACTTGCAGAAGAAAGACAGCAAATTATGTATCATCAAAATAAAACTGGAAAGAAACAATACTGTATGCATGTCGCTCGAGGACCAGTGATGCCCTTGTCACGACTTGATATTCAAAGTGAATGATTATTTTGACATCAGTATTTGAAATCTTTGTCTCTCTCTCTCTTTCCATCAAATGCATGAAATAATATTGGTTATGACAATGAAAATAATGAAAATGAATTGAATATGAAAAATAATTAAATTTATGATGGAAATATACTGAATTGAATTGAATTGAATTATGCTGGGAAAAATTTTACTTACAATATTGTAATCCTGTCAACAATCCCTCGAGTTAAAGACATTGTTTACCATTTGCAGATGGAACAAAAACCTAACTTCAGTGCTTCAAAATAGTTGTGAAATGTGAGGTAAGGATAGAAACAACCAGTGTAAAAAAGTCAATCAGTATTAAGCAATATTGCAAAATAGACAAAATGTAAACAATAGTTATAATGAAATTGTTTCTAGACTAAACCGTCTACAGTTATGGTTTAGTGAGAAAAATTGTGATATATCCTTCTATTGCAAAATTCGTATATGGTATAGGACGTTTTGTGATACAACTGACCCACACAATATGCATCAAATGTGATAACTCGAACATCTTTAAATCACTGTTGCCAAAGGTAAACATCACCTTTAACACCTTCCTTCTAGCAGCGAAAATCATACTATTCAAGAACATTAATATGCATTTTATGATTAGACTCTCCGACCGCAACATTGTCATGTCATCAAATTTGCATGCACTCTGACTACAAACTACAGTGTTCACTGGGAACCTCAACTTCCCAAAGCTACCTTATCACTTGCCCGCTTTTACTGTAGAAAGCCCAATCTCTTCCTTTGATTGAAATTCAAAGTAAACAACGCAGACCTGTTTACATGAGCCATTACGAATTTTAATAATTTACATTTATGATTGCAAATTCGATTTTATTCAAACTTGTTTGCAATGTCGTAATTATACTTGTCTGCCAATAATTTGTGTCATAAATGCGTATCAGGGCAATTACCCCCAGGCAACTTCTATGTACCTCCGGATAAATACTGGTTATGGTGATAAGGTTAGAGTAAAGATTATAGGGTTAAGGTTAGAGTTTGGGTTAATGTTAGGATTAGGTCAGGATTAGGATTAGGATTAGGGTAGGGTCAGGGGAAAGGTCCGGGGCAATTTGCTTGAGGGTAATTGTCCAATGAGTTCTTGCCCTAGAACCCTTAAATTTTATTTTCTTAGATGCCACTGTCTATGGGTGACATGGATTCTCATCACGTGACACACTACCCTTGCGTCATGTCATGCAAACACGATTTATGCCATCACAAAGCAAATAATGATCAGGGGGTCAGGTGACGTGTATCGTGGACTGTGTAATTTCATTCGTGCCTTGGTTATTTTCTTTTCACTTCTTTGTCACTATAATAGCTTCGCCATGTTCTAATCTTTCAGGTTATGCCATTTTTTCTTTTTTTTTTTTTGACCCAGTTAGTGACGACACAATACTTTAGCGAATCACTATTCAGTATCGATTATCAAGTCAGGCCTCTTTTGCAGTTTACAGACGTTGGATATTTGTCCAAATCTTTGAACTATGTCATAGTAGATTCTAATAGATTGCTCACGCGATAATGAATGAAAACGTAAATAAAAATGACCCTAATATGGCCTCCATCATCAATAAGATCGCTAGAAAGATACTGGAATAAATTATAATATGGAGTTCTGGTGTAATCGGACCAAAACCATGTTAGTTATTGTACAGTACGATTAGTGAATGAATTTCCGCCCTCAGCAAACTGATAGTGAAACACGACAACCATCACCACCACCACCACCACAATTACAGCAGCAGCAACAACAACGACGACAACAACAACTACAGCAACAACAACCAAACATAGATTCATCATGCATTCTATTTATGCAGCATTAAACAGAGCCTCGGATGTCAAGTGAAATGTTGACATTTACACTCGTTTTAAATTGACCTTCCCTTCTGTCCAATTCTTTCCCATACTGATGTTACGATATTGATATCATTCTATTTCAATGTCATGTGTTTGTTTTCCTCTTTCAAGAGTTTGTTAGATTTTGCATTCTTCAAGTAGCCTATATCTTGTATATACTTTGAGAAAGTTCTCAAGATTTTGTACTGTCACATTCAGTACCTTTATATTGAAATACAGGGAAAAACAAAGGAGAAAACAGAAACATTTCAAATGGAACTTTTTAAAAGTATGTTTTTCCTTGATCTGTTTTGATCTTATTCTCTTATCATAGTACATAAATAAAACGGATGAAAAGAAAAACTCAACATCATTTTCCAGTATTTACTATAATAATTTCTGTCTTTAGAATTTAAATCAATTAAAATCCAAATCCACTAAAGATATAAAAACGAAACAATACTTCTTTGATATGAATTATATTCTACTTGTATGTCAACGTGATTATGAAACCATATTATTTCACTTGCATGTGTAAACATATAATCTCATATTCCACTTTGTAAGAGATTAATATAGGTCTATGAAATGAAAAATATAGTGCACTATGCAACTCAAAACTTAAAAAAAACCCCACTATCAGCCCCCAACGAAAACAAACCTTTATCGTATTCATATCCTTTGGTATCGATATATTTCTAGGCCTATATTTTTTTTTCTTTTGTTTCTACAAATCATTATCTCTCCTCCAAATCAAATCTCTGACCCATTCAGCCTACCCCGATTCAACTCAAAACCGGCAAACATAAAACGCACCTACGCACACCAACACACACACACACACACACACACGGACACACACACACACACACACACACACACACACACACACACATAAGGTTGTCTAACCATGGAGCTACATTATACATGTAGCTCCATGGTCCTAACATTAAACGCTAAAGAAAATGTTGTGTGGTTCATATAAATTCAATCTCTAGACAAGCTCCACCTTCAGGTGAGAGATACCCTGTGAGTCTGCCTAGAAGAGATGTACCAGCTATAACGTTTCCATAGCAACGGCTCTGCAAGAAAAGAACAACAAATATTATGAAGAAAACAAGCACACTCCATGGTTAATATTATCATTAGAAAGGAGAGAGACGGGAGAGGTAGAGAAGAGAGGGAGAGGTTGTCTTGAGCTATCCTTGTCGGGAATTCTTTAGATATAAATTGAAAATCTGACGGCTTTTCTTTGTAAGGGGGGGGGGGGGGTATTATCGTGTACACAGACGAGTACGTATTGTCATAGTAACGCGTAGAGATATTGTTGAACTGACAGTGGGTAGATCTGTCTTGGTGAAATCAGCGGTTGTTTAATAACGATGTAATCTGTTTATCCCACCGCTTATTACATGGGCTTTGACGAATGATTATGGCTTGTTTTGAAGTGCACTGTCATTGCGAAACCTCCAATCCCCAGCTTATATCTACCCTCTGTTGCACTAAATAGAATACTCGTGGTCATCCCAAAATTGATATGCGTAATTTATGGATTGTATCATAGGTAAATCGCCAGAGCACATGAAGAAGTCTTGAAGTGATTCATGACATACCCAGTAGTCGCACACACTTACAATCTATAGTCATACACCTGTTGTGTAGAATGTGGGTATGGCTTGTGGATTTAAAAATACACAGGCCCTACGAACTGACACTCTTGCTGTGTGATCAAAATTGCCTACGACTCTTATTGCGGACGAAAAGATACGGAAAAGGGAAGACAGCTAGGTGATGGGGTACGTGCGGGAGAGAAAGTTAATGTCCCAGCCCCCTGGTAATTATGATGTGCACATTATTAAATAGCATATATTTGTGTTTATTGGCTGTGTGTGGCTAAAGAGAGAAAGAAATAAGAAGGAGGAGTAATATAACAGAATTGCGCGGGATCTCTTTCTCTCTCTCTCTCTCTCTCTTTTCCGCAAGCTATCTAATAAGCAATAATTGATTGACCAAAGTTTGTTAACACCCTGCATGGTCTCAATCTTCACTGGCTCGTCTCCTTTGTCCTCATCAAGTTAAAGATTAACAACACTCAGGCGTTCGATACGGTCCCTATACTTTCTTTTTGATTCATTTATACACGGACATAATGTTACGCACAAAAAAAAAAAGATACATAAAGGTCAGATGAAATAATATGTCAACTACTTTCCTTGATCGCCTCTTATTCTCTCTGACATTTTCTGAAAAACATAATAATAATTTTCCTTCTCGTTTTTCTTTGAATGTAAAAAGCTGAACCTTCCTTCTCTCCGCCCACACCTACATCTAAGATTTTCTTTCCTGAATACAATTTGCATTCCAAAGTCGCTCGCTGGGACATGATTGTACACACGACATTTGCGTGGACGTACACTGTAGCTATATCTCGAAAATGATAATTACAATAATTGCACTTGCAGTTACCTGAGTCACGTCTTTGACGACACTGCACCTCACTAAACAAACAAATAAATAAATAGATAAATAAGTAAACAAACAAACAAACAAATAAACAAACAAAAAACAAACAGAAACGATAAAAGGGAGGTGGATAAAATAAAGGAAACATAATGACACGTATAATAACAAGGGGACAAGACCATGTTGCTATACTCAATCTTATTTTGCTGTTGTCTTTTTTTTTGTTTATTTGTTTTAGGATGTGTACATGATAATCGGTGAAATTTTAGTGATTGTAATGCAATCATTTTAAGGAAATTGTTTATAGCATTTCATCCATTCAATTTCTGTTTGATATTAAACGTGAAACAATAACAACAGCGATAACACAAACAAAAGTGCCAGCCCGTTAAAGTTACAATTATGGTTACTTTGCCATCCAATGGTAACTTCCCTGGAATTCTTGATTTTGATTGGTTGTTGAGTATTGTTGTCATGGTAGTTAACATTGGATGGAAAAGTTACCAGAATTGTAACTTTTATGCAACGGGCCCCAGATTACTCTGCCTTTATCGCCCAAATGTTTTCCTCCTTTCCACTTACCCCCCTCCAATCCAGTGGAATAGCCCGACTTGCTTTCTGCGCCCTGCGAGAGCTATACGCGCGCAATGTATTGTATCGAAGATAATAGAGTAAGCGTATGCAAGAAAACGACATGAGAGTGTAGGATTAGGATCTTTGACACTAGCCGGATCGATGGACGTGAAGTGACCATCATGTAATCAAGTCAAAACGTTTCTGGATTGTCTGAGCACTTTGTTTGCAACCTACTCCTACCGATCGTCTCGGTAAGTTCGATTTCATTACAGTGCCGACTCGTTCATTATGATAATCATAAATTATGATACTTCACTGGCATCTTAGCAAATGGAGGGGGATATCAGAAAGAAAATATCTATATATCTCATTGTGATTTGAGAGTATTTCGCTTTTTTTTTTTTGTCTGTTTACATCCAGGGTAAAATCACATTCATTTGTTACAACTCAGCTTATTAGTTACCGGATCCTATCGAATTTAGAGAGCAAGAGCTGGAAAACGAATGTCTATTGACGGATTCATGTGTTCGGAGAATTGACATGTTTTACGCGCAGTTGTTTGTGCCTGCACGCGCAAATGTGCGTACAGTTCCTTGTTGTGCATATGCAATCTCCAACAAAGCACCACGCACGTTTTGTGAAGTAAAGCAAGAGTAAAAAGTCGAATTTTTCAGTTGTTTTTGTTGGCGTGTCAGTGTGAGAATAGAAGGGGGAAATGGGTCATACACTGAATTTATTATCGATAAATCGATGAACTCAGAAAAGAGAGAAAAGAGACATTAGGCCTACCAATATATCAAGGAAAAGATTGTCATCTATTCGTTTGCGGCTTTGTGTTTTTTTTTTTTTTTTTTTTTGGGGGGGGGGGGGGGGGGGCTCGGTTGGATTTAGCTCCCGGTTGTCAGCACTTTGTGCATGGGCTGACAGTGCTCTGCTGGATTCTGTTCCAAGTTAGTGTAGGCCGTGCCAATTTCCTGCTAAATATCTTTCTTTAACCTCATCATCATTTTTCCATCATTTTTTTTCTATAATCATTATTGTGTCATTCATTTTCATGTGCATGTTTGTGTAAGGATTTTTGTATTTCATAACTCACTTCTTCTACTGCGCATTGAGCTCGTTAGTTATGCGGAATTGGCGCATTATGTATACCCAGTATTGTTATTAGTATCATCATCATCATCATCATCATCACTACCACCACCATCATCATCGTCATCATCATCATCGTCATCAACTCATCATCATCGTCATCATCATCATCATCATCGTCATCAATTCATCATCATCATCGTCATCATCATCATCATCGTCATCAATTCATCATCATCATCGTCATCATCATCATCATCATCACCATCATCATCATCATCATCGTCATCAATTCATCATCATCATCATCATCATCGTCATCAATTCATCATCATCATCATCGTCATCATCATCGTCATCAATTCATCATCATCATCATCGTCATCATCATCATCGTCATCATCATCATCATCGTCATCAATTCATCATCATCATCGTCATCATCATCATCACCATCACCATCATCATCATCGTCATCATCGTCATCAATTCATCATCATCATCGTCATCATCATCATCGTCATCAATTCATCATCATCATCGTCATCATCGTCATCAATTCATCATCATCATCATCATCATCATCATCATCTTTCTGGATGTGTACACTGTTAATATGTAGGTAGACCCTGTCAGTCTCCCGGTTGTCAGCTCTTGGTGCATGAGTGACAGAACAAGCGTGGACGTGGATGTCAGACAATTTCAAAATGTTAATCCGACCAGAACGTGACTAAACCATGTTTGACAGCATTCATACTATAGTGGGTGTTCCAAGTTGATGTGGGCAAAAATGTTCCATGGCTGGATAACCCCTTTTGCTTAAAAAGTTGCTGCGGTTGTTTAATCGACAGTGAATAATTTGAAGAGGTGTCCTTTTTGTATCTTTCTTTCAAAATGTGTTATTGAGTTGTTACAAGTCAAGAAAAGAAACCTAATGTAAACCTCCCCATCTCCATTAATCTTGTCATGTTTATACCACTTACCGGGTTGACAGCGTTGCGCCTACCATGATGATGACGGTCCCCAGTCTTTACCCAGGTAGCCTCTGTGTTGTCACTGCTCTATACCAGAGATGCTATAGCATTACACTAGAGTTGCTAGTAACCTATCCATTAATATGCACATGGGTGGAGAGGGACCATGTATGATGGCTAAAAACATCTAGTTCAAGGATGTTGGCATTTGACGGGATTCGAACTCGTGACCTCCGATTGAGACTGAAGAGTTTTTGATCGACTGTGCCATTATTACATTGTATTAGCCTGGCTGACGATGTATGCTGTATTATTATTATCATCATTACTATAATGATAAGGATGATGATGATGATGATGATGATGAAAATGATGATGATGATGATGATTATGATGATAATAATAATAATGATAATAATAATAATAATGATAATAATAATAATAATAATAATAATAATAATATCAATAATAATAATAACTATTATTATTATAGCTACTACTATCCTTGTCATCATCATCATCATCATCATCATCATCATCATCGTCATTGTACTATACTTAATGAGGATATAGATTCATATATTTATCCCTTGCTATATATACAGTGTATGCTCGTAGATATGAAGTGACAATACCTTCTAAAGGCAAATTTATTGCATTTTGTATCTGTATAGTACGAGGTGATGTCACACCGCTCTGATAACCTCATCATGCACATCTTGTAGTCACGTTCTGTACACATCTCATTAGGGTGGTCAAAGTTTGAAATGGGTAAAGATATTCGGGCGGAGGGGAGAGGGGAGAGGGGAGGGAGGGAGTGCAAAAGGTAGGCCTATAGCTGTAAATGTACAGTATAGATTAGAGGCAACAAGTTCACGTGGTGGGTCTTTGATGAACAGCTGCAAGAGCTCCCTGGCGTTTGTGGCCTGTACAGTATGTCTCCCTGCCCCCCCCCCCCCCCAAAAAAAAAAAAAAAAAATACAATCGGATTTTCGCATTAATAAACTCAAATATGATTACACTGTCCGAGTAATACATGTATTTCAGCGTCTAGTATAACATCTTAGTGTTTATAATATAATTACATGTATCTATATTTTGCAGGAAACCCGATTTAGATTTGGTTAAGTGATCACAGAGAAATGTGGATCGTTTAAAGCATGTCATGGGTCTGATTCTTTCATTATTAACACTTGGATGCTCTTGGAACTCGACAATGTGTGAACACAGACAGAACTTGGAGGGAAAGGATTCCTGACATGCTCTACAAACATCCTCATTTCTCTTTGACCATACACCGAAGCAAATCTGATGGGGTTTTCTGTAAGACGTGGGTAATAAGTTATAGTTTCATACCCCGAAATTGTATTTGGATTGATTCACTGTTTTTAAAGATATCGTTTCGGAGGGTTCAGTTGTAATTCTGTGGAGACATAGAGTATAGTGTATACAGCGATGTAACTGTATACTTACGGACTTCGTGCTGATTATGGCGACCATTTCGAAAGTCGAGAGTGACGTCAGAATAACTTGATGCATGAGAGAGCAGTAGATATAAATCATTTCGTCATAACTTTGTCGTAATTCTCGTATGTTTGTCCGCTTTCATCAGCCTAAAAGTGCTGCCGCTGTCGCTCAGCAGAACTATACTTTTTCCGAGAAATATAGATTCTCCGATTCATCAACCCGACTATTTATAGAGTATCTTGTCATTGCTGCATGAAACGTCTGACAGGTCAAATGATAATATTGCGTGCTTTGAAATGAGAGTAACTCATATTCCTTTCGATTTCATTGTACTATAAAGAAGCCGTTAAGATTCGTCACTGAAATTGCATTGACATGTTATTACGATGATGAAGGCCTATACGGTCTCTATATAGAGCATCTTCATTAAATTTATGTGAACCGGCATCACAAATTCCTCAAAAAATTCGCCAGACATGGCTTTTAAGCCAAGGGTGGATTCTGAAAGAGCAGACTCTTAAGCTTTCAAATGATGACATGTAATGCAATTCAGATGGACTCGCCAAAGCCATCTAAATAATCGAAGAAAAGTACACAGTCTTGGAATAGTGTGTATTGTATTATGAGAAAAGAGACCCTGAAGTAGTGTGTATTTCCACTCAGCTGTGGTCTGTGTATCAAAAATGAAAGGAACAAAGAACAGGATACATGAATTGAAAGTCTAATGACCGATACTAGCTTCCAACGCAGTTATAGCATCATCCTTCCAAAAGTAATTAGAGTTGAAAGTGAAAAGTGTTTGAAGGTTTTCTAGTTCTTCGAATCCGTAAAGCTGAGGAAGCCCAAGTCAGGCCAAAACAAAGTGTTGTAGAAAAAAATGAAAAAAAAAAAAAAAAAACCAACAACAATGCTCCATGTCGAGTACAGTCTATTTATGATCGATACTAACTTCCAACGTAACGTTTCGGCGTTTTCTTTTGTTAGTTGCGTGTTGAAAACCTCTCGTCGCCGTAAACAATCGAACCAGACTACATGACACACGGGTAGGGCTTTTATTATGACGTTACTATACGAGTACGTCTCACTGATCAGAGACGACTCCACAACTCATCGTGTAGTCAAGAAAATAGATTTTGAGAGAGAAGCGGAACTCTAATCTTGTAAAATGTGTTGCCAATTTAATTATCAATTCAAAATTCTGCTACTGAAGTAAACTAAATGAAACGGAAAAAGGGCTCCCATACATGAAATGTAATTTATGCTCTGAATTTATTGATGATAGTATATATCATAAAAACGATACAAACCACAGAAATGTGGTTTCTCATGAATAGATATTCATTGATAAAGACTTTGCCTGTGACGTGTCATCGCTTGCGTGGCGGCCATGTCGTCACTTCCAAAACAACTTTGAAATACTTAGCACCCGGTTGCATCGTACTATACCATGGAGCTATGATACTACGTTCTTGTCCATCACTACGCGTATATCCGAGGTGTGTGATGCAATGCAACCGGAAACCGAGAACATGGTAGTTTGATCACGCTGACGTATCCCCACTCTTTTCTTAGGCATTCGATATGCAGGCTAGTGTAGTGAGGTGTCACTCTTTGCATCATCATTGTAATATTCTTTTTAGTTAAATAGTGGAAAAAAGTCTTATTTCTTGTATCCGATTCCCTCATTATCTTTCTGTATTGATTGATGGAACTGATTGATCGAATTTACGTTACACATATTTTGTATTAGCTATGTAGCTAATCCATTCATTCATTCACTCATCATAACGTTTGCATAGCATGCAAGTAGGTTCATAAAGTATGTATATTTTATGTATATTATGTCATATGTGTGTATGTGTATATGTCTACCTTTCCACGTATATTTGAAAACATTGTTATTATCGGTGATTATTAATGAATGTCTGCTCACATACAGTATAAGATTTTATTCATTCAGTAACTCCCGGAAAATCATAACCGATACCACTATACTGCTGGGGCCCGTTTCATAAAACTTGACATCAGTGACAAGTTGTCATAGAATGTGACAAGCTACTGAAATTCTTGCATCTGATTGGCTGAGAGCAAATTTGTCAGAGAAATGTGGCAGTTGTCACTGATAACAAGTTTTCGGGCCCCAGATCGCACCAAAATGCACATGAAGGCCCTTTAATATTTCTTTACATTCTTCTGAATGGAAAATCTTTTTGAGAAATGAATTGCTGCATCATCATTGAAATTAAAATTAACAAAGCGGATTATAACCGGCATTGATATTTGAGACCTTTTGTGGACAGAACTGGAACGAAATTTGCTCTATAGCTATATAATGTATTCATGTTTATATTTACTGTTGATAAAACATCTATACATTTAGGTAATAGTTTGGAATAAGGTACATAAAGGGCAGATTTAACAGTCCCGTTGAACTCGATTTGAGTCGAAATTGTTTTGTCACGCTGTTTTTGCTGGGACAGTGTAGCACCTGTCTTAACTCTTTGGCTACTGAAAGTTGATGTGCCATATGCTAACTCTATGAGATGTTGATGGCGGATTATCTCGAGTGTAGTCGAAGGGTTACACTTCCTTGAATGCCATCAGTCTTCACCATAGGATCTAGAAGGAATAATAGAAGCGCAGTATAAAGAGAAGCATTGCCACACTCTCTTATCTGTTTTAGTTTAGAAACATTCAATTTGTGTGATTCATACCGCGAGCTGATAGTAGTATACTGATACTCATTTTTCACTTTTGTTCCCCTTCCATTGGCATGCAGTTAGAATTATAACTTCCGGAAGTTTGTGGTAGCTCAAATTAGGTCGACAGCTTAGCTGAGCAAGTTAACTTGACCCCCACATTTCATCATGGAATAGTGATATCCGATTATGAACAACGCGATGCTCTTGAACTCTCATCGCTGCAAAGTTTGTTCGTTCAATCATTAATCATGACGCAATATACACGATATGATAAGCGCAATAAGCGGCCTATACAAATTAGTACCATGCAGTAACCTTGAGGACCTCTCCTACACATGCGCAACGCACACCAGGAAAACTACGAAAGTAGTTTGGAACTATTCTCCCTCTATTTGTCCCTCTATTGTTGCGGGAAGAAGTGTGTTTGTTCTTGGTGAAGACGAAGAGCGGCGAAGACGAAGAGCGACCAATGTAGAAAATTCAGGCAAAAAAGCGTTGTACATAGATTATGCACTCAGCACATGCACTGTAGCGAATGGGCGACTTATATACAGACCAGACGGAAAGAGTATAGCCCATGAGGGTCTCAATGTTACCGCATTGACATTGTGGAGGAGCATTGTGGGATGTGCGTAAAAAAATCCCGATTGAGCTGTGTTGGGTGTATATGTCCCACGCCGCCTTGAATACGTAGAAGAGAAAGAAAAGCTGTTATTTATCTTGGGAGTATAGTCTTACGCGAACCATACAAATTTTTGTATATCACAGGAGGTTTTGATAGTCCGCCGTTTCGCATATAGTTCGCCCAAAAGTGCTCCTGGACAGGTCGGAAAACTCATCTGATGCTGGTCAATGACCAGCCGACTTGGGTCCGTATATCACCCCAGACCATCGATCTAACAAGGGATCGACCCACGTCTTTCCCGTTGACATCTCGTCAGACTGCTCCCAGCTCTGAAGCCCTAGTCTAAATGATTCATGAAAGCGATGTGGCACAGGCAAAATCGTGACGAAAGAAGAAGAAAACAAAAATCAGTGCCCTGTGACGTCAGCTACTCGAAAGTTCTTGTCGGATTATTCATTCAAAACTTGTGTTATAGCCCCCATCGTGTGCAAGAGCTCACATATAATTGTGAAGATTAATTGACGATCGAAGTTAACCATAATGACGTCGAATACTGTTCCACCACGTACAGAGAATACTCCGCTGCTACGCAATAAAGTGCCCCCAGTCACCATGGTCGAGGATAGCAGCGTCAACGGCGCCCCGCCCGACGTCGACTTCAAACCGACGAAGAATGGCGACTATGGAGCCGTCAACGGAAATATCGACGATCATCCGAAGGCTGCCGCCGATAAGCCGGATGACGACGCCAGCGACAGTGATGACAAGAAGTGAGTATGATTTATTATCTCTGAAGCTTGACTGTCGGCGTTTTCACTTCCCAAATGCTAAAGTAGTGATGAAAAAGAGAAATTATGATTATAATGACGATTGTCTTCATGATGATGATAATGATAATGATGATGATGATAATAATAATAATAATAATGATAATTTCAATAATAATAATGATAATTTTTATGATAATAATAATGATACTAATAATGCTAATGATTATAATAATAATAATAATAATAATGATAATAATAATAATAATAATAATAATAATAATAATAATAATAATGATAATAATAAACTGATTATTCAACTAATACTGCTCTCAACCAGAGGGCGAGGGGTACCTGTTGCCTAATTCGTAATTGGAAATTAGTTCGTAAGTGGAAATTAGTTTTGATAAAACTGTTGTAATGCAGGTATAACCTGTCGGGTGAAGTTCGAACCCAAGATCTCCATTTCAAACCACAGAGTCTCAGTCTCTATGCCAATGCAGGCCTACATGTAGTTCCACAAGTATACCGCGGTGCCCACACATACACTTGATAACCAGTTCCGAAAGACTTTATTGCAGTAACTGTGCATAAGAAATTGGTATTTTTCTTCTATGCGGAATGCAGTGTCGAAGTTCAGAGGCTATTCCATCAGGCTTTCGCTGTCTCTCCCGCGCTTATTGTTTTGTGTTATAACGATGGATATGGGGAGAGGGAGATCGGGTTCTCCGGGGCGTGTTGTAAATTTGATTGCTACCATGGCAACGGCTAGACAATAACCAATCAGCATTGAGTACTTCGGCTCTCACCATCGAATATGCTATAGTTTTAATTATTGCAATCGGCGCTTGTCCAAAATTAACTGACGACCAAGTCTTGACTTTTTCCAAAGATGAACGTGACCTTTTTTTGAAACCACCAAAGGTCATACAAATTCTTCCAAAAAAAAAAAAAAAAAAAGCTCGTGGAAGTTTTTGCAAACCTTGATTGTTATGTAAATATTCCGAGAGTTTAACTTGTGTCAATACAAATTTGAGAACGCTGTATGGACTGAATGGAAATAAATTGAAATGACTGTATTTCCTCCCGTTTTCATTGAAACATCCATCTCCTCGGTCACCATGCTCTGAATTTAGACAATTTTACAGCCAAGATTTCTTCTTTTTTTCGCTCGCTCTGTCACGAAACCACTCACGACACCCTCCATAACTTGCTCGAGGTTTTATTGAGTCTTTAAAAGGACCAGACCTCGCTATTGAATGAGCGAGAGTTCAAAGTTTCTACCCTTGTTTGACAGTTAGATTGAGATGTGGAAAGATCTCGCATCGCTTTGTCACTGCATTTGTATATAATATACTTCTTTTGTTGTGTGTGTGTGACGCTTGAAAGAGTAAATATCTGTTTCCCCTTTTTTTCTACCAGGACCGAAGAAGAAGCTCCTAAGGTTCCACTGACACGATTGGTGAGTGCCTCGACCTAAATCTAACCACTGGGCATTAGTATGATATCATGTAATTATGAGATTCACGAAATTCCCCGAGTTTAGAAAAAAAAAATAATCAGCATTAAGCGTGTAATGGAGTGCAACCAAACAGCAACGATGACAAGACTTGAAATTGAAAACCAACACTCTTTAGTGCATGGGTCCAATACAAATGAGATATTAATTCTATTATGCTACCATGGCAATAAATACTGTTTTCAACTTCATAGTATAACTATTCTTGAAAGGATATCAATAACAATGACATTTTTGCTAGTGGTATACCTAGGATAAATGTAATCGAAATTGAATGATTCGGAAGTCACAAGCTGGGATACCAAATATGGAATTATTGTGCATCGAAGTTTTAATATACGAGAGTACACATGCTTTTGAAAGCTTTTTCAAATATTGTAGTGTTGTATGACACTCCACAAACAAAGGTGATTTTTTTTTTTTCTGCCGACAGCCACTTTGGCGGCAAGTTTCGACCATTGATAAAGAAGCACGAATAATTTTTAATACGTGACACTGAAAGCCCACTATTTTTTTCCTCGGGCACCATGATTTGAATTTAGCCACTTTTACTGCCAATATATATATAAATACATATATATATATATATATATATATATACATATATATATATATATTTTTTTTTTTTTTTTTTTTTGCTCTCTCTCTCACGGAACCACTTACAACTTTCAGTGTTTTCCCTTGCTTCGATGGGATTCCACCAATGTCACGCGGTGTAACTTGAAAAATCGGAGAGCTCGTCTTTCGATACGGAATGCCCGCAGACCCTATGATGGTACAGTTTCGGTTGAGATGAGGCTTGAGGTTTCCTTATTTTTTAATGACGAGTTTTTGAGGTAATGAGAAACCTCTTATGAAATATGAACGAATATATGATTTTAAGAGGAATTCAAAGTTTCAAAGTTTATTTGACGAAGATTGCTTTTGAAATGGTTGAGATATCCAAAACAAAGCGATCCTAATAAAAGGTGGAACCCACCTTTTATTAGGATCGCTTTGTTTTTACTTTGTTTTTGGATATCTCAGCCATTTCAAAACCAAATTTCATCAAATAAAGTTTGTATTCCTCTTACAATTATTGCAGTTTTTAAAACATTTCATAAAATGGTTTCTGAGTATCTCGCAAAAAGCTAATTCTCACCTCAACCAATACTATGCCATCCCAAATCCCATCGTCCAATTATTGATATCCTAATCGTAGTTTCGCTACGCCACGTCTCTGGATGGCCTCTTCATCCTTATCGGCTCCCTGGCCGCGATCGTGCACGGTGCCGCCTGGCCCGTGCTCAACATCATTTTCGGCAACCTGATCGACGACTTCGTCCAGTTCGGTTCGAACTCCACCATGAACGTGAGCGATATGCCCACTTTTCCCCCGGGCTACGACCCCGCCAAGGAGTTCGACGACCAGATGCAAGAGTATGCCCTGATATTTGCCTACATCGGGTTCGGAGTCATGTTTTTCGGCTACTTACAGGTGAGAAGGAAACAATGCTATGTTGAATGTGTTCATTATCAAGACTAAAAAAAAATCCTCCTCAAGTGCTCCCAAATTGAAACAACAACAATAACAACAAAAAAACAAAACCAAACAAACAACCCGCAAATAACTTAGTTCTCATCCTCGACTGACTGAGAACGCAAGAATGCAGATGAAACTGCGTTATGTCCTTGAAAAGATTTTCTGTGATTTGTTTTTTCTCATGCCCCCATACCCCCTTCCCGGCCAAAGAATTAAGCTTCTGGTCTTTTTTTTCTATGTATTTTATCCCTATCTTCCGTTGCATAAGATCCAATAATCCGATGCGAAAGCCCTATACACCCTTTCTAGTAAACGAGTATTCCAAATCTAGATTCTGGGTTTGTTTTGCCGTTCGATGCCGATGCTTTGCAAATGAGTGCAACCTTGTTCTCACCCACACGATGCCAATCTAAAGAGTTCTTCTCCCTTGAAATTCTGGCTACCAACAGACATCCTTGGGGACGTTATCCTAGGAGCGGCAGACCTATCTATACATTCATAAATGATGTTAAAAATGATGCCGAGTTAAATACTTCGAGATAACTTTGCTTTTCCAAGTTCCATAAAGTGCAGCCCTCAACAGTCTTTGCTATACGGTTACAATATGTTTTATTGGCTTATACATTCATGGCGCTCGCAGAAATGGACGTGCCAACTTTGGAGTTCTATGTTTTTTTTTCTTCCTTTTTCATCTGTAAAGAGAAATATTATGAGAGGCTGATACTTAAAATATCACAAAACTACACATTTAACACATAGTCATAAAAACAATTATATTTCATGGATTGCCTTGTCATTTCAGGTATCTATGTGGACTTTAGCCTGCGAGCGGCAGATCTACAAGATTCGAACCGCGTTTTTCGACGCCATCTTGCATCAAGAGATCAAGTGGTTCGACGTTCACAAGAGCGGCGAGCTGACGTCACGGCTGGCCGAGTAAGTGTATTATCCTCCCTCCCCCATGTCATTTTAATTTGCCAATTGCATCGGACACATACTGAGGCCCTATTCAAATTTCCGGAGTTTATTGAGTCCTTCAGCAGACCAACAGTAAACTATAGCAATCCAATCATCCTATACTGTCGTGTGCTAGGTTTTTCGTACTGTATACACTTAAAGAGGAAATCCACCCTAAAAACAAATTAACTTCAAAAGAAAGAGAAAAACATAATCTACAAAACGATACAAAAATGACAAAATGACAAAAAAGAGGAAAATATGACATTTTGAATTTTCCATTTTTTTTTTCTAAAAACTTTTCTTGACGGGTCCAAATGTATATTCAAATGAGCGAGCTAATAATGTCATACCCTCACAATTTTTCATGTATGTTGAATATGAAATTTGGGAAAATTGTCGTTCTCAGCTAATTCATAGTACAAGTAAAACCATGTTCTCATAATTTCTCCTAATGTATTCTAAGTGGATTTTATAACCTGTATTGAAAAATACATTGAATACATTCGGGTGGGGGGAATAATAGGTTTTCGGGGGAAAGGAAAATACTATTCCAATGGAGGGGAGAGAGAGAGAGAGAGAGAGAGAGAGAGAGATTTTCCAAAGACGCGGGAATGGTACTCAAGGATGATATAATCACTGTGAACACTGACCCCATTAAGATCATTTATAAACAAAACGACAGCCTCGTGACACGCAGTTGGTAAAAATAAAATACAGGCTGTATGTCGGAGACTAGGACCTATGTCGAAAGCGCCATGTTTACCGTGGTGAGGCCATAAATGTTGCGTAATGCCTAGCAAGCTTGTCCTGTTTATCACGCTCCTTAACCCTATTCCCACCGGGGGGGGGGGGGGGGGGGGGGTCAATTTAACCTCTCTTCGACATTTCGCGCCGCGATTCCGCAACGCGCAAAGATTTTGCCGCGTCGTTTCATGACTTTTTTCTTTGAAGTGTCCCGCATATTTTGAGACCAAATTTGCGATGTCCGGGTACACCGTTCTGAAGTTACGTAATGTTTTGCGTATGCATGTCAACCCGAAAACAGCTCAAATTCACGATATCGTGTGCAAATCCAATCAAATTGTGTTTTTTGGTTAAATTGATATTAAGTAGATTATTTCACCTTTTACCCTTTGAAATTAATCAATTTTATTGTAGATAAGCTTAAAAAAGTGCTTGCAACAAATTTTGACCAAAAAACAATAGAAAACAAAAGGTCGAAAAAATAGTGAATTACATAAGAAATTAACTTAACAATAAAAAACAAAAGAAACTGATTTTGACTGTGCTATTTTTTTTAAAGAAAATTGTTCAATGTGTCTCGAGGAACTCTTACACAGAAATTTAGCAATCATTCAGTCTTTTTAATGGGGTTATAAATAGGTGAAAATATGATTTCATGAGTAAATTTGCATAATTAATTAACTAAAATTAGAAAATCAAAATTTTTCTTTTGTATGACTATGAAATCTTGTAGTTGACATCCGGCTCTATGTTCGGGCAAAATTTTGCGGCGATCGCGTTATCGGCGGCCGAGATCTGAAGGGGGGGGGGGGGGGTCAAATTGACCCCCCCCCCCAGGAAAAACTTGGTCTCAAATAGCCCAGTCAAAATAGGGTTAAAGTACATAGACGTCCAGTTTGCGACGGGTCATTAGGGTCAATATGTAGCACGGACTACATGTAGGCCTACTTAGAAAATTAAAGGAACACTGCATAACATCGCATAGTGAGTTTCCTTCCACAATATTTAGATTTGATCTCCATCTGCTCAGTTAGAATTGATATCTATATAACATATTATTCTTACACAGTCATTTTTTGCAGGGAATAGAAAATCTACTACCTCTTGATTTCTTAAAAAAAAATTACAACAATAATAAGATTTGTGGCTGGTACGTCTGGCACACATGATTATTTTAGCTGTTACTGACATCTGTTAAGAATACTACTATAGGTGTTGCTTGTGCGTCTTGTGAACAGTACTATCAAATATAAGTACTGTCCAAGAAATCAGTTACGTTTAATTCATAGCCGAATAATTAAGTGATTCATCTTTTTTTTTTCACAAGTTTAATACAAGAAGTCATTATGACAATTCCCTCACCTTTGACCCTTTGATATACGTCCTACATGAACTTCCGTTTTCCTCATCTCATCTGTTGTTTATAAAGAGTTGTCTCCGTGGGTCTCTTTGCAGAAATTTCGTTTCGCAGAGCTGCCAATCTCTCCATGATTTTGAAATTGTCCCTTGCTCATTTTCCAGAGATGTATGCAACACACAAGTAGAGCAGGAGTAGCAGTGAAATCTTTCCATGAATATTCATGAAATGACTGATTGCATAATAGTTCTCCATTGTGTTGTCTTCTCTTCCCTGCCCATTCAGCGACATGGAGAGAGTGAAGGAAGGACTCGGGGACAAGATTGCCATCAGCTTGCAATACACAGCCCTCTTTTTATCAGGTAAGTCAAATGTACATATTAATTTCAACTCAGGGTACACCTTTAGATAGGCAGTGATCTCTAAACCCGTTCCATATTGAATTCTGAAATCCCAATAGAGCTGACACACAGGCCACCAGGTCACAGTAAGAGGTTAAGGAGGTATTTGGATAACTCATTGGCTCATTCACGCTGTACGCGAGAGTGAAGCCACCACGCCGCCATCTTTATAGACTCAAGTCACACTCTATATGGGGACTTGTACGCATTTTCTAGCAGAGACTATCACCCAGATCCGTGATGTCGTGAGTGTATCTTGCGATGTGCGTGGTAAGATGGCGGTGCTGTGGCTTCAAAGCGATTGGCCTATGAGATATCCAGGGATTAGCTCATAATGTCGGAGCGCGCGCTCTTTCTCCCGCTCATTGATGCTGGCAGTCAATGGGCCACTGAACGAACAAACTAAGCACTGAGAAGCAGCTCCTGAGGAGATGGATTCTTGTAGGTGGTGGGAAAAGCGCTGTCATCTGCGGGACGCAGCTCCGAAGAAACCAGTGCAATTTCTGTTACCGAGGAACCCATGACTTCTCCATTGGCTCGGAACAGTGCATGGTGTATTTGTTTTTATATTTACCTATCGATAGTAAAATTTCTTGAAATAAATAATGTTTCTGTATTGCAACGCAGACGATGAGTGTATCGCGGTGGTCTATTAGGCCGATGCCAATAGCACATTGCACACGCCATAGACGGAAAAAAGAATGAACCATCGTATCGGTAACGCATATTTTCTTCATTGAATCTTTGTTTTCAACATTATCAGCATCATATATAGCAACATTATGTTCCGTAACTTTATGGTGTCATGTTGGTCAGTCGTCAAAAAAGATGTCATTAACGAGGGATATACTGACAAATACATAGGGCCTATCTACCATCGATAGTAATGATTATCATCTTCAATATTCTCGTCACGTGATCACACTTTAGATAGTCTCTTGCATTAGTAGGGTCACACAAGGGTTATTACGCCGGGAACACTGCCTATTGTCACCATTATACCACCAAATTAATGACGGGATGCCGGGTTGCGTCCAGGACGAATAGTCAATGTGAAGGAATGTTAAAAGTCCTGTTTAACCTTTGGGAGCAGTGATTTGAAAAATGTTCAAGATATCACTTTACATATCACTATACATAATGTGTAGGTCAGTTGAATCACAAAATATCCTTCCATATAAAGTTTTTGCAATAAATCCTAAAATATAAGGAGATATAAATATTTTCTCATTAAACCATAACTGTAGACGGTATAGTCTGGAAGCATTTTTATTATAAAATAACAGTCATTGTTCACATTTTGTATATTTAATGATCCTTATCGTCGATTATACTGGTTCAAATTTTTATATTGGTGGTTTCTATCCCTAACTCACATTTTCAAACTATTTTGAAGCACTAATGCTTGGTTTTGTTTCATCTGCAAATGGTAAATTATGCCTTTAATGATACAAGAATAAGAATGAGACGGTGGGCTTGTGTGGTGTGTATGCTATTCCTCCTCCGGGAAGCTGTTATGGGACAGGCCGTGTTTATGCTACAGCAGTCAGTTCCTGTCATAAATCAGGAGCAACCAGATCATTAGTGGGCCAAAAAGGCGAGGTATATGTTGAGACAGTGGAAAGGGCGAGCTGCCGCGGGATGCCCGGCAAAGCGCCTCATTTCAGCGTTTACATGCAAATATCATTTTGAAATACGACCGGTCTCGCTTCGGCGCGTATATGCTTCAATCACGTGGTCCCAAGACGGCTTGACAAGTACACCTTAAAATCGGTATTTATTATAGGATTAACTTTCTTCCTTTGTTTTGTTAATGTTTTTTTTTTTTTTATTACATCGTATTGATGACTTGGGAAGCGAAATAGGACATGGCGACTTAGACGAGGCTATCGGTGATAAAGATAATGGTTGCAAATGGCAACACAAATGGCGGAAGTAAGTTTCTATGTCTGCTGCATACACCAGTGAAAGCGGTCTGTTCAGAATTCTACCATGCCACGTAGAATCTAGTTACCTCCTTGGTAGAATCCAGAATCTTTACACATGTACCTCGCCTTTGCCCTCCTCAAAATATAAAAAAGGAGAAGAAACAAACGAACCCCACAAATCAATATTCCCGGTTCTCCCTGTTAAAACCGTGTGATACATCGCGGCATCCCAACGGAGCTGTAAAATGGCGACGTTCAGCACATGACGTGTTTGCTTACCCCCTTCACTTAAATTGAGTCATGATCAGCATCAGTAACAACATCAACAACATCAAAGGCTAAGTCTTGGGAATAGCTTTGTGACTTTTACCGGCGTGACTTGTAGGAGCATACTATTTACACATGCTTAGCGCCAAACAAAATGTTTGAAAAAGGCGCGGGCTGATGGCTATAGTTTTTCGAATTCCTTCCATTCTGGTCTGTTTACCCCTGGCGACCTCACGTCTGACACACGTCGGAACCTTTTTGTATGACTATTTAGTCCCTACTTCACTGCTTCCTTTTTGGACGATGCTTTCCTTTCGTCTCACCGTCTCTACTTATTCTATCTCTATGACTAGCACTAGCACACATTTAGGGTTGGTTGGTTGTCTTTTTTACATTTCTCATTGGCTAATTGCTTTAGATTCAACATTGTGACGCGTGGTTTACTGACCTCGCTTCGCTGAACGCCGATTACAGCAACCATATTTGGATAATGCCCGTGTTCACGCCACACACTTTATTGATCTGCATGAAGTCATTCGATTGTCAGAAGCAGAGTTTCCGAATCTAACGCATATCCCTCCGCCGCTGGGTCAGCCACCACTCGCGGATTATTACATGCATATATAGTATAAAATCACTGTTCTGACAAAAATAAAAGACTTTTATCTCAATTATTGTTCATAGTTTGTGCTGAGAGGGATATTATATTCAGTGATGTACATGTACTGGATATCAAAAAATATCAAGTAAAAAAAAATAGTATTCGGAAAAACGTAACAATTTTGTGCGTATTATAGATTGTGAGTACATTGTACTTCGATCTCTTGTTTATCTGATCTCATAAAGTTTGATTATTCATTTTTAAAGAGAGTGTAAAGACTATCATAACTTTTCAAGTTCATGATGCTGTCTATAAGGTTGTGGGGCTGAAATTAGAGATATCATTCAAACAGCATGATAAAAAATGTAAGAACTATACTTGGGAGTGAGACATGTCACACATAATATTTGTTGTCATGTTCCCAATCTATGTCTGGAAGTGGCTAACGGTTTTTCCCAATTGCTTTGTTTATGTTTCGGCTAAACACGCCCGTTATAATAAAAAGGCACGAAGGATGTGCGCCGTTGCCCGGCATTTCGCCTCTAGTAATGGTAATAGGTTTTACACGTGACGTTTACCGCTCTTTGATCCTCAATGATGTCATCGGGAGGCGGGGCGCATAATTGGATTCAAAGGAATCTGATGAGAATTGTATAGAGCATTCTCTACCCCCCCCCCCCCCCCCACCCGACAAGTTGCGCAACGTGTCTGCAATCCATATGGGGCATGCAACTTTTATCACGTAAACGTGGTCAGAATGACGGAGCTATTCAAATAAGGTGATTTTTATCGACAAAGACAATTATGAAGCTCCATGAGACAATGTAGAAAGTATGCAACGGAAATGTTCACCTGTCTCATTTTTATAATGCGAATCAACCTGATCGCAGATAGTCAATGCGTTGATTGTGCTGTTGCTGTCGTTTGGAGAGCATGGGTCCAAAGTTCCAACATTCATGATGAGTCTTTCTGTTTGGGGGTGTACTTCTCGTTCCTCCTTTCGATAGTATCGCTTTTTCTTCATGTGCAGTGAAGACGAGGAGGAAGAAGAAATGTAGCTCTTTATACCTTTGATCATTTTGGTTCTTGATTATAGTTAGAAGACCTCCAGGAACATGCAACAGTGGAGTATCACAGTAAAATGTACAACAGATTATGAACGCAGGTGTAGGCCTATACTACTTATGATGTTATGAAGTAAATAACCCCCCCCCCCACAAACAGACATATAATCACATCTAGCATGCGTATGTAAATTCATTAAGATTGAATTGAAAGTAATGTGTGCGTATGAATGATACATCAATGATTTAAGAGATGTAACATGTGTTCTAGGCCTCCTTTGACTGAACAGAGCATAATATTCAAATTCAGTCCGATTCCAATATGAATATTGCACCTGCGTATCAACCATTCGCATAGCCCCTTTCTTAAAATACTTGTTCTATGGTAAAGTGCGGAGCTCTGCCCCTAGCGCATGCGGCATTAAATTATCGAGAAACCATATTAAGTATCAGAGAAATCTTCGCCAGAGACATGCACGTATGATTACTATGAATATGAATGGCGAACGCGGGTGCATGACCTTATATGGTGAGAAGTATAGCTTCGCTACTGTCGTGTTTACTCTGTTGTGTCTTAGTGTGTGCTAAGGTGTAATGTGTGTGTTACAATGGTTGTATAATACACATATCATTTTTGTATGGGTGACTATAGGTGTGAAATTTTGTGAGAACGTGGACGTGTGTGTGTGTTTGTTTGTGTTTGTAATGGTGATGTGTGTGTGTGTGTGTGTGTGTGTGTGTGTGTGTGTGTGTGTGTCGGGGGGGTATTCAATGATCTAATCATTTTTATATCATATAAAAGAACAAAAGGAAGACAATTTCAAATCGAGATCATTGTCGTTGTTTTGATTATTTATGCGGCATTTCGTATTACAACTCCACGACATGTTTTAAAGCACATCAAGTACGGGTAGGCCCCTATATATAGGTATTGTAAGGCTGTGCAGTACAAAGTCCTCTGGTGCTGAGTATTTTGGTCAACCTAGCAGAGCGTGCAAAACATCTGTCATCATTATGCACTGGTACTCTATGCGTTGTGTCAAAGTGGTTGTATACGAACGCGAACGATACCAATTGTTGTCTCTGCGTATCACCAGTAAAATTCGTTTCTTGCCACATGGTCTGGTTATGCACCATGCAACAAAGAAATAGTCATTTCAGGAGTTAAAAAAGAACCTTTGCAACTATTCCTTATAAATGCTGAAAACAACAAGCAAAGGATGTTCCAAAAATGTATATAAAATGAAGAAAGATGGAGCGCATGTGTAATATAAGGGACCAACCAACTGAGCTTAGAAACTCATTTGGCCATAATACTGAAAAAGTTCGTCTCTGTATTTTCCCAGCTGCGCAGGTTGCCTCCTATTCGCCGATAGAGGTCTCACTCCTCTTATTTTGCAAAGAAATGATAATAATAATAATGATGATACTACTACTACTACTACTACTACTACTACTAATAATAATAATGATAATAATAATTATAATGATAATATTCAGGTTCCGGGATAAAACTTGACGTGACATTGATCTCCAAGAAACATTACTTGTTATGACAAAACAAATGACAATCATATTTGATGGTAGTGATTATAATAACATTGCTATTATCGCCATGATAATGATAATAATGATGATTATGATGATAATGGTTATGCTGAAAATGATGAGCATCATCACTATTATTACCATCATCATCATCATCATCGTCGTCGTCGTCGTCGTCGTCAGTAGGGAGCTTTAGATTTTAGACGTGCGGACTTTCAAAGAGAAAAAAACATGATCTGAGCGTGCGCAGTAACTTGATCCGCGCTACTGCGCACACTCAGATCATGTTTTTTTCTCTTTGAACGTCCGCGCGTCTAAAATCTAAAGCTCCCTATTATGAAAGTCAAGAACAGTTCGGTGTGAAATTGTTGGCCAAAATGTCATGATAATGAGGTAAAAACTTTTCAAATACAATATTTTGACTTATCTTGGTATTCCGCTGGTTGTGTTTATGACCTTCTCACCTATAGCGTGTTTTACTTCATGACACTTTCATCTCCGACATCATATCTTCTGATTGTTTACCTCGGGTATTTTTTTTTTCAACATCTTCACCTCTGACATTTGACCTCTGGCATTTCAAACTTTGACACTCCTTTCTGACATCGACTCCCGCTACCACATCGATCGCTTACAATATTTTACTTGGCAACAAATTTTGGAGATTCCCTGATTTCTATCGAGGCTAATATACATAAAAAGTTATTTCTTATAGCTTAAATCTTGCGCGAGGCCTATACTCGACAGAGTCATGAACATGAACAGTTGTAGATCATGTAAACTGAATTATAACTAATTAGATGCATTTATTACAAAACACGTGAATTGTTTAGCTCATCTTTTAGCGGTCTTATTCTAGAGAATTAGTATCAGTTCATTTGACTTCATTGGTGAACTGATTTTCTTCTTCTCCATAGGGTTCGGGATTGCATTCTGGAAGAGCTGGGAGTTGACGCTCGTACTCATCGCTCTGACGCCCTTGCTCGCAGTTGCCGGTGGCTTCATGTCTTACGTAAGTTCCGTCGCACTTCCAGTCAGCTTGCTCCCTCCCTCACCTTACGTATCGTTCATTGGTCAGACATATTTATCTCTATGTGCAAGAGCAGTGAAATTTATGATTATGGTCAAGGAAGGGTTATTAGGTCATCAACCCTTAGAAGCTGTCAAAGCTTCTGCGTGCTGTTATTTCATATCTGTCCAACAAACCTCATTGCATGTCTTGGCAAAAATTCAAAGAAGGAGTATAATCACCGAAGCAAATACTTTATATTTCAGATGTATAGATACATGTATTTGTATTGTGTTATATAATTTATATACACAATGTATATCAATATGAATGTATACAGTTGTGTGTATTTACGTAATTATCCCTTTTTCTTCATTATATGAAACAATGGGTGCAAATCATGAATCAAAATCATGAATCTAAATTTTAGGTCTTTCAGCGTTTCGTAATAAAGTTGAATACAGGATACACTATCATGAAAAATTGCGACTCGGTTTTTCGAATGTGACGTTCAATGATGTCCATGGTAAATGTGATTTAGAAGGAGCAGAGAGTATACAAGGATCAATTGCTTTAAGATTGTGAGCTGCCTACGTCGTTTTATCTTTGCTGGGAACCCAGTGGTAAAGGGACAAGGGTCTTAAGTCTGCAACAGGTGCATTATTGGATTCGAATCCTGTACGGCGAATTCATCGCCCCCACAGAGCAGTTTTTATCCACTGAGCCCCTCTTAACCCAGATAATGGAATGGTGCCTGATAAGGTTGTGGTAGTAATAACAAACAAACAGACAAACACACACACACACACACACACGCCCCCCCCCCCCCCCACACACACACAAACAAACAAACAAACAAACAAACAAACAAGCAAGCAAAAACATGAAAGGGGACCTCGGGGGAACAATCCTTCCACTGGGAACGTTAACCTGGTTAAGTGAGATGGTTGAGTAAAGGAGACATCCGGATGATTTTCAGACTTTAAAGGGGATGGCTAGTAACCGATCAGTGGGAATCAGTGGGAATGCTGAGGGATGATTGTTCCAATCCTTGTGGGATTTATTTAAGAGTACATTATATATCTACTGTTGTGTGAAAATTGTTTGCTTCAGAACGGTCTCATATTCAAGTAATGTACAGATTAATGCCCCGTCACTGACCAGGGACGCTTACCTGGAAACATTAAACTGCACATTACTTGAATACGAGACCATTCTGAAGCAAATAATTTTCACACAAGAATAGATATATAGTGTACTCTTAAATGAATCCCACAAGGATTGGAACAATCATCCTCCAGCATTCCCACTGATTCCCACTGATCAGTTACTAGCCATCCCCTTTAACATTTGAACAACTATAAATCACATGTTATTTTGTAGTTATACTGAGTACAGAGTTTCAGAATTTATACTGATTGGGATGAGGAATAAGGTTTTAAAAATTTAGAACAAATTGAAATGAAAAAGGATGATGACATGTCAGCCTCACCATAAGAATGCATGAATGGGGCTCAAGGAAGGATAACAAAAGAAGAAGGCGTGCATAGATTCTACACAGGTGAACTTGTTAAGCAAACGGTATTGTAATGGAATTACACTGCTACATTTCTGAAATGTGTGAGGCTCTATGTCATCAACATCGTTCAGTTGTCTTTCTGTTGCTCTGTACAGTAGGCCCTATTCTTGATAGCCCCTCCCCCAAGCCCCCAACCCCCCCAAAAAACAACAACACACAACAACAACAACAAACAAACCAAACAAACATCGTTCAGTGTAATTTGTTTAGGATATTTTAGAGTATTGGTTTCTCTGCTCAAGGACCACAATAAATTACACAGATCTATGCATGGACCTATCGATTTATGTACTACAAGATGTGAAATTTTGAAAATCGTTTGGAATGCCCCTTTGATATGTAATTATCACCGTGCTGTGTAGGTCCTGACCACGTACGCCAAGCAGGAGCAGGAAGCGTACGCGGGTGCCGGCAGCGTGGCTGAGGAGGTGTTATCGTGCGTGAGGACCGTCATCGCCTTTGGCGGAGAGCGGAAGGAAGTCAAACGGTTAGAAAATCTTTCTCTCACTTTTCCCCACTTTGTTTCCTCCGTTTTTTGTTTGTCTTTCTGTTGCTCTGTACAGTTGGCCCTATTCTTGATACCCCCCAAAGTATGTCTTCCTATCTCACCGTCAATCGAGACAATTTTATATTGTCTTTCAATTTCAATCTATGTACGCATGCATGTACATGTATAATGAATCTCTTATGCGTATTATAATTATATGTGTGAAGTGTATATAATATGTATAAATACATATATATATATATATGTATTTATAATATATATATATATACATATATATACTCCTAGATGGGTCATTTGGGAGACATTTCCATTTGTTTTATATGCAAATTTGTTATATACATGTTCAATGGCAGTTTACGCAATGGAGACACGAAAATTGTCTCCTTAATGACCAGTTGTCTCCCTAATGAAGACACTTCCCCCCAATGTGTCTCCCTAAGGTGCCATCTAGATATATATATATATTATAAATATATATATATATATATTATATATATATATATATATATAATATATATATATATATATTATATATATATAATATATATATTAATATATATATATATATATATATATATATATATATATATATATATATATATATATTAATATATATATATATTATATATATATATATATATATATATATATATATATATATATATATATTATATATATATATATATTATATATATATATATATATATATATATATATATATATATATATTATATATATATATATATATATATATATATATATATATATAATATCAAATGGTGTAAATTCTGATTCAGCCAGGTAACGTTCAATAAAGGTACAAAATTAAATCAATTAATCTGGACTTACTGTTTTAATTCCGAGAACGGTTTCACGTCCGATCCTGGACGCTTCATCAGCTCAGACGAGCTGATGAAGCGTCCAGGATCGGACGTGAAACCGTTCTGGGAATTAAAACAGCAAGTCCAGATTAATTGATTTAATTTTGTACCTTTATATGTATACTTATGTATGTTTTGCAGGTACATTTTTATTTCGATACGTTATGTCTCTGCATCTGGTTTTCTGTTTATGTGTCTGTCTATCTGTTCTTCCGTCTGTCAATGTACTCTCTAAAAAAAAATGAAAAGGGAAAATATTCACTCTTGAAGGAGTGAATACAAAAAAAAAAAAAGTGAGTTTAGAGTGAAATTGGAGTGAATTTCGAGTGAAAACGTTCATTTTCACTCATTTTGGAGTGACCTCAGCGATCACTCGAAGATTTTGGAGTGATCCCTGACGTCACTCTAAAACGAGTGAAAATGAACATTTCCACTCAAAATTCACTCCAATTTCACTCTAAATTCACTCTATTTTGTATTCACTCCTTCAAGAGTGAAAATTTTCGCTCGATTTTTTTTAGAGAGTACTTGTGTATCAATCCGTCCATTACGATAATCTTCTTGGCCATCAACAGATACGAGAAGGAGCTGAGGGTGGCGAGAGACGTCGGGGTCAAGAAAGGGGTGACGACTGGTGTGGGTATGGGACTGACCATGTTCATCATGTTCGGCTCTTACGCCCTAGCTTTCTGGTAAGCGTGCCGGCAAGAAAGCGTCATTAGCGCGTCACCGATGTTCCGCGCTGAGTGTGGTTCATGTGTGTGATGTTAGTGGTGAGATGGTGGTGGTGATAATGATAATGATGATGATGATGATGATGGTGATGATGATGGTGATGATGATGTTGGTGGTGATGGTGGTGTGATGGTGATGGTGGTGATATAGTGATTGTGAAGATGATTGTGGTGACGGTGTGCTGAAGTCAATGGTTTGCTGATGGTGTGTTAGAAATGATTGTAATGTAGGTTATGTAGAGATTTGGGTGAAGTTTCTTCAAGACATTATATTCTAAGAGGCAATATTGAAAATGATTTTGACTTTGATGTCTTTTAAGGCTAACAATAATACTAATACGAATTGTGTGTTTTTAAAGATATTTTCATAATGTTTATCAAATACAAGTCATGCTGGTTTGTAGAAAGGATTGTTCTACCCATTTATACGCTTTGGATAAGTGGGACATCTTGGATGAAGATATTTTGTCTCAGGACATATCAGCATTTGTCCAGGTTCAAACTCATAATCCTTGTTTAAAGTAAAAAGTTTTAGCCACCTGAATACAACTGAACAGGTCGTACGTATATCAGTAAAGAAATGGTAGAGCAGTAGTAAGCACAATGTTGCAATTTGGATTAACTGGTCATACGTAGATCAGTAAAGGAACTGTAGGGCATATTAGTAAGCACAATGTAAAAATTTGGATCAATGAAAGCAAGTCTCGACATGCACGTACATTAATATACATGGAAATGGTTGCAATTCTGGAGAAAATCCAAATTTCCTCGTTATTTTTTCACGGTATCTGCCAGGTATGGACCAAAGCTTGTCGCTGATGGTGTCATATCCGGTGGTGACGTCATGATCGTCTTCTTTTGCGTCATGATTGGATCTTTTTCTATCGGCAACATCAGTCCCTCCATCACCTCGCTGACTGCCGCCCGGAGCGCTGCGGTCACTCTCTTCGACATCATCGATGCGGTATGCAGCTTGAAACGACCCCAACCTCAAACAGACTTCAAGGAGAATGAAACCCAAAATATACGATTGGATTGAGTGAATGCAGCAGTATTAGTAGAAGACATCAGTTAAAGTTTGAAGAAAATCGAGCTCTCTTTTCAAAAGTTATGAATTATTAAAATCTCGGTGCAGCCATTGCTGGATGAAAGGATAAAATTTGAACTTGAACTTGAACTTGATCTCTACAGTTAGTGACGTCACTTACGGAGAACAATGATAAAGAATATAAAACATATTTTCAATTTCAAACACAATGAAAGAACAGTTTATACTTACTTCTGCCAGAAATTAAAGGGAAAAAATATTACCCTTAACAGGTGTCATTATTAAGTCGAGGGAATGAATACTTTCTCTCTCTCTTAAAAAAAATACATTTCCGATTTGTTTTGTTTTGTGTTCTTACTGTAGATATATGAGCGGCTCAATAAAGAAATGAAATGTACCATTTCACAGTACATCTACTTGGGGGACAGAGTTGTGACTGTTTTGTTGAAATGCATCCTGTGACTCCTCTTGGATGGAATATAAATGTGTTTTAGAAAGGTTAAGATTTATTTTTAACATTTTTGTTCTAAATTCTGCGTTTTGTTGAATGGCAGACTCCAGAAATCGACGCGAGGTCGAGCAAGGGAAAGAAACCGTCCCAGATGACGGGTAACATCGAGTTCCAAGGGGTGCACTTCACCTACCCCACTCGACCCGACGTTCCGATCCTCAAGGGCATAGACCTCAGCATCCGGAAGGGGCAGACTGTGGCCCTGGTGGGGTCCAGTGGGTGTGGCAAGTCTACCACCATCAACTTGCTGCTCAGGTTCTATGACAAATCCGACGGAAAGGTGAGGACATGCGGCCAGAATCATTCTAGAAATACTAGCCTTTGGGTTTTTACTTTGGTATCATGGATGTTCTGTAAAGGTTAATTCCAGACCAGTTGAAAGTTGGTCTGAAAAAAAGTGACGTTTTCTTAGCACAACAGTGAAGGTTTGATCAAAACCAGGGGAAAATTGAGGAAGTTGTAAAATTGTAAAGTTTTACTAATTTCCACGAAACATTTCTTGATCAGTCAATAAGTATATATGAATATTTGTATACTAATGGTGGATTGATGATGTCAAAAACAGATTCTTGTTGATGGCGACGAGATCACCGACCTTAACGTCCGATGGCTGCGCGAGAAAATCGGCGTGGTCAGCCAGGAGCCCATCCTCTTCAACTGCAGCATCGAGGAGAACATCGCTTACGGCCGTGCAGGCGTGACAAAGGAGGAGATCGTCCAGGCAACCAAGATGGCCAACGCCCACGACTTCATCTCCAAACTACCCAAGGTGAGACACTAGCCAAGGACGCAGAGGCATAACTACGAGAAGTTTAACTTTGAAAGGTCTTCGAGAAGCTTCCTCGCCCATCCGCACTGGGCGGCCAAACTTCTGGAAGTTTCCGCTCTCGCTCCCTTCGGGAAGTTTTGGTCAGCGGTGCGCATGCGCAGCAAAGGAGAAAATACGCGATGTCTGACAGCTTTGAAGGCGCTGTAAACAGGAAGTGGACTGATCACATGACAAACTTCGCGATGTTTTTTCTTTTTTTTTCAAATCAATTCAAAGGTTTTATTTTCACTTCTTTCAACAGAATGTACAAAAATTATGGATTCGAAATGCGTTTTAAGGAATGATACATAGATAGCAAAGAATAACATTTGTCAATAATCATTACAAAATTAGGCATTTTTCATACAGACATTTTTATACATTCTGCGAAAAAAAAAGTGGAGGTACCCACTCAAAAGACTATGCTTGTGTCTTTGCAAGGGTTCCGGAAATTTCACAAGTTGAGTGGGAAATTTCTCGAGGTTTTTTTTTTTCTTTTTTTTTTTTCAACGGATAGAATTTACGTGTGGCTTAGGGAGTGCAGATATTTCATGGGAGCCATGGTCGTAGGAGCAAATGTCATGGAACAGTCTTCGGAAGGTTTTCGGTCACACTTGCAAAACTTTGTGAACTTCGGGCGAAATCTTACCAGTGTGACGGCGTAATCGAACGACACAAACTGACACTGGCATTTATAGGAGGGGTCTCTATCAACCAGGTTGACCTTTGCTCATTATTTGGTCATTAATTCAGTCTTGTGTTCTGTAAGCGGTTATCTTTTGAGATATATTTACTTCGCGTGATTATATTCGTATCGTTTGAGCGATTCAACGATTGAATCACTTTTTTGTTTGAAGTTTTCTCCCCTGTAAGTCATCTTCAACCAGGCGAAGAGATAGAGCCTTCCATAATTAAAAGATCGAAGTGTAATTGGTTCCCCACCGATTATTTGAATTAGTTCCCCATCGATTATTTGAATTAGTTGTACGTAACTGCTAAGGAGGCAATGGGTGCTTTAAAGGCACGACCACAACACAGACACAGCAACACAGCAATGATGATAGGGCGCCTTGAGGGCCCAACCAATGCAGTCGGGTGTACGTCAAGAGCTCGACGCCCACGAGTCATAGGGCCTAGTGCCTACGAGTAATGCAGACAACGATCTAGACACTAAAGTACACAAGGCCCACAAGCTTGACATCAACTAAAATAGGCCCACGAGTTAAACGGTCAACGAGCTAGACACTAGGCAAATAAGGCCCATGAGCTCGGCACAAGGCTAACAAGGCCCACAAGCTCGATACTATGCAGAAAAGGCCCACGAGCTTGACGTTGCATCACTCGACGGCTGAAGAGTAAAGGCACGTAGTGTCGAACTCGTTTGCCTTATTTTTTAGCCTAGTGTCTAGCTGTCCAGTGTCTTATCCCTATTCTACTAATGTAGTGTCCAGCTAATGGGCCTGCTTTATTTCGTGTCTAGCACGTGTGCTGTGTGACTCGTGCACCTTTTTTTCAATATCTAGCTCTTGAGCCTAAGACTCGTGGCTGTCGAGCTCGTGGATTGACCGCCTTCAGCCGCAACTGGACTCGAACCAGAGACATCGGAATTGATATTCCATGACTTTTTTTCCACTGAGCCACGTCAGTTCTCCAAAGTAATGTATCCACACTACATAAACACTGAGTCTAGACACGCCTATCATGAATAATAGTGATTTGGAATTCTGAAAACGGCAAAGACATAATCCACAGTCATGATTCCCCCACATTGCAGGGCTATAACACCATGGTCGGAGAGCGCGGCGCCCAGTTGTCCGGGGGACAGAAACAGAGAGTCGCCATCGCCCGCGCGCTGGTGAGAAACCCGTCCATTCTTCTCCTGGACGAAGCCACGTCAGCTCTGGACAGGGAGAGCGAGAAAGTCGTGCAGCAAGCTTTGGATAAGGTAACTCCATTGAAAATCTTAAGAAAGTGTCTCAGGAATAAAAGAAACATCGTTTTGTTACTCCCGTTCGTTCTTGAAAATATAGCATTCGTCTTTTTTAAAATGAAATATATTATAGAAAATTGTTTAAATCCGTTTGTGAGTCACAAAAGGATTGAGTAAGAGATATATCTTCGAGTCTTCCCGAATTTCTTTTTTCCTCAGGCATCGGAGGGTCGGACTACCATCGTCATCGCTCACCGTCTGACCACTATTCAGAACGCCGACGTCATCTACGCCTTCGACGAGGGAACCATCGCGGAGTTCGGCAGCCACGCCGAGCTCATGAAGAGAGGCGGCGTGTACAAGCAGCTCGTCACACTTCAAACTCTGGACGCGGACGGTACGTTAAAAAGATTGACAAAATCTTTGGTTGCTGGCACGCACATGTTGGACGAAAGTGTAATTTGTGTTGCGGAAGCTGCTTCTTGTTTTCTTCCTCTCATATAATTTTTTTTTTCCTTTTCATCGTCATCATCACCAGCATCCATGCCATCATTATTATTGTTATCATCATAACCACCATTACCGTCATCATCATGACCATTATCATCATCATCCTCATCAACACTATCTCATCATCTCCTTTTGTTTTTCTCCCCATCTTTGCCTTCTTCACCTCCATCATCTTCTTCTTTCTCTTCTTCTTCTTCTTCTTCTTCTTCTTTTTCTTCTTCGTCCTTTCCTTCATGCTCGTCTTCCTCCTGCTCCTACTCCTCCTATTTCCTATTTCCTGCGATCAACATGATCGCATGAGAGTACGCAATGTATGCCAAACTTACTCATCATACTCAGAGGTCGACATTGGCTGTGGCCCCGTGACCCCGGGCCGCTAAAAATTGTTTTCGCACCCCACCCCCCCCCCCCCCCCCAAAAAAAAAAAAGAAAAAAAAAGACAAAGACAAAGAAAAAAGGTTATCTGTTGGTGGCCTAACCGGGCAACTAAAATTCAAACTGGATCGTTATGTTTTCTTCTGTTTCGGACCATCAGGGCAAAAAGAGCCCTATAATGTTAATTTGAATGTTAGTGTACATGTCAAGGTACTCTTAAGCCAACACGGCTCACTCGGTAGCCGTTCTGCTTTACACTGTACGCTGCGTTACGTAAACCTTCAAATTTCTGTTGCGAGAGAGATGGCACCTTTGTGCATATCGCTGTTTATATTGTATATTTATTTTTTAAATTCTTTATTTGGCCAAACTTGTCCGACCCAAAGGTGAAACTTCTGCTGCACTTGAAAAGAAGATTTCGGCTGTGACCACCCCGTCTCGCCAGCTCTCCCGCCAGATGTCCCGCCAAATGTCCCGGCAGCTCTCTCGCCAAGTGTCGTCTGGTAGCTTCAGCAAAGGAGGCAGTGTCAAAGATGTAGGTCTTCCGTCCTTTAAAGAAAAAAAAAAAAAACAATCCTCCGTATTATGACCTCAACAAAGGGAGTGAAATCCAACACAATGATGGAACATTTGCCCAATGAACCAACTAACAAACCGACCAAACACAGATAAAAGAAGAAAGTTACTATAATACTAACCCCCCAAAAAAAACCAAGGTGGTATATATTTCAGGAAAGAGCAATATTGCCAACGGCCATATATGTAAATTTGAGGTGATTATGTCATCTCGTTTTGTCGTTGAGCGTTTTTATGTTTTATGTTTTTTTTTTGTTTCTTTAGATAAGAAGAATTCCCTACGTGTATGATAGAATGAAGGTCTCTGTGCCAATAATATCGCCGAAACTTTGCTTGGTGACGCCAAGATGGAACACCCAACATGTTACTTGATTTTTTCGCAATAAAAGTCATGTTTAGGTGGACCTGGACCCCGTTTCATAAAAAGATGATATGTTAGCAACTCTTGCTGGGATGGCAGTTGTTATGGTATCGACAAGAATCCATCTTCCCGATTGGCTGTTGCTATTGCCATTCCATCAAGAGTTGCTATCCTAACATCTTTTATGAAATGGGGCCCAGATGTCATGGTAAGAGATGCTGTCAATGGAAGAGGGTAATAATGTTTTCAACGAAAGGATGTTCACGTAACAGCCCGTGACGTCACCAGTAGTATCAATCGTAGAAACAATGAGTGTGAGATGGGACGTCTCAAACTCAAGTCGTTAGATGCGGTTGTCATGGTTTCCTCCCTGTTTGATTATTTCAGGCCACCGAGGAGGAGGAGGAAGAAGAAGATGTTCGCAAGGTTGGATACGGGGAGATTCTGCGCCTCAACAAACCTGAAGCACATCTCATTTTCATCGGCTGCATCTTTGCTGGTGTCCTGGGCGTGGCAATGCCGGTCTTCGCCATCCTCTTCAGCGAGATTATCCTGGTAGGCCAATTATTTCTACAATCACAGACATTAAAGGACAAGTACACCTTCATATTTATATGTGGATTGAGTGAATGCGGCAATATTCCTTGAACATTTCAGTGAAAGTTTGAGGAAAATCGGACTATCCAGTCAAAAGTTATAATTTCTTTCTTTTTTTTTTTGTGGAAGTTTCTACACAGTCACTGCTGAATAAGAAGACTGCTACAGTTTATGATGTCACATGCACAGAACAAAATAAAAATATAAAGAGAATCTCAAAAAAAATTTCTATAGAAAAAATAGTACTCATTCCCTCGACTTATTGTTACTGATGCAATTAATATTAAGGATGATATTCCCCAGCCTTCTAAAAGAGGCAAGTCAAGCGCTCTTTTATCATGCAAGAAAAATGAAATTATGCTGCATTTTCTTTATATTTTCTTTATATCGTTCTGCACATGTGACATCACAAGCTGTCGTACCTAGTCATCCAGCGATGGCGGCGCTGAAACTTTAAAAACTTATAACATTTGAACGGATTGTCCAATTTTCCTCAAACCTTCACCGATTCACCAATCCACATGTAGGCCCTATATGAAAGTGAACTAGTCTATTGTCCTTTAACCACTTTCCCGCGGGAAATGGATGATATAGTTCATACTTTACTAATTGTCGAATTGAATTTTGTATGCCAGCCAATAGATGACCTTTGTGGGATTGACGTCATCTCTTCAACTAATTTGCATAATTCATATGATTCTAATCGGTACTGAGTAATCATGAAAGCATTTTTAACTTCAATAATTTCGAGACTTTCTTTTTCTTTTCTTTTTTTTTTTTTTTTTTTACTTTGTGCCCTATTCTAATCAAAACTTCTGACGTTGCTGTCTTTGAGATGTCGGTCCATTCCAAATATGTACCCTCATTCTTCTGTTTGACTACATCTTCAATTTCTGTAATAGCAGAAATAGTTTGTTTGTTTTTGTCATCATAACATCGACACCATTTTAAGATGGTATCCTTCGAGGGTTAAACGGAATATCACCAATTAATGTTACACCAGCGTAAAATTAGGAAGCTTTAGATTTGCGACGCGGACGTTAAGACGATGGTTACGTTGACCGCCTCCTCTCTCCCTGTGTGATGGGCTTTAGATTTAGCAAGGACGCAGCCTCTACAAAATGAAATGGGGCCCCCATATGTCTTTCGTCATCGTGTCATCAAGTAGCTCCTTGCGTCGTGAATTTGAGGGGACGCTAAAATGGTCCTGCACCGTCGTGAAACCACAGACGACGAGAGATCGATTTTAATCAGCGGTCTCTCGCGCATGCGCAAAACAGTTTTTCCTCGTAGCGTCCGCGTCGCGGGTCTAAAGCTCCCTATTGTCGCGTGTACTGCAAACAGCATCAGCTAATTCAATACTGTATTTGGCTTGATGTGTCTCTGCAGATCTTCACCTACCCAGCGGACCAGATGCGTGAAGAAGCCGTCTTCTGGTCGCTGATGTTCGTTGCCCTGGGTGGCGCTTTCCTCGTCAGTAACTCAGTCACCGGTATCTGCTTCGCCATCTCGGGAGAAGAGCTCACCCTGCGTCTCCGGCAGAAAGCTTTCTGGACGATGCTGCGTCAGGTATGACCGTCAGATTACCTCTTGCCACAGGGGCGGATGCAGGAATTCCGTAAAGGGGAGGCGCCTTTACGAAAGGGGCGTACGAGCCCCCCCCCCCCCATTTTTTCTTTTAATTTCTTTTGTTTTAACAAAAAAATACGAGGGGTTGTGCGCCTGGTGCGCCCCTTCTGGATCTGCCACTGTGCCGAGTCAACCAAGTGCATAATGATTATGTTATGGATATGCTATTTTACTCTCTATTTTTTCATTATACCGTTACCAGGATGGATACAAAAATTATAATGATTATCTCGCATTGGAGAGGGTATGTACAGTATCATTTCATGAATTTCACGAATTTGTTGTTATATGTCTGCTGTTCGTTGAAAGAAATAGAAAATATCCTTAAATTCTAATGCAAGAATTATTCCATATAACCTGATTATGAATAATAAATATGATTCTGAAAAAAAAAATCCTTAAATTGCCTTACTATAGGAGACCCGTTCCAAATTGTTAATGCTATCATTGCCTGTGTAAAAAAAAATGAAGTAAAAGTAAACATGACTGAACGAAAACCTGAAGCTAAGATTCTGGACTGTGTTATGTTATTTTACAACATTATCTGCTGCACACACTTATAGATTATCACTTCACAACAATCTTTTGAGATGGTATTGAATGAAGAAGTCTTTACGTTTTTACGTTATTTTAAATGAGTAGTGATTTTTTTTTTTCTGTCGTCACTTTTTTGTCGCCTTAGGATGCTGCCTATTTCGATGATCCCAAACACGGAACCGGAGCACTCGCCACCAGACTTTCATCCGATGCATCACAAGTGAAAGGGGTAAGCGAAACATGACGCATCTTTTTCGATCTGACCCCGCCGCAGTACGAGCGAGGAGGGATGGGCTTTGGGAAAGAAGAAACCTCAAAGATGTCTCAAGTTCTCTGCTATCATGTTCAAGAAGGGTGGATTTCATAGGATGTAGAACCCTTGACGCAGCGTACTATTATATCTATAATTTATTGTCCATTAACAGGTCGATCAATGATGAATATCACACATGTTAAAAGTCAGTACCGTAGTTTTGATGAAACCAATCAAGTTTTAGATGTAATAGTAGAAGCCGTCGACGTCTTTCTTGGTTTTTTTTTTTCCGTGTAAGGAGTCTATCATCGTTTTGCATTTTTCCCCTTTGATGTGTTGCCTAGGCAACCGGCCAGCGGCTGAGCATAATTGTGCAGTCTTCCGTGACTATGATCGCCGCCATCTGTATCGGCTTCATCTACGGCTGGAAGCTCGCTCTCCTCATCTTCGGCTGCCTCCCCGTGCTCGCCATCTCCGGCGCACTGGAGATGAAGATCCTGCAAGGTGGCCACCGGAAAGACGCCGCCCTCATCGAGGAGGCAGGAAAGGTGAGGATGTGTGTTTAAAGGGATAGTGTGGTTTGGGTTAAAGGGATCATGCTGTTTGTGAGACCTAAATTTAGGTTTCTAAGATTCTTCGTGGGATAATATGAAAGAGCAAGTAATTCCAAGAGGGATTCAATGTTTATTTTTAATGAAAAATGGTTTTGAAATGGCTAAGACATCCAAAACAGAGCAATCCTAATACAAGGTGGGACCCACCTTTTGTAAGTATTGATTTGTTTTACTTTATTTTTGGATGTTTCAGCCATTCCAAAACCGATTTTCATCTGATGAAATTAGAATTCTTTTTAGATGGCATGCTCTGTATTATTTCGTAAGTGGTTTCTTGCTATCTCACAAAAGAGTAAAAAGCCCAATCCTCATATCTACCAATACTATACTATCTCTTTAAAATGGGGATTCAAATGTTAACTTTTTGCAAGATTAGAATTAAAAACCAAATATGATATACCAAAGAGCACACAATTCTAAGAGGAATTCAGTGTTTATTATTTTAATGAAATCTGTTATGAAACGCATGAGATATAGAAAAAACCCTCAACAAGAACAGTAACAAACAAAGTAAAACAAAGTGGTCCTAATAAAAGGTGAGTTCCATCTTTTATTAGGAATCCTTTGTTTTTGGATATCTTAGCCATTTTAAACCCGATTTCATCTGGTCTATGTGCATCAGTGCTCCTCGTGAGAAATGACGTGCATGGTATCTTTCATGTGCGCACTCGGTGATTCTCTGATACAGTCATTATCTGAAGACCGCGTGCTCTGTCTTCTTGGCTGCGGCCAGCTTCATTTGTTGTGATTTTTATTACGTTTATTTCCAAACTCAATTTCCACGTGTAAGATGTGGCTTTTCGCTCGTATTTTCCACGTGGTTGATATAAAATGCGCACTTGTAAAACGAGTGCGCTAAGAACTTAGTTCACAAACAAAAAGCCGTCAAAAATAACTAGATGTTTGGCAATAGCTGTAACAATATTAATGTCGAGGATAGTATAAGAGCACTTCATAGTCTGTCAGCGAGTAAAACGGCTTTTCCGTAGGTTCTAGTGGAGCACGCAGTGTTCGGTATGGCGATTAAAAAAAAAGTTAACTATTGATTCGCAGTCTGCACATTATGATGTGTTTGTTTTCCCACTTTATTTTCGTGATTAGATCGCCGCCGAATCTATCGAGAATGTCCGCACGGTGGCGTCCTTGAATCTCGAGGGTACGATGATTAGGAAATACGCCGAGCAACTGGAAATTCCCTACAGGTAAAATACAGAGTATAAACCGTACACATGGTAATACTTTCGATTCGTTCGGATTGCATCCCTTTTTTCGTCGCATTGTTTGTCTTACTAGTCTTACGATCTGAAATCTGTTTCTTGTTTTTTATTAAATGGCACGTGCTGCAAGTTTATGACAGTGGCTGGTCACCGCAGCAACAATTTCAATGCATGCAGCCGATTGGTTGTTGTTCTGTCGTTGCTGCTTTGAATTCTCCAATCAACGCAAACCTTCTGAGTGAAGCTGGCCACTAGTGTGTAGGAATCAGCAATAGGGAGTTTTCGATTGGGTGAACGAGAAGGACGTGCCGCCGAGCGCAACCGTACGTCAAGGCGTCACGTCTGTACGTTGACCCGCTGCTAAAACACGTTTCGATTTCGGGCGCCGGCGTCACGTCTCGTGGCGTGTGCAGGAGGCAACCAGGCCCTGTGCCTTGCGTGCATATAAGCGGAATTTGTGACTCGTTTCTGTACTTGTAATATTTATTTTGTCTTTGACTAGATGCGTATCTTGGGAGGAATTATGTGGATTTTAAAACATGATGCATGGTAAGACTACTAGGCAAATGCATTGCTGCACTAGCTAGGCCAAAAGCACCAAAATCTGTTTGCGTACAGCATTACGTGTAAATGCATGTGTGGGAATACGGTAGGCAGTTGCAAAGTGCGAAACAGTGAAAACGGGCAAATAAAGTAGGTACCAGAGGCTGTAGGTTGTATGTCAGCGCTGCTGCTGTGACATATCAAGATCATAAGCTTTCATGCAATTAGAATATAAATATTCTCTCGAAAGAAAAAGGAAAACAGGTGAACTGAGCACGGATTTCTCGAGAGTCATCTTGCTCTTTCGCACGATACCCGAGAGGAGTGTGACGTCATAGCAAGGGTGGGTTGAGCGCGGCGCAACCGATTTGGGTGGACGGTGATAACCGGGGTTAACGCGTTCGAAATTTGTGCGATGAGCCGAGGGTCGACACTCGCGCATGCGCAGTACGTAAAAACTACGTCATAACAGGGTGACGCCTGGCTCAACGTGCAAATCGAAAAGTCCCTAATGTAAAGTCAGAGACGCTGGGGTCATTCAAACAAAGTTCATTATCGCTTAAAGAAATATTGTATTGTGCGTTAGCAGTCCTTTCTCAAGGCATTACGAAATTTAGCACGCGCGTCAATAAACATACATTTTATAAAGTGGTTCGAAAATGATGATTAGGTGCCAGCGAAGAAAGTGTTTTTACCGGGTGTTTCTGGAATATTCTCATCATGCTTTTGAACATGTTTCTGTATACGAACTTTCAAAGTGGATCTTTTTCATTAGATGATAATTATGTGCGTTGAAATTCTCCTTTTTAGAGTGTTGTCGTGCAGACTGATGTGTTGAAATATTCCAAGATGAAAAATTTGCCGTACATGTCTGAAAAAAAAAGTTTAGCTCTACCGTGTAGCAAAATATCGAAAATTTGTTTGTAGTTTGTATCAATATATGTGATTTGTTAGAGTGGTAGCCCCGCTTTTTGAAATGGTCTTTGGTGAACATGAAGATAGAATAATGATTGACGCCTTATCATTGTTATTAATATTATTATTATTATTATTATTATTATTATTATTATTATTATTATTATTAATATTATTATTATTATTATCATTATTATTATTATTATTATTACCATTAAAAATGCAGGCAAGGTAAGATCAACAGCCAGGTGAACGGTCTTGCCTTTGCCGTCTCGCAAGCCATGATCTTCTTCATCTACGCCGCTTCCTTCCGGCTCGGTGGCTACCTTGTCTCCATCCAAGACATGACGATTGATGAAGTGTTCAAGTAAGTACACGTACTATAATGAATTAAGTCGATTGTGAGATGTTCACTTCGGGAGTACTGTGGTGTGGCGGTTGAGGCGTTAGGCTCTTACGACACAGACGCTGGGTTCGAGTCCCGCTCGGTTTGTGTATATCCTGGGACAAGATAATTGTACCTTCTTTGTTCCACCTGATCCCAGGCGTATGAATGACTTGTTATTTGGCAGTGATAGAGATGTAATGATAAAACGACATTGCAAAAAGAAAACCTCTGCTTACATTGATGGCGCCATCTTCTGTTGACAAGATCATTTTATAAAGTCCTTACATCCACCCAACTGGGCCCCATGGAAGACCAGCTACTGCAGCTGAATATGGGCTATTCAGCCATCTTCTCAGATGAAAATGAGACAAACAGCCCGTATCATTTCATCATTTTTGACCCATTGTACCTATTAAGAAGGCGTAACGTTAACGAGCAGAAATAAAATGAAATTAATTATTTTACCACACAATAACATTGATAAAAACATGAAATACACAAAAGTAAAAAAAAAGTTATAGGTGGTCAAAACGAAACTGAAATAGCAAGCAGGTTAGTGGAGACCGATTTATTCAACAATGCAAATTATATTACGTATATACTTGCGATATTTACAAAATTTGCTGTTCGTCATTTTCTATCAGTTGATTTTTTTTAATGTAAATGCTAAGTTTCCTGAACGCATTTCACTTGTGTTCTTCCACTTTGCCACCAGAGTTATATTTGGAGTGGCCTTTGCTGGCATCTCGGTCGGGCAGGCCATGGCCTTCCTACCCGACTACGCCAAGGCGTCTCACTCCGCTAATCTCCTCTTCCATCTGTTTTCCACCGAACCTCGCATCGATAACTACTCCAAGGCGGGCGCCAAACCAGTAAGTATTACTTGGTGACGATGATTGATGAATGAGAAATGATGTTGATGATTGATGATGATGATG
This sequence comes from Diadema setosum, assembly GCA_033980235.1. Lineage (NCBI taxonomy): Eukaryota > Metazoa > Echinodermata > Echinoidea > Diadematoida > Diadematidae > Diadema > Diadema setosum. The sequence goes on along the minus strand of CM067077.1, from coordinate 28,946,595 downwards.
ATGGTGATGATGATAATTGATGATGATGATGGATGGATGATAATGGATGACTGATGATGTTGATGATGGTGGTTAAAGGGAAGATAAACCCCAAGAACTATGTGGATTGAGTGAAAGCAGCAACATTAGTAGAACACATCAGTGGACCAACCGCTTTCAGAAAGCAGGGGGAATAATTGCTACCCTTAACATATATCAATATCAAGTTGATGGAATTTGTAATTTTCATGAAAAATGGATTTTTGTTGGATTTCCTTTATATTTTCTTTGTATTGTTGTCCACTCATACGTCATATCCTCTAGTAGTCTCCTCATCCAGCGGTTCCAACACCAAAACTTTAAAAATTCATAACTTTTGCATCGATTGTCCGATTTTCCTCAAACTTTCACTGATATGTTCTACTAATGTTGCTGCTTTCACTCAATCCACATTGTTCTTTGGGTTTACCTTCCCTTAAAAATGATGATTGACGGTGATGATTGATGATGATAATGATGATGATGATGAATATGATGGAAATAATGATGATGATGATGGCGATTATGTTGTGATGATGATGATGATGATTTGAGGATGATTTGTTGTTTGATTATTGTTATCATCATCAGTGTTATTCTTTTTCTCATTAAACACCATTATTCCCCGATTGATTGAAGGAATTTCTCCATAATAAAGTCTATGATTAATATCATATTTACCCCTTCTAGGATAAGCTGTCTGGGGAGATAAACTACAAGAGCATCAAGTTTGCCTACCCGACCCGACCAGACATCAACGTGCTCAAGGGGCTCTCCCTGACGGTCAAGCCGGGGCAGACAGTGGCCCTGGTGGGCGAAAGTGGGTGTGGCAAGAGTACGCTGGTCTCCCTCCTTGAAAGAATGTACGATCCAGAGGACGGAGCAGTGGTACGTTTTAACTTTTTCTAAAACTTTCTTTCTTTTCTTTCCTTTTTTTTTTAGCTCTTCGACCCTCGATCATATTGTGTATTGTGGTGGACATAAATCCCCTCAAGAATTATGGTTCGCTCTTTACTATAGAAACAGGTAGTAAAAAGAAAATCACCACTTGATGCAACAACAACGACAGCAACATCAACATCATCATCATCAACAACAACAACAACAACAAAAACAACAAGAGCTGAAATACATGTGTATGTATTCCATCTGCAGAAGCCAGTTTTAATTTGTTTTGTTTTGTGTCGTTAAGTTACAGTCCACCAAAGAATGATTCCACGGAGCACCGTTTTATCAAAAGATATGATTGATTATAAATTTGCTTACCGCACAGGCTGCCATAGACTTATGATAGAAATCATGATATTATAACTCTTCATAAAACAGGGTCCAGGTAGGTTAAAAAAAAGCAATTGGGGCTCTTCAAAATCTGTTTGGAATATCAAAATTTCGCACGAGACAGACTGAACTTGGTGCAGAGTCAAATTAATAAGTTTTGGAATATTTGAGAGAAACAAATTTCCGTCAAACTATGGCCGACGATCGGTTCTTCACATTCTCTAAGATGATGTTGTAGATGTAGCGACCACAGCTAGCCTCAGACGGCATAAGCCGTGATAGGTCTCCACAAAGGTCTACGATGAGGACACGAGAGAAATCCAGTGCTTATTGCTCTTTTTTTGACTATGTGGGACTACATTCCTTCCTCGCTAGCAATCAATTTTCGTTGTCGTCTGTCCCACCGCAGCTTTTGGACGGAATGTCGGTTAGGGACCTCAACATCCAGTGGCTACGAGCCAACATGGCCATCGTGAGCCAGGAACCAGTCCTCTTCGCTAGCTCCATCAAGGAGAACATCCAGTACGGCGTGGAGGAAGAGATGGACATGGCAAGCGTCGAGCGAGTGGCCAAGATGGCCAACATCCACGACTTCATCTCCTCCCTTCCAACGGTAAGAGTGTGACGTCATCAGCTGACCACCGTTGACCACGCGTGTTCTCAGTGATTGACCGGATGACGCGTTAATCAAACTGAAATACTGTAGGCAGTAACGTTTGTAATGATTATAAAGAATGCAACGTAAACCACACCGCGTATTTTGACACCCACGCATACTGACAAGTATACGATGTATGCATATAATATATCAATATATCACATTGTACATACTTAAACATTATATTGTTATACTTGTATGTGCTTACGTACATTTATATCCATGTGTATTACAGCCTTGTACACAATAGTCGGTAACAATCACACAATACCGCTTGAATTTATGAATCAACAGCTGTCTCCAGTATCCATGATTCTTCTTCTATTGAATCTCAAACCTACTTATACTGATTGATTGTAAGATTGTTGTCAAAGGATACTAGGTTCCAAAGTTTTCACTCCGAAACACATCGTTTAATATAATGACAGTTGTTTTTTGTTGGTTTGTTCAGGGTTATGACACTCTGGTGGGTGAGAAAGGAACCCAGCTGTCCGGGGGTCAGAAGCAGCGAGTGGCCATCGCCAGAGCTCTGGCCAGGAACCCCCGCATCCTCCTCCTAGACGAGGCTACGTCAGCTCTGGACACGGAGAGCGAAAAGGTGAGGATAGCGGACAGATTGTCTTTTTCGTTGTTGAGTTTACATGCTCAAGGGTCGACAAAGTAGATCACACACTAAAGTGACCGATGTTACGTGTTTCGCAATGTGTCGGGCATAGCTTCGGATAAGTGACCATGCAGGAACTCCTGCGTGAAGGGATTTTCGGGTTCATTTTTTTTCAGGGGGCATTATATTTTTCCTGCTATGCCTTTCATAACCCAGAAGTAGATAATGAGTGCTAGTGCCTGGTGATTCTAGAGAATAAATTGTGGTAGAGTAGACGGTAGTTATCGCAAAAAATTATTACACATCTTTTACTACTTCTACTACCACTGCTACTTTTACTTCTACTATCGCCTACTAAGTCCCAGCAAGCGTCCACACTATGGTTCTGGACGGGAAAGTCTTGCGGCGTTTGACTGTCCCCGCGCCTCGGGGACCTATAAGGAGCTTTAGATTTGCTACGCGGATGTTTTAGACGATGATTGCATTGGCTGTTGCCCTCTCTCTCTCTGCGTCGTGTTGGAAAGTAGCTTTAGATTACGCGAGGACGTAGCCTATACAAAATAAAATGCCCCCCATTTGATCTTTGCATCAAGAAGCTCTCTCTTGCGTCTCGAATTTGAGTCCTCGCAAAAATGGCCCAGAACCAACCGTGAAAACTTAGACGACGCGAGAACGATTTTGATCAGCAAATTTGCGCATGCACGGAACATTATTTTTCCTTTGAACGTCCGCGTGGTGAAAATCTAAAGCTACCTCATGTGAACAAAGGGCGTGTGACAACAAAAGGAACCGGAAGTGAATCATGTTCTCTTATTATCTTTCATATCCCTCAGATTGTCCAAGTAGCCCTCGACAACGCCATGAAGGATCGAACGTCCATTGTCATCGCCCACCGCCTCTCCACCGTCAAGAACGCCAACGTCATCGCCGTCATCCGGGAAGGCGTGGTCGTGGAGAGCGGAAGTCACGAGGAACTGATAAAGGCCAAAGGTCACTACTTCACTCTGACCGGAGGGCTGCTGACTGAGTGATGATCCAAAAAAAGACCAAACAAGCAGACAAGAAAACAGTGCATGACGAAATCATACGAGTTTCATGGATTCTTTTCAGGTGCACTGATTCACCATTAAGGGCCTTTAAAGGAGCTGATCCCTATACGCGGGAGAACATAATGATATCACTTCATGGTTCCACCTCTGATACCATTTCAACGAAAGAGTATTGTATTTCTCGACCAAAGCTACCACGGCACGTCATTCGGACTCAAGGAGAACAAGGGATATAAATTCAAATCTGCAAATAGGAAAAAAAAAAAAGAGATAACATATATTGATAGAGATGGATAGGTATAAAGATGTAGATCGAGATGAATATGAGAAATAGAGAAAGGGGAGAGGAAAGAGAAGGAGAGAAAACCGAAATTGATAATATGATTCATTATGACCGTTGCTTAAGATCGGTGTATATAAAAAGAAAGAACATCAGCTGAAACCGAGGTTTAACAAAACTTCGCACTTTTAGCTTAACGGGAAAAAGCGAATGTCTTCACTGGGTTGGTAAACTTGTACAAATTCATCACGCGATGTAATGAACTTTCGGATCAAAAGTGATGCGCTACCTCGTTTTTGTTGGAAGATGCACATTACGCGAGATCAACCAAAAGAGACCTCCTGATTAGTTTTAAACTTTTACATGTGAACGTTTATAAAGTGGCTACACTGGTTAGAATTTCATGATTAGGTGCTCAAGGAAGCAGAACAAAAGAAAGTATGCATACATTCTACACGGGTGAACTTGCCAAATGTTAAGCAAGACCTTCAAGCAAGTGATATTGTCATGGAATTTCATCGCGCTATTAGTGAATACTGTAGAAGTGAGCCCCTTATGTCATCATCCTTGTTCAGCGTATTGTGTTTTTGGGATTTCAGAGTATTGCTTTACCACAATGATTTCCACAAATCTTTACTTGGCACTATCGATTTATTGACTACATCATGTGAAATTACATAAATCGTGTGGAATACTTGTCCGCCAATTACACTCTGCAATTTGGAGTACTCAAGTTGGCATACGTGCATAAGGTACGTGCGAATCTCCGCAGACAAGCCCGATTCATACTTTTGTTTTTGTTTGTTTTTGTTTTGTTACATGCATGTTTATCTGTCAAACATCTTTCCACCATAGAGGAATTTCGTTGCCATGGAGATTCCAATGCTTTCTCTAAGCTTCTTAGAGATCATATTATATTTAAGTCCTATAATACAAGTATAGTACATCTTAGATTACGTAGTGCTTTAAATTCGAAGAATACGCATTACTTTCACCCTATACTAGGTATTTACTGATACCTCGATTCGTTTTAAGAGGACCAATGTAATGTGGATATTTAATTAATTGTTTGTGTGTATTGTGCTCATACAAAAATCCGCTTTAAGAGTGATATTACTCGTAGGGAGACAGAAATACATAGGTGAAGGTTGGCTTCGATAAGCGATTTTTTATGAAGAATTATAATTGTTTATTAAAGTTGATTTCAATCAGAAGTCTATGACGGCCTGTGTGTCAAGGAAATCTAAAATCGATTATGTTTTGAGAAAACGTGGCCCAGGACAGCAAAACATGGAGAAAAATATTATTTTTTCGAACTTGTTTCCGATATAGATGTGAGCACTTCATTCAAGGATCTTGGCAAAGCGCAAGAGCAGAGTTTTTCTTTTTGTAAAATCCTTCGAATGACTCTCGTGAAAGATCTTGATTTGATGCTGCAGTGGCTGTCGATCGATTCTTCACTGATGTGAAATGATTTATTCTAATAATCACTATGATTATATATATATATATATATATATATATATATATATATATATATATATACTTCAGATGCAATTGATTGTATCATTTTGTGTGCCTACAATGAGCATAGTTTACACGAATGTCAACTTTGCCCTTGATGCTGAATGCTGCAATTTTATTCATCGTTAAAGGAATCTGCAGGATCGTAACTGATCATCGTATGAAAAGGAAAAAAAAAAGAGATCAATTCAAACACTTATTCTTATACAGCAGTCCCATGAGCTTATAGGCTAATGTATTCAAACTGGGATGATTATTGAACACAAGACATAAGAAAACGAACGAAAAACAAAGTCTGCACACACAAACACAAATTAATCTCCAACTATCGAGATTGCTTGAAACGTGAAGGAATTACGAAAAATCATCTTTGTGCCATGAAATGAGTATTAAGATAATCGTCATGTTTTTGAAAGAATAACAATTTATAATACATGTCGTTTTGTTGCTTTGTTTACATATTGCAAGAATACAATGTATTAAATACGTTAAATGTATTGTGCCTAATATATACTTAGACGCAGCATGTCATGTCTTCAACATGTCTTATACATATGCAGTAGACAATTTTAAAGATGTTAGTGAAAGTTTTACATAATCATAAAGGCTCGAATTCACGAAGTTGGTACAATAGAAACCATGGTTTAAACCATGGACAATTTTAATGGAGCGCCCAGTGACGCATGGCCTATTTCGTTACGAAATCAGTCATTTCATGGACGAAATGATCATTCGTAACGTCGTCGAAATTATCATTTCGTTTCCGAAATGAACATTTCATCAACAAAATGGTCATTTTGTTGACGAAATTACTAATTTCATAATGAAATAGGCCATGCGACACTTGGCGCCCCATACAAATTGTCCATGGTTTAAACCATGGTTTCAATTGTACCACCTTCGTGAATTCGGATCAAAATGTGAAAAAAAAAAATGCGATGCCACCAAAGATGATTTTCAAACTATGTACATTGCTCACTTTATTATCGTGTCACGCACAGTCTATAAATTTCATTAAAATGTTACATATTTGATTGACAACCCAATAATATGTGTTCTTCAAAGAGTTTTTTTTTTTTTTTTTTTTTTTTTTTTGATGTGTGCATTGGACGTTTTCTTTTTGTATTTTTTTTTTTGGGGGGGCGGGGGCGGAGGTTTGTACAGGTGTACTGTATGAACTTTTGGACGATGCATTTTGTGTTGTCTCACTTGATGTTATATGTGAATCTGCCATTACAGAACAAAGAGTACCTGTTTGTTAGGACTATGAATTTATTGTTGACATGAGTCCGAGCTAAATCCAAGGTGCGTCATAAAAGTCATTGCTTCCCACATGAAACACTGACATAACAAGGAAAATGTGTATCAAAAGCCAAGGCCTTTGCCACTTCTTTGTACGGCCAATGTAGCGCAAATATGCAGTCATAGATTAAAGCATAAAGAACACAAAACATTATATTAAATGGGGTAGTCAAATACCGGTTAGTGATTGGCTAAACACAGTCACGTGATGGAGGCACATTCGTTATGTTTGCCCATGGGCAGAACATTTTTGTAATGTTCTGCCATGGGAAAACATTTTCACGTAACAAATGACAAACGATACCAAACGATTGAACGATCATATTTTTCACGCAATCGACAGGATAAATTTGCCTATTCCATACAATGTGAAAAAGGCAGATGACGAATTATTGTAATGCGTACGAAAGTGTGATAATATTTGACTAACCCATATAATATAACAGATGATGACTTTTGTTGTCGGGAACATGTACCAAACGTTCCACCCTAAGGGTTTGAAATGCTATTTCGGGAGTCTATAAGTCCCTCGTCTTCATCTCGGGACTTATAACCTCCCTCGATAGCATTTCACACCCTTCTGGTGGAACATACGGTATGTTCCCTCCCCCACCAGTCATCATCTATAATGCCACAAGACATAGGCCCTACATTATGTAGGTACTGTTTTCTTCTGCCATGAATTCGATATTACTGCCTTTCACTAAGGTTAACAAGGTTTTTTTTTTCTTCGTACAAGTAGCATGCTTCGATAAACAAAATTAAAGGAGACTGCAGCAAGAACACAAAGGAAAGAGAGAGAAAAAAAGAGAGAAAGAGAAAGAGAGAAAGAGAGAGAGAGAGAGAGAGAGAGAAGGAGAGAGAGAGGCGCTAGAGAAAGCTGTGTACCAAATGCTATGAGGTATGCTCGTTTCTGTCGTCTGTGAATGTCTGCATGCTGTTGTGCTTGGCCTATAGGTAGATGCACTGATTTGTCTGTCAGTTTGATGGGAATTTGAAAATAATAATAATGATAATAATACAGGGTACTTATAATGCGCCAGTTCCACATAGTTAACGTGCTCAAGGCGCAATTAATCCAACTCCTCTTTTTCCTCCCCATCCGTTCCCCACCCCCTCCTCTCCACTCCCCTTCCCTTTCTCGATAATATGAGGCATCGAATAATCATGATGCATGAACTCGTTGCATGATTAATGATTTTGTCACCTAACAATGGAAACAAAATCTGGTTTTACAGTTTCGGGAATTACATTAATATTTTCTTCAGACCATATGGTTCTGCTTCTTTCGTTCTCTTGTTTTCACACTGCAGAACGTCGGCATTGAGAAGTCAATCGTATCATCCAAGATACGATTATACCGAGGTTATTATAGGGCCAGCTAGGGGGTATACTTTGAGTGGTTGTGACACTACAGAGTATTTCTCAGAAAAAAAAAAATGTCTCAATTCATTGGTGGATCCGGAGGGGGGGGGGGGGGGGGATGCACCGGGCGTGCGCCCCCCTTTATTTGTTGTTAAAACAAAAGAAATAAAAAGAAAAAATGTGATGAAACCCGGAAGTGCATCAGAAATATTGTTTGCGCCCCCCCCCCCTTTACGAAATTCCTGGATCCGCCCCTGCAATTGATGATGGGAAAAATGAAATAAAGGTCGACAAAATGGGGAGGGAAGCTGCATATTATCATTATGAAAATATGATAGGTGAGGAGGTGGCATATGAGATGGAGTGAGTCGATGTCCCGTCAGTTCGGGGTAATGACCGGATTAATTCAAACCAATCTCTGGTAAGATTAAATCGCTGATACGTATACATCGATCACGTCATGAATATCGGATTTGTTTTGTTTATTTGTTTGTTTGTTTTTTACACATTGGGAGTACATTTATTTGATTTAAAACGTAAAATTATGTTTTATAAATATTACATTTATTCTTAATGAAGCAAAGAAGTAATACATCGTTATAGTTAAACTTCTACCAACTGTTCATCAATGGAGCTAGCTACATACCTCCATGGTTCACCCTTGCTGTGAAGCATATCAGTGTTTTTTTTTGTTTTGTTTTGTTTTGTTTTGTTTTGTTTTTTTTTGGGGGGGGGGAGGGTGGCGGTAGGAACAAGAAACTGCATTCAGGTCGAGCAATTATTTTGAGACCACGTGACGGACTTATCCATGTGAATGAGACCGGCAGTGCGGTGGGTTCCCTAATCTTAATCCTATATAATCCAGGTACAGAAAGAATTAGTGACGTTTCAACTGCGATCGAACTGTTTTCTTTTTTTTTTTTGCTCTGTTTTTCTCCGTTTTATTTGTAAAATAAATCGCATTGAGCTCATTATCCAATATGGGTGCATTATGTATACCCAGCAGCTAGAGTAGTACTGAAGCAGATTATCCAATATGGGTGCATTATGTATACCCAGCAGCTAGAGTAGTACTGAAGCAATTTCGTTAAAAACACGAAGACGGTAGGCCTTAATTCTAACTGACCTACACAATACAGTCTGATCGAAGCACTGATCAGCAGAGTACAAATACCACAACATTATGCTCTGTTTGTTGTCGCACGCGAGCGTCTTTAGTGGTCGCCTAGTATAGTGAGAGCTATTACGTAATAGCCTCCAAAATGGATAAAACAAAATCGATGGAGCGTTCACGGCATTGTACAGTACACTCTCATCTGCTGTGAAGAGGGAAGCCATGACTTGCATAATGGTATTTTTCTGATTGACCTAAAATCCCAGTAAATACTGCTTTCACACCTCGGTATAGAAATTACTGTCAAAAGGATAACTCGGACCGCTATTTTGGAAATATCCCCGTCGTATCCACTAACAAATTTAGATACGCTGTATCACCGTCACTGACCCGGCAGCCGTAGAGAACAGGCCTACAGTCGGTCAGGAGATAGCATACACGCTTGTATTGTTGCTAGTGATCTAATTCTTCGGACGACGAACAGCCGATTTTCGTCTTCTGTAGCATCAACTATATCATTGGTTCATATTCCATCTTAGCAGACGGCAGCTCACCGCCAGCGCACGGGGGACAGTTTGAAAATGTAAGTGTCAATATTCTGTATAGTTTCGGTTAAAGTGAGGATTCCGCTTTTAACTTTTTTTTTTTTTTGCGAGATACTTTGAAACCACTCTATAGAATGTTAAAGAACATAATTATAATTCTAAAAGGAATTTGATGAAAATCGGGTTTGAAATGGCTGAAGTATACAAAAGCAAAGTAAAGCAAGGCATTCCCAATGAAAGGTGTGTCCCACCTTATATCATTATCGCTTTATTTTGAATATCTCAGCCATTTCAAAATTGATTTTCATCAAATCAACTTTGATTCTCTCTCAGAATATGTCCTTTAATATTTCGAAAGAGGTTTCTTTGGAACATTTGAAACTTGAAGTATATACCTCAACCGAAAGTATGTACCACTACCATCCACATGTGGATTGTGATAGTATAATAATTCCTACCATTTTCATTCTGCTGTAAAACTCTATCATTCCATTCCAAGTTAAGTTTACTCCAGAATGATATGGGGCCCGAACAACAAGTTATACCACAAGCAATTCATTTTTACGCCCTCTATCATAGAAGAGTTCGATCCTGGATAATAGAGCAAGAGTAATTGCAATTATTTGTTTTTGAAATACAAAATGTTTATTATTGTGAAGGAAATTATCAGGCATTGATTGTTACATTTGCCATTTCTTCTTGTATTCACTCTGAAAGCTTTCTAGTTAGGAAACTGCTTGGAACTTCTGTATAATATCATGATTAAAACAAGAGGAAGGGTAAAATGCCAGGTATTATGCAGGATGTGATTCGTTTGACGTAAGTTTTACTTTTATAAGGTATGATATGCAATTAGGGTATATTAACGAAGGATTCTGCAAACTAGAGAAGATTGATTTTATTTGTTGACAAAATTTAATGACAAAGTGCCGATCGAATGATCAAGCAACATTAAGGAAAAGAAGAAGAAGAAGAAGAAGAAGAAGAAGAAGAAGAAGAAGAAGTTGAAGTAGTAGAAGAAAAGGAATTATAGGAAACAAGATGGGATGGTGCATGTCAGATACCACAGATATGCGGGTGTATGGGACTACAATGTTTTTATCCATTCTGTATAAAACCGATCATAAAAACTTTCCCGTCTTGACTGATGAAAAAAAAAAAAGCAAAATACTGGGTGAAATCATTGACCCTCTGTGACCCTATAATAAACTTTAACAATAAATTCCCCCCTCCCTCCTTTTTATACTGAAACGCAAAATTCTGAACAGTACTATGTAGGCCCCTACATGACTTTTTTGTTATATACAGATTCAATTCAAATAGTTTCGCCTCTAAAACTGAAATTACTAGTAATGATGATAAGTTTTATAGGACACGCGGACTTTTTCAAAAATTGAATCGATAGTTTGTCAGTACACACTCATATTAACTTATCCTCTAGATATAATGTTCTGTTTACATGCAGGTATTGCGTCTTAAATGTTAACATCTTTCAGCCAAAAACCGGGAGGTGGGGGGGGGGGGGTGGAGGGGAAGGGACTTCAGTTTGACTAACAATAATTGATTCATGCACTGACAGTTCCAATGCACCAGACTCATGGCATAATCTTTTGAGTTAACTGTTCTTCATATTTTGGAAGTCCCTGATTTAAAGTAATACATAGGCCCTATAAATTCAAATATCGAATTTGTACATTCATGCCACTCTTGCTTAATCTGATAGTGGTATAATTATGTTCCTTTTTAATGCTGGAATTACGTCACGAGAGGTAACAAACGGGCATAGTCTCTCGTGTCAGTTTTGTGAAACTCCCTCGTAAAATCGGGATTCAGTCAAGCAGCAGGGTTGAAAATAAAGATCCTCGGGCATTTGCACCTGACACCATTTTTGATGTCGTCCATCCTGTATTTCTTTATAGGCCAGGCCTATACTGTATAGGTCCTATATATTATTATCGATTTGATTTTATAGATTCTGTCTGTCGGTAAAATATTATTATCGCATATTTTCAATTGATGCTGCAAACCACGAGTAGTTTGAGCAGCTTAGAGGGTCTGAGTATCTGAAGAATTTGTTCGCAAAAATCGATAAGTCCATATTTGCCAAATGGAGATATTTGCGAATAAAGGTCAAGAAAAATAAAGAGAATGATAAGAGAATTTTTGCTTCTTCTGACCATAACTTCAAACATGTTACTTTATATGTAATGACCAATATATCATTTAAAAGGTATTACTTTGTACTTTATGACAGAGACCGTACTTCAAAATCTTCAAAAAATGGACTTATCGGTTTTTGCGAACAAACTCTTCATCTGTTTCTATGTAAAAATGGTTCTCACATCAGTTGGGACCTTGTCATCCTAGCCAGAATGAATGTGAAGTAGATTGGTTGTTACCTGTTGACCATGGAGTTTGACATGCCCATTGTCAAAAACTGCCGAAAGCCAGTAAAGTGACCGAAGAAGGTGAATTTATGCTATTTGTAGTTTTAGACATCAGCTGGTATTTTGGGGAAAAACTCGTAACATACAACTGGACCATAATCACTTAAAAATCAAACTGATACAAAGAACCGAGTTCCATCCTTGAAATTAATTATTTAAGCTAAGAATACCGTAAAATCATGCCTCATTACACAAAGCAGCATCGGAATAATCGACTTGTGGACCTACATAGACACTACTAACGTGCTTTACAATTATTCAGATATCTTTGAAGTGATAAGAGGGAAATACAAAGATATTTGTTAAAGTCGATGGAAAAACAACTGACAAAGTTAAATGAAAAGTGAAAACATATGATTCTTCAATACAAAATGTACTCTTACAAAGCAAAATTTCACATTTGGCTTGAAATATCGACATGATATGAACTTTGTCAAAATCAAGTAATCTTATCAAAATTTTCCATCTTTTCCCTTCAGAATGATAATAATCTTACAGTCACTGAAAATAATGATATTTTTGAAATGATTTCAAACAATTTGATCGCCCCTACAACCAGTAATGCTATAAACACGTTCAGTACAGTTATACTGGAGTACTGACATGTAGTTCGTTGACACCGGAGAGTTCGGAATGCAGCTGATGTAGAGAGAGAAAAAGGTTGGAGGGGGTCATGAACTGGGTCCGTGGCACTGTGTAATAAATTTTTGAAGCGCCATCTGTGGCAAGATAGAAATAGCCTAGCGCCTGGCAACCGGCAGCGACGCGACTGCGTGATTATGACGTAATAAAGGCAAGTGGAGGACAAGATCTTGCGGAGATCTCATACTCGCGATGTATTGTGATGTGCAGAGCAAAAACACCAACAGACAATGTGGGTAATGACCAGCCAGGGTGCCCGTTGGGTATGGGTGCGGTAAGACCAGCCTAGATTATGTACACCGGGCGCCGGGCCACTCCATGGCTGATTTGGATCGAAGGTGACTTTGAAGAGAGGTGTTTAACAGCTAGGGAGCAACTTTTATCTCTTCCACAAATGCTTAAGTTTTGAATCATGGCTGATACCGGGTGAGTGAGAAATGACGCAATGATTTTTACTGATTCAAGCATTACATAAATAGTACGGTTAAAAAAGGTGTGCAGCTTACTATGCAATTTCATTTCCAATACATTTGATCGGGCGGTAAGATAATGGCCGGTGCGGGATGAAAGGCGATCGATACGGATTTGCACGGAGAGCAGTGGGTTTAATTGAGAGTGACCATTGTAACTGGACATTACTCGCCGTAGAAAATCTTGTCGTTGGGCTTGAATGTTTGTGGTCAGTTCTTCTGGATCTATAGACTAATCTAGTTGTCTGCTTATCGCGCGTTATAATTCCACTTTAATTCAGTGACAGAAGCATATATATATATATATATATATATATATATATATATATATATAGATAAGTAACACAACTGGAACAAAGTTCATGCTGTATCACCAACGTTTTGTTTCTGCACACAAATTTTCGAGCGTCTCGCCGCCCTTTCTCAAGTGTTGATACATATATTATATATATATATATATATATATATATATATATATATATATATATATATATATATATATATAATAATAATAATAATAATAATTAATTCATCAATAGGCTATAGGCGGTAGATTGTCTTGAATAGAACCCCCCGAAAACAACCAAACAACAAACAAACGAACGAACGAACAAACAAACAAACAAACATTGAAACAACAAACCCAAAGGGGATTCAGCACATCTGTTCAATGGAGGGTCTCAGGGATAATGGCATTGTATTACACACACTCACTTTTGGCGATAAGCAATGTTATCCATTTTTTTTAAAGGGATGTATAGCTTTGGCTGAGATGGGTATATTCAGGTCTTAGCTTTTGCGAGATAATGAGAAACCAAATAAGTAAAACACTAAAGTGCATACCATCCTAAGAGGAATTAAAAGTCTCTCTGATGGAAATCGGGTTTGAAATTGCTGAGATGTCCATAACAAAGTGGTCCTAATAAAGGTTGGGTCCAACCTATTATTAGGAGAAAATGTTGTTGTTGTTGTTTTTGATATCTAGGCCTTCTCAAATCCGATTTTCATAAAAATAATCCTTAAAACTTTACATTTCTCTTAGAAGGGTATGCTCTTTAATATTTCTTTAAACGGTTTCTAATTACAATTGTATCTCGCAAAAAGTAAAGCCTGGATCCCCATCTCAACCAAACCTATACCATCCCTTTTATACGTGCCGTGGTATTCTCGGGTTAGCTTTCACAAACTCTCTCTACCAACCATGCAATGCCGTCACTGCACCTACTGTTGATACCTTCCGGAAGGATGCCCTAGCAATCATCAGAAGGTTGCAGCCTCCTGTTGGGTCCAAAATGGTGTAAGCCTAACAGATAGAGTTTTAATTGCGTACGAATGCCATTTTTAAAAAAAATCATCAATAGTAAAAACACTTTCAAGCACCGTGATCGGCCAATGTCGTCATCGCATCAACCGAACCAGTTTAAATTTCTATTAAAAAAAAGGTTGCTTCAAGAATTACCCATTAAGGGTTCAAGGCCCGTGGAAAGGTTTTGCTTTCCAAGATCCCTATCCTCACAGAAAAACTTACAAACTAACAAATAAACGAATTTAACGAAAGAACAAACGAACACCTATACACACACGCATACACACTTTACAGACGTCAATGCTACACCAAATACTATAATCGTATAGATCTGTCTCCACTTATCAAACGTGATTGTCTGAAAGGTTTTGATGACATAATAAGTCTGTGGTTAATTTTGATTGAACAGGCGCATTGTTGAATAATCCCCTAATCACTAGACTCTTCACTAAAAAAAAAATGACCAATGTCCTTTTTTTTCGCCCCCTCACTGTTGCTCCTTCACCCTCTCCATCTCTCCCTCTCTTTTTCTTCTTTCTCAGGACTGAAAAAGAGGAAAAAGAAGATACTCCCAACGAAAAAGAAGATACTCTCAAAGAAAAGGAAGATACTCTCAAAGAAAAGGAAGATACTCCCAAAGAAGATGGGCCGAAGGTTCCCTTGACACGGCTGGTGAGTAATTTGAAAATACGTTTTATTTATGTTTATTTGTTTTAATGTTCAACCAAATAATATCTATTGGATGCTGACTGAAGGTTCAAATCAAAAGTCTTTCACGCTCCTCTGTAGATAATATAGACGGATCCTATGTCTCCGATGGTTTTCGATGGAGCTTATGCTTTGTTCTGGCCCGGTTGTAGTGATTGGGAGCAGTATATTTCGTTTGGCAAACCCACAGTTTGGTTTGGTTTTATTTCTGGATTTTTCACCATGTCAGTACATGATAAGATCATTGATGATTACGTTTTTTTTTTTTTTTTTCAACATTGCTGACAGCGGAGCACAATGTAAACAGAACTTGCAAATTTGTTGTTAAACCACCACTAATAAAGTCAAATAAAAGGAATATTTGTGAAGGGAAACAGGCCGCACGTTGTAAGCCTTTATATATGAAGAGTTTTATCGCAAAACGAGCAAACTCCATTCTTGTTAAGTTGAGATATTTGTGTTTAAAGCTGCTAAAAGTAAAAGAAAATAATTACAAAATACAGGATGTTTTTGATCACAACTTCTTGAATATTGCTTGTTGTGTCACAAGTTAGGTGTTACTTGAAAGGTTTCATTTTGCTTTACCTGATGATGGACTTTGAAATGTTTAAAAATGGCGCTTAGCTCATTTTGCAATTAAACTCTTCATAATCTAATATGCTTGAAATGATGATGGCCTGGAAATGAAGTACTGAGTATTGGAAAGAGCAAGGAAAATGAGGACAAAAAAGAGGGAAATATTGTGACAGTAATCGTTCAATGTACTTCGTGCTGTCTGCCAATGTGCATGGACCTTACAATAATACTTGAGTATTAAGAAGAATGTTCATTATTGTTTTCTTAAATCTGCTTTAGGGTTTTCACAATTTTCACTGTAACGTTACATTTCAGCAAATTTACATTCATTATTTGCTTTTTGTACTTAATCACTATTTATTCGTTTCAAGTCAAAGTCATATTACAACACGTTCATCCTTCTCAGCTTTATGAGATAGAAAATAATGAATACAATTAAAAATATCAGAGTTGCCATGGTAACTTAAAGGGTCGGTAAGTAACGTTAGAGAAAGGAATTGAGAATCAAAGCTATGTCTGACAGTACAAAAAAAAAGTTTGCTAAAAATAATGTAAGATGCTGCAACAAAGAGTCGCAGTAATTTCAATTATAGCATCATGAAAAATGTTGCAGGAAGTATTATCGCAGTTCAACCCATAATCTTTTAGCGAAACCCCAAAAACATGGTAGAACGTTACGGTCAGTAACATTACACTTGTTCACAATATTTCCAGATTTAGATATCTATCACATGTATATTTTCATACATTATGTTTGTATGTTTGTATGGACAGTAAAAATATTTTATTAATTCTTATTTATCATTGAATCATGGAAGACTGCTGGTTTCAAAGAATAATTTGGATTGTGACAGCGAATGATTGAGATGTATGTTTATAATGGGGTACTCTTCAAATGCCACGCCGCCCCTTGCCCCATAGAAGAAGAAAAAGATGAAGAAGAACAAAAAAAAACAATAACAGGAAGAAGCAGAAGAAAATGAAGAAGAAGAAGAAGAAGAAGAAGAAGAAGAGGAGGAGGAGGAAAGATGAAGACAGTAAGAACAAGAAGACGAGCAACCATATCACTAGAAACAGCACACACACACACAATCTCGCCGTCTCAGAAAAAAAAAATATACACCAATTGCCATAATTTATAACAAACTTCCAATCAAACAACTTTACAAAACCAACAGACGCACAATCATTGATAAAGAAAAGTGTTAAAACACGTCGAAAAGAGATTCCATTTTAGCTCCTCTTCTTGATCATGCCAAAAATGCGCATTCCAGTATCGCTACGCGACACCGCTGGATGGACTTCTCATATTCATCGGCTCGCTGGCCGCGATGGTGCACGGTGCCGCATGGCCCGTGCTCAACATTTTCTTCGGCAACCTCGTCGACGAGTTCGTCCAGTTCGGGGCGAACGCTACGACCAACGATACCGATATGACGACCCCGGACCCGAATTACGATCCCGTCAGAGAGTTCGACAACCAGATGGCAGAATACGCCCTGATCTTTACCTACATTGGATTCGGATCCCTAGCCATGGGGTATTTGCAGGTGAGAGCAAACGCCGTGATATATCTTCTAATAACCATTATTGTATTTATTATATTCCATCACATTATTGCTCATGAAGATCACACGCATTTTAGTATTTCTTTTTCTCATGAAATAATTTTCTCTGATTATCTTATCAAGAATACACGGGAATTATTTTCAATGTATCAATATTTTAATCAGTCATTAGTTATCCATAGTGATGCAACAACCACGGCATCATGTAGCGTGAGTGATCATTTTGTGGGAAATTATACATTTTCATTCATTTATGATGTAGGCCTACCTTTATTCATTTAGTTGTCTATCTAATCGTCAATTGATTAATTAATCTATCTGTCTATCTATCTTTCTCTTGTCTAGCTATCTATACATTCATATTTTATTGGCTAATGCTATTCATGATGCTCGCAGAAGTGGAACTGCCAACTTTTGGGTACTCAAATATAAGTTTGTTTTTACTTTCATCTGTAAAGAGAAATAATGTAAGAAGCTGATACTTATAACTGATATCACAAAACTGCACGTTTCACACATAATATACATGTATTCCATGAATTATACCTTGTAATTTCAGACATCTATGTGGACTTTAGCCTGCGAGCGGCAGATCTACAAGATTCGAACCGCGTTTTTCGACGCCATCTTGCATCAAGAGATCAAGTGGTTCGACGTTCACAAGAGCGGCGAGCTGACGTCACGGCTGGCCGAGTAAGTGAATTGTTTACCTCTTGTTGCAGCGAATCGCTGTCACTGCATGCAGTATGGTCCCATCGAAACTGGACAGTCAACTCGTTTTGCTTGACGATGCAATGCCACACCATGCCCTCTACGGGGTCTAATGAATAGAGTAAAAGTAAACAAATAACATGATGGATGTTTCATCAAAAGTTGGACATGAAATAAGGAAGTTATAGAATTTCTATCTTTTCATATCTTATGAGTTAGAGTCAATGTTGATACATTTATATCAGTAAGAAGCATTTTACATGGAGATGACGTCATACCCTCGCAAGTCTCATTATTAACTTTAATTCACACATTATTTCCACCGAGTCTGATGGGCTTTAGTTATGTTTTATTGTTTTTCTGCTTTGTTTTGTTCTTGGTTTCTCCCCTTTCTCGACAAGGCTAATTATTTCAAATAGCACAGCGGTTGCCTTGTGACCTCCCTAATTTTACAGAGGTTATATTATAAAGAAGAGCGTCAGTTAACGTCAGTGCTTCTAATTAATTACACCACGACGTGAGCAACTTGATTTAAATCGAGTTAACCTGCCTGGGCCCCGTTGCAAGAAAGTTGCAATCAATTGCAAATAATTGCTAATTTTGAAACAACCATTCTGATTGGCTCAGGGTCTGCCCTATTAAGAAGACATGCATGCAACAATGATTTTGATTGGCCAGTGACAATCAGTTGCAAGTTGCGTTTAAACGCAAAGTTTCTAGCAACGGGGCCCTGGTGTTCAAGGCCCCTCACTGTTAAGCCGCGGTGTGCTTGTGCCTTTTGCTCGCTTACTTGAATGAATGGGCCTTTAACGGAAAATATACCCGCATGGTTGTAGAGAAATTTCTTTCTATGGTAGATAGGTCGCGTTTACTATAAATGTTTACTATTATGTTTGCAAACTACTTTCAATAATTATGTCTGCCCTCTATACCCCCTGCAGCGATATGATAAAGGTGAAAGAAGGACTGGGCGACAAAATGGCCATTAGTATGCAGTATGCCTTCCTCTTCTTAGGGGGTAAGTCTGATCACTTTTGCTTCTAGGCATGCATGGAGGATGAATAAACATTTCTCAGAATAGATGAAGACAGTGGTACAACACAATGATCACTAGGGACTCTATTCGAATGAGTTTCAGCTTGTTTATTGATGCCTATTTTGTCCGACAGATGACCTACCTTGTATGGATGATTACCTTGTGCGATGAATGTAATCATGCTGTCTTCCTTTTGTAAAAATTTTATGGGATATTCCATGAAATCACCTGAAAATGCACAAAAGGATAATGATACTACTACTACTACTACTACTACTACTCCTACTACTCATCATCATAATCATAATCATAATCATCATCATCATCATCATCATCATTATAATTATTATCATTATTGTAACAACACCAGTTTTGATAATAGTAATGGGAAAATGATGATTATCCATGCAGTTTTTAAGCTTGCTGAAGTGAGTCTACAATGCAATGTCTAACGTGTTAATAGGTGATTCAAACAATAACAACTTTTTCTCTCTTTTTTGTCTGCAGAACAGAAATAAAAAAAGAAATATATTAACTCAATAATAGATATTTTGTTGATAGCAAAAATAGCTGACAAATTAGAGATGGTAAATCATATTTCCTACAGTAACATTTGCTTCTCGGATTTAGCTTTGAGTCGCTTGATACTCTACTGCCTGTATAACCTGCGATATGTCTGTAACAGAAACCCAAAATGTTATGATAAACAACTTTGGAAACACAACAGAAGCAATAAATCAAGGTGTCAAAACAGCAACACAATGTTGACATCGATCAGCACTTCTCCGATTGTTTTCCTTTGTGTTTGTTTTTCAGATGGGGGAGGGGATGTTATTTTTGTTTGTTTGTTTGTTTGTTTGTTTTTGTTTAATAGTTTGTTTGTTTGTCATATTCTTTTTGCATAGGATTTGCGATAGCTTTCTGGAAGAGCTGGGAGTTGACGCTTGTTCTGATCGCTATGACTCCATTGCTTGTCATCGCCGGTGGCTTCATGGCTTACGTAAGTCCGGTTGCCATAGCAATCAGCCTGTCTGATCTTCACGCAGGCATGAATTGTATAAATTCTTTGTTTGATCCTGTGAGAACCGGCGGCAATAATATCTTTTTTCTACTGAATATTCGAGATTTTGTTTTTATGTCTTTTTCCGAGATCACATTTGCATGTGATTATGCACAAAAGACATTTTTGTAGGCCCTATATATTGTGCAAAAGCAAACAATAGCTAATTCAGAAGGCCTTGCCTGGGAGAGTTCCAAATTAAGCTGATCAAAAGAATCGCTGCTGCCCAGAAAGAGAAAAAACAGCGCTTTTCATGCTAATTAGCAATGATCAACGTTTTTATGCGTCAAAAAAATCTTTTATTCATTTCGTTGCTGAACCACCGTACGTTTGAAGAGTATTTGGCTCTTTACAGAGTACCATGAACCTTACAACATAATAGTATTCGAACACTGATCTTGGCAAACGATTGTTCAAGACATGATTCATCTGGCGAAGGTTATGAAGGTGGATTAGCTTTGGGTTTATCCTGGTCGGACTACCTCCATTATCAAATAAATATTGTAACTCCCCCAGTTTCTGACAGAGTACTCCAAGAGGGAGCAGGAAGCTTACGCCGGCGCGGGCAGCGTGGCGGAAGAGGTCTTATCGTGTGTCAGGACTGTCATCGCCTTTGGTGGAGAAAGGAAGGAAGTCAAAAGGTATTAAAGGAGCCGAATGAATGCTGTACTTCCCCCTTTTCTCTCTTTCTCTTATTGGCAACCGTTTTCTTCCTTTTCTCCCCTTCCTTTTTGTTGGTCGTTTCCATCTAAATATCTTTTATCCTTTTTATTCTCCATATTTTCTTATATTTTCATCTTCTATTTGTTTTACATCGTTGCTCATTCGTTGTTTGTCTTGTGTTTGCTCTTCTCTTTTTTCTCCCGCTACTTCATCATTATTGCATTCCTCCTCCTCTTCATCTTTTCACGCATCGTCGTCATCATCATCATCATTATCATCATCATCATTATCATCATCACCATCAACATCCCCATCATCTTTATCACCACCATCATCATTATCATCATCATCATCATCACCATCATCATCACCATTATCATCATCATTATCACCATCATCACCATCACCATCACCTTCATCATCACCATCAGCATCCCTATCATCTTTATCACCACCACCACCACCACCACCACCACCATCATCATCGTCATCACCACCATCATCATCATCATAACTTTATCTTCTTCTGTTCTCTTCTTTCGTTTCATCATTATTGTTATCCTCATCATCATCATCATCATCGTCATCATCATCATCATCATCATCATCATCATCATCATCATCTTGTTCTTGTTCTTGTTTTTCTTCTTGCTCTTGTTCTTGCTGTTTTTCGTCTTCTTTCTTCTTTACCTACTCTTTTATTTCATCGGCATCCATCTCTATAATTCTATTCAAACCAATTCAATTCGATTTTTATTATTCGTTTCTGGAAATTTGTTTTGTTTGCATGCATACCCGTTACATCGATACATACATATACAAAGCACACCTATAACATAGATACATAGATACATAGACATGATAGACATACAAGAGATATACAGCAATACAATATCACTATCATTGTCAGAAATACATAACATTAAAGAAGTATTAATCTGTATGAGTCAACATTGTGTTTGATGTGGCGTGCATAATAATGTAATAACGGGTGTATGATTATGTGTCAATTAATAATAACTATAAAAGAGTTTTAAACAATACAAATGAATGCATGTTTATGTGTAAATAGATAGCTCTTGATCAAAGTTCTAATCTTGGTTGTCCATCCCCCTCCCGGTCTATCGCTCAGGTACGAGAAGGAGCTGCAGCTGGCCCGAGACATCGGGGTCAAAAAGGGAGTGATGTCCGGTGTCGGGATGGGGCTCACTGTGTTCATTATGTTTGGATCTTACTCGCTGGCATTCTGGTGAGGATTCAGACACAGATACACACAAGTTGTATGCCATGGGCCCATTCTTCGTAATATTCATAACTTCAGTTTTTGCTGGATTGCTTTAAAGGTACTAGCCCACACATTTGCAAACCCACGAAAATCAAAACTGCATAAAACAGGTCCAATATGACTTCAAGTACAAGTTATAACAGTAACATACCTCACCTGTCGCTCTTTGTCTATACCATTCGATAAAAGAGAGAAAATCATCGTTTTAAAATCAATTTTCAAACCGGGTCAACCCGACCCAAAATCGAATTACGAGCGCGAGCTATAGCTACGTACATTGTACATGTAACACGTACGTGGACCGGAGCCAGCGAGCGTTGTACGCATGCATACGGATTACGGTGCATTTTCATTTATTTTTATGAAAGTAATGGACTAATTGGAACGAAATTTTGCACAGGTGTTGCTGCAATCATACCCAAACTCCATGCTAACTATGAGACCAATTGCTGCAGGTTTACAAATGTGGGCTAATACCTTTAATACTCGTCTTGTAAGCTTAGTTGTGTATTCTTAGATGCTTGTGGTGTGCACGGAGCCAGTTGACTATAGTAATGATGATGATGATGATGATGATGATGATGATGATGATGATGATAGTGATGATGATGATAATGATGGACGTGATAAGAATGTCGAATTCCACCTCGTTGCGTGAATTAGCTGCCGTAGAGTTTCTTTAAAGGACAGGTCCAAACTTCCATTTTTAGAAAACCCGTACCGCCGTTAATAATCGAAAGCAAGGAATGAACATGCTGCTAGTATCCAACGGTATAGTGAGGGCGCTGTGGCATAGTGGATAAGACTCCCGACTCCCAATCGGAGGACCCGAGCTTGATTCTCGCCCAGTGTTTACACCCTTGGACAAGATGTTTTTGCCCACCATGTCCCTCTCGACCCAGGTGTATAATGGGATACCTTGTTGGTACTCTACGGTGATGATAATGGCAGGGCCCTCTGGTAGAGCAGAGGCAACGCTGAAGAGGCTACCCTGGATATGGAAGACCTTATCGTTATCATTTTTGTTATAATTATGATTATTATGATTATGATTATGATGATGATGAATGATCATTATCATTCGTTACTATTGTTATTATTGTTATCATCATTATTATCATTATTATCTGTTACTATTGTTATTACTATTATTATCCTTATAATTATAATAATAATAATAATAATAATAATAATAATAATTATTATTATTATTATTATTATTATTAATATTATTATTATTATTATTATTATTATTATTATTATTATTATTATTATTATTATTATTATTATTATTATTATTATTATTATTATTATTATTATCATCATTATAACAGAGATGTTATCCTGGGAGCAAAAGAAGTAAAGGGTTAGTATTAGTGTGCATTGGCGAATCCAGGAATTCCTGAAAGGGGAGGCTCACATTTTTCTGTTTACTATACTTTGTTTTAACAGAAAAGTAAAGAGGGGGGTGGATGGTGGGGTTGGGGGGGGGGGGGATGGATCTGGTGTGTACTGTAGCACAATTCCCGAGCTTGTTCGTACTCACTCTCGTCCACGTCCTCTCGCACAGGTATGGACCAAAGTTGGTCGCTGATGGCGTTATCACAGGTGGTGACGTTATGATCGTCTTCTTTTCCGTCATGCTGGGGTCATTCTCGCTGGGGAACATCAGTCCCTCCATCAGCTCGCTGACTGCCGCCCGGAGCGCTGCGGTCACTCTCTTCGACATCATCGATGCGGTAGGTGACCAACCCGTATAACATAATTAGTCTAGATTCTCACTTCACGATTCTCTTAATGGTGAATGTTATATAACTGTAGTTCTATATACTTGTGTACGACAAGTGGTTAGATAAAACACACGCACACGCACGGGCACTCGCAAACACAAACACATGCACGCACATACACATCCATCATCGTTACCTGTAACAGTGTTATTCATTACCTCCGTCAATGAGATTATTTTTTGCCGGCCTTGGTTTGTCTACCTATCTGTCAGTCTGTCTGTCTGGTGTTTTTTTTTTTTTTCAATATAGCTCATGAAGTCGTGATCGGAGTCTGATGAAATTTCCTCTAAAAGTTGACGACGGCACAATTAAGGAATAGATGATTAAAGTTTGATAGTGATTTCCATGATTTCAGATCATCGTCTTGATTCTGACAGTTTGTTATTTTTTTTTTAAGGATTCTTCACAGTTGGGAAATTAGGTCAAAAGCTTTCCCTATTTGTTTGAGGTGCGCGTGAAGCATAGCAACATGCTAAAACCATAAAGAGACATTGTTTTGGAAAGGGATCATTTTTATCAGAATGACCTGATATGGATAGAAACGAGATGGCTGATGGAGATCATTCTGCGCTCTCTGAGAGCTTTTCTAGTTCTGCACACTGCACTCACACGCACACATATTGACGGAACGCGCTTTTTGTTTGTTCGTTTCTTTTTTGGCATTTATAATTATACACCATATATTTTCGAGAAGAATAAGAAATGATAAACAGCTGATAAAGATTTTAGAGCAACACTTGTGGGAACGATGGCAATTAAGGGACCCTACCGAGCTCAGAGAGGACGACGTTTTCGTCATTTAATACCTCTGATGTTGGATTACATCACATTGGTCATTAAAGGGATGGTGCAGTTTCGGTTTAGATGGGATTTCAGGCTTCCAACGTTTTATAATGATGGTATTTGAGATAAAATGAGAAAGCTCTTATGAAATGTAAAAGAGCATAATATGATTGTAACAGGAATTCAAAGTTTATTTGATTGTTTTGAAATGGCTGAGATATCCCAAACAGAGCGATCCTATAATGCGGGACCCATTTTTTTTTTTTTTTGAATTAGGATCGCTTTGTTTTCCTTAGTTTTTGGATATCTTAACCATTTCAAAACCAATTTTCATCAAATGGACATTGAGCTCCTCTTTGAATGCTTTTTAACATTTCACAAAGTTGTTTCTAGGTATCTCGCCAAAAGTTAAGAGTAGAATCCCCACTTCACCCAGTACTATTCTATCTCTTTAACACTTGACAGTATCCAAATATTTCATGTAGATACCGATGGATTGACACACATCCGTTCTAAGGCCGAAAGGCATGATGGATGTAAGACTCGATGGGCATCAATTCTATTTTTGTTCTCATTCATTAACATTGCATAATACTGTTTACGTGATTATTTCAGTAGCATTTTGTGTTGATGCTTTTCAATGATATAGAGTTCGAGTTCAGTTCAAGTTCAAATACAATAATTTATTCATTTTTGAATATCATCTTTTTATCTTTGTTTGTACGTATGCGTGTGAAACAGCATTTTATTTTCTTTCGATCGTTTGGTGTTGGAGTTGCTTTGTCAAACAATATCTAAGTGTTTTGTCAAATGGACAGTGAGTGAGTGCAGCGGTTCTGCAGTTCGGAATTGTTGTAATACTGTGAAACAGTCTTTGTGAACGTATTTTGGTTAAACTACAGACCCCGGAAATCGACGCCCGATCGAAGGAGGGAAAGATACCGGACGAGATGACGGGTAACATCGAGTTCCAATTCGTTCGCTTCACCTACCCCACTCGACCCGACGTCCCGATCCTCAAGGGCGTCGACCTCCGCATCCGGAAGGGACAGACGGTGGCCCTGGTGGGGTCCAGTGGGTGTGGCAAGTCTACCACCATCAACCTGCTGCTCAGGTTCTATGACAAATCCGACGGAAAGGTGAGGCAAAACGGTCAAAAGCTGTTTTGAGTTTATACATCAATCTAGTTTTCAAACAGTCTTGGGCTTAGTCTTATCAAAAGACAAAATTGATTTTAAGCTCAGAAAATCAATGATTAATTATCTCCCAAATCAACGATTAAGTCCATAAATCAACGATTAACTTCCAAATTGCCTTTAACTATAATCGACTATCAAGTCTCTTCGTAAAAAAAAGAAAAAAGTCTCTTCGTAGAACAAAAACTTACAGTCGATTGAGAGTTATAGCCAATTTTAAGTTGATCAAAGTTATCATTAAGTTCACAATCAATGATATTTTTATCTTGATAAAACGGGCTTTGGTGTCGACTCTCATCCCTCTGTAAAATGGTTTTCTGAACAGGAGAATCAAAAGGAATACCAACTCGACATAAGACACTGCACATCATTGAAATGATTTAAAACATTCACGTTAAAATTGTCAGCCACTTCATATTTTTCAAATGATATTCTCTTTTTGAATTTCATTCAATATCAGGCTTTTTTTTCAGAATGAAAATAGTTCCAACAAAAATAAGCAGCTTTACTTCTCACTTGAGCTGCTGAATCACAATCCTTTTTTAAACATACAGTAATAATATTTGTTTTTGTTTCGATTAAAACCATGTATACAAAAGTGATATAACACTGCATAAACCTCATAATCATTTGCAAATATTGTTTGAGACAACTGTGAAGAAAATATCTTTTTACTCACAGTGGATGGATCTATTGCTGCCACAATAAAAAACTGACTATTCAAGGATAGATATCATATTGTAAATAATATTCAGGTCTTGTGTAATGTATTCACTGTTTTTGCTCTTGTTTTGAAAATATCTATGATGCACATATAATCCTATCAAAATATGACATTTCATTTGCAATACATTTATTATGTATTACACTTGATATATGTCATATGTTTTTATCAGAATTATAATAGTATATCATAGTACATAGGTGCATTTAGGATAACCTAGATAAAAATATATATCTTGTCACAACTTATTGGAACAGATTCTGATTGACGGGCACGAGATCACCGAACTGAACCTCCGATGGCTCCGAGAGAAAATCGGCGTGGTCAGCCAGGAGCCCATCCTCTTCAACTGCAGCATCGAGGAGAACATCGCCTACGGCCGCGAAGGCGTGACGAAGGAGGAGATCGTCCAGGCAACCAAGATGGCCAACGCCCACGACTTCATCTCCAAGTTGCCGAATGTGAGAGCACGAACGAGTATCACAGATCTCAATGTGGGGATGGAAATCAGTTAAATTTTAAGTGTCATTATCTTTTGCAGGACTCAGAAGCCGAATGCCAATGCTCGTATTCCGGATGCCTCCACCTCCGCCTGTGTGTATAGATATAAACGAGGTTCCAATGACCTGACCAAGCCATGGCTCAATTTACTGAGGAGAGCCTGGGCAAAAACTATGTATGTGCGGCAAATCTGGCGGGGGGGGGGGGGGGGGGGGAGGGGGGAGGCAGGGACGTACAAGCATCAGGTACTACCTACGAGTACCGCGTGCTATAGATCCAGCTATATGCTTAGAGGCAGAAGCTAGCACGCGCTTACTAACTGGGCAATAGTAGAAAAAAAGTAGTCGAATGAACCCGCAGGATCGAGTCCAATATCATAATCATGAATCAGAGTGTTAAAACATTCAAAACGATCCAAATGATATATCGATGTAGATTTTGATTCATCCAGGTGATATGCTAAAAGCGTGTAAATTAAATCTGTTCGACTGGACTTACTTGTGAAAAACACGGAGAAAACAGTTTCGTGACTCGTCCGAGTCACTTCTTCAGCTCTGTCTGGCTGGCGAGCATTCACCCGTGGAGGGTGAATGGGCGATGTTACTGCCTTTATTGTCTGTACGTCGAGGAATTTTCCGGATCACCGACTTGTATGTTGGTGAAAGGTTGTGTCGGAGTCCCCCTCCCCTGTTGAGTGAAGGATTTTCCGCATTCACATACACAGCTTCACGGACTCCTCTTTCAAACCATCTGGTTTCCTTGTCAATGATGTCGACCTCTTTGTCTTCAAAATGGTGCCCCGTGTTCTTCAGGTGGGTGAACACGGCCGACTCGTTCCCAGCTGAGCTGGATCTACGATGTTGGTAGAGACGTTTGTGGAGAGGTTGTTTGGTTTCGCCGATGTAGTTTTCTTTGCAGTCTTTTCCCTGACACTTTATCCTGTAAATTACATTGTTTCGTTTGTGTTTTGGGATTTTGTCTTTAGGATGAACTAATCTCTGTCGAAGAGTGTTGGTCGGCTTGAAATATACAGGAATTCGGTAGAAGCTGAAAATCCGTTGGATTTTCTCCGACAGTCCTTGGCAGTATGGGACTGAAACCCCTCTGCCTCGTTGCTGGGTTGTGCTACTGGAAGCCTTGTCACTGACGTCCCGTTTGCGAGGGTGAAGGGCTTTCTCAATGCTCCAGCGTTTTTAACCGCAGTTTTTCAGGACGGTTCGTAGGTGTTGATGTTCCTTTTCCTTTGTCTCTTCAGAGGAAGGGAGGTAGGATGCAAATGATCCTTGGACTTATCCAAGGCAGGCATGATTATGAGCAGATTATGGTACTTACGCTCTGTGTAAAAGACAAAAATCCTGCGAAATTCATTGGTGTCACAGTCGGGAGAACGTCAATACTCATCAAATTTTGCTGAAAGCAAATCTGTTTGGGTACCCTTCTAGGGTAGATGGTATAATAAAGAATTTTATTATCTATGTAGGTTCTCTTTTGGAGTCGTAGGCCTATTGTGTTTACTCACACTGTTCTACCACAGAGGTGTGTGACTCAGTGCATTGAAGTACGTCACTGTACAAGGATGGTCTGTTAGCAGGCAACAAGCATGCAGTGCAGGGGTCAATCTCTTATTGATTTTTTTTTTTCTCATGAATATGGCACATTACTTGCAGTTACTGTGGCAACAAAAATCTTACATCTGATTGGTTTTCTCCTAGTTACTGTCATAGCAACCGCAAGTTACTTGGTCTAAAATTGACTGCAAAACATTCTTCATCGTTTGGCTGATCTATGAACATTGGTCATAATCACCCCTCCCCTCCCCTCCCTCCCCTTCCTCTCCCCACCCCCTATCCACACAGGGATATGACACCCTGGTAGGAGAGCGCGGCGCCCAGCTGTCCGGGGGACAGAAACAGAGAGTCGCCATCGCCCGCGCACTGGTGAGAAACCCGTCCATTCTTCTCCTTGACGAAGCCACTTCAGCTCTGGACAGAGAGAGCGAGAAAGTCGTGCAGCAAGCTTTGGACAAGGTGAGTTAATGTCATAAATTGATAAGTATCTCAATCCTTCACCCCTTCCAGAAACACGTGGTTGTCGGCTGTCTTACAATACCGGAAATCGTTGCTGTTTCATCATTAGGTTTTAGATTTAAGAAAGGCTTTCCAGATAATAATTATATATATATATTTTTATCTATTTATTTCTTTTTAGTATCACCACCAGGCCTTTCATTCATTGAAAAATTCTACGTATTTAGCAAGCTAAAAACTATCGTGCGGCGAAAACTCTACATGAATGAGTTAGCCATCATGTCATAAAATCTCTTAAACGTATGGCTGAAGCTTCCTTTGCAAATTTACGTGGACGTTTTAGTTTTGATATTCGTAAAACAGTGAAAGTCTCAAATCAATGCAGGCAATCCACGCAACCTGATCTAGTTCATGCTTCTTTCCATTGCTCCCATATGATATTTCTTGACCTTTCGAAGGCCAAGAAAAATACATCAGAAAAGTACCGCACCCTTACACGGCACATTATTTTCTTTTTCTAAGTCCATGACACAGTATTTTTTTTTTTATAAGTCCATGAAGGGTGCCGTATCGAGGAGATATGTAAAACTGATAGTACACAGCAGTCGCGTAATTCGTGAATTTGCTTCTCGAATAATCATCACTATTATTTTCGTTAGATTTATGTTGTAGGCTTGACGTCACTAAACACGTAATTTTTGCATCTAAGCCAGAAATTAACTGTGGATAGAGACATCCTCGCAATTCCTCGTGATCGTGATAGTGTGCAATGATGCTGATGATTGCCGAGATGTTCTTGATGATGGCGATGATGGTAACGACGGCGATATGAATACACTTCTTTCTCAGGCATCAGAGGGTCGGACCACAATCGTCATCGCTCACCGCTTGACTACCATCCAGAACGCCGATGTCATCTACGCCTTCGACGAGGGTGTCGTCGCCGAGTTCGGCAGCCACGCCGAGCTCATGAGTAAAGATGGTGTCTACAAACAGCTGGTCACTCTTCAAGCACTTGACCAGACTGGTATGTGCAAGAGTACATATAAACAAGAAAAAAAAAAAGAAAATTGACCATTTACCCCCACTCTACAGCGATATTTTCTCGTTTTTCATAAGCTAGGTTAATGGCTTCCGGTCCCTACCGAAATGTATCGAATTGCAATCGGATGGGTCCGACCTGTGTTGGTCGACTATCAGGTCAGTGTCAGACATGTCGGGGTGATCCGATGAGGCAAGTCTGACACTCACCTGATAGTCGACCAACCCAGTCGAATTCATGGGACTGTGATCCGATACACTTCGGTGGGTGGCCGGACGAAACAATATTTGCTTCTGATGGGTGACCAATGGGGAAAAATTTCTGTGGAATTGAGGTATTGTCATTAATACTATTATTATTATTATTATTATTATTATTATTATTATTATTATTATTATTATTATTATTATTATTATTATTATTATTATTATTATTATTAATATTATTATTATTATAATATCATTATTACTATTAGAATGGTTTATTTGGTAAAAAATTGCAAAATCGTAGCCTGAAGGCTAAAATACATTGCAATGACCTATAATATTTCCAAATGAAATAGATCACATTGAACCGTCGTACATAGTATTCGCATCAGAAATCCCAATTAAACATAACATATAATGCACGAAAAATTACCACATGCTCCACAGAAAAAAGCAAAAAAAAAAATCATAAAGTATATTCATATACCCCAGGTTGTAGATACTCTCTTTATTTTATTTTATATTTTTTTCAACATAAGCCAACTATCAAAAAAGATATTCATGATGAAAGCGACAACATATATAGAGGACACTATGTCTGTGAAACATTGTGTGTGCAGAGTGTGTGCTTGTGTGTACTTCGTGTGCGGCTGCTTTTATGTGTGTTTTTCTGTCATTGGTCACGCTGTGATGTCATCATTCTGCCTTGATGTGTACTTTCCCAGGAGAGAAAGACAAAGCGAGCAAGGAAACTTCGGATGAGAGCGCCCCCTCTCGGCAACCGTCCGGTCAAGCTGCTCGCAAAATGTCCCGCCAAATGTCTCGTCAGATGTCGTCGGGTAACTTCGACAAAGGAGCTCGTAAAGATGTGAGCCGGAATTCCTTATCTGACCAATGTATTCAAAGGATTGGTACAGTTTCGGTTGTGATGGGGTTTCAGGTTTCCAACTGTAGTTGGTGATATTTTTTTTTTTTTTTGGAGATAATGTGAAACCTCTTATGAAATGTGAGAGAACATAGTAATAATACTATGTTCTCTCACATTTCACAATAATAATTCTTAGAGGAACTTAAAGATAATATAAAGTTTTGGTACCTCAAAAGTTTCCCTGAGTTTCCTTGTCTTAGTTTGTGTTTCAGGTTTAAGTACCTTTCATATAACTAACACTGTGAGACTTACTCGCCCCAAAGTGCACTCATGTCTTAGTAATCATGCAATAATGGTTTTGTACAATACGTGTATATTGATTGTCGCGGTACCGCGTCGAGTCAAACTAACAGCTCGTTAGAATTTTTCAGAGCCCGCTCTGCTCTGGTACGAAACCATTATTGCATGATTACTGAGACATGAGAGCACTTTGGGGCGAGTAAGTCTCACAGTGTTAGTTATATGAAAGGTACTTTAACCTGAAACACAAACAAAGACAAGGAAACTCAGGGAAACTTTTGAGGAACAAAACTTTATCTTTAAGGTTTATTTGATGAAAATTGGCTTTGAAATGGGTGAGATATCCAAAGCAAAGCGATCCTAATTAAAAGGTGGGACCCACCTGTTATAAGGATCGCTTTTTTTTTACTTTGTCTTAAGATATCAGCCATTTCCAAATCAATTTTCTCTCAATAAACTTTGAATTCCTCTTACAATATATGTTTCTTTTTTTTTTTACATTTTATACAGTGGTTTCTTAGTATCTCACAAGAAGTTAAAAGTTGAATCCTCACCCCAACCAATACTATACCATCCCTTTAGTCATACTTTACTGTGCTTATTGATAGCCTAAATAGCCAGCTATTTGTGTAGGGCCCCATTTTTCTCTCTCTTCTTTCTTTCTATAAAACAACAACAATAAATAGCCAACTTGACCTAGATGATTCCGTCATTCTGATTTTTCTTTCTCTTTATCCGAGGCACAATGCGTTATTTTATAGTTGAAAAAAAAATGCACGCCAGTGCGACAAAGACTGTAATTTTCAATGGAATAGCCTGTCGGAGACAGAGAACTGCTACTTTAAACAAGGAACACTGACATACATTTACCCGACATAGCAAATTATCTGATGCCTGTAGTTGGATTTTACGCGTTGATATTTATGCCGTACTCGTGTTACACGAAAAACTCGCAGTAAGTAAATCGATTCATTTGAAAGAAAATTAACAAAATATTAGACATAAAATTAATGTGGTTGTCTTTTATATGATCAAGAAGAAAGAGGAGACAACTTACAGCAACAATGTGTTTTGTGGAACCTGATTTAAAAGACAACCAAGTATAATGCTCACTATTCAACATAATTATATATATATATATATATTTTTTTTTTGTCTTGGTATTTTGTACGGCAAACATGGTAATGTTAAACATTGTTTTCACATGATCCCTTTGATGTTTTTGATGATAATTTGTATTTTTTTTTGAGTAGAAGCTTATCTGTATCGGAAATTCAATGGAAATAAGTGTTAAACTTTCGATCTCATTACACGATACGAACAGAGACGGGGGAGGGGGGGGGGGGCTGTACAAACTTCCGAAAGTCTATGAGCCACTTATTGGCCGTCACGTGATCAAGGCAAAGACGGGTCATTCCGCTGACGGCTGTAAGCGTCAACAGCTGAAAATTCCGGAGGTAAATATCGTGTATCGAGATCAAAAGTTTAAGACCAAATTTCAGGTAACTGGTCTTGTTGCAGAATTTTAGAATCTTCGTATCTGCTGTCTTCATGACTAATTCAATTTCACTTTTTAAAATTTGTTTCCATATTTCTCATAACATAATCAATAACTTGATTACAGATATCAAACTTTTACATTATTATTTCTCCCTCTAATTGACAAATCTCCAGTTGATTGACAAATTGCCCTACATCGACGTAAATCTCCAGTTAGACTTCTATTTGATTTTGGGACAGTATTCTGGACTAGACTACTTGTTTTTTGTCCAAATCTAAAAAGATAACATGATGCTGTTTTTTTTTTGTTACAGAAAGGGAAGGAGGATGAAGGAGAGGAGGAGGAAAACGTTCGTAAAGTTGGATATGGGGAGATTCTCCGCCTGAACAAACCGGAAACACATCTAATCGTCATTGGCTGCATTTTTGACGGACTTCTTGGAGTGGCACTACCTGCCTTCGCCATTCTCTTCGGCGAAATCCTCCTGGTGAGTCAATTTGAGTAATCATCAAGTCAACAAACAACACTTATCCCTGGTTTCGTGCTTTTTTTTTTAACCACGGTTGTTTTATTACTATCATGTTTCACTACTTTTATGAGAACAAGACATCTTAAGAAAAGCAACAAGAAAATGAATGTATGAGTGATTGAACGGAAATTACTCTTTGTTGTGGATTTTGATATTTCTTGTTTTATGTTTTAAAACATTACAAACCTAATGATAATAATGATAATAATGATAATAAAAAGAATAATATCTAATTCTGAATGAATTTCACAAGAAGGATCGTACTAAACGGTTTCGATAGTGTCCATTTGTGTTATCATATCATTCATACATCATTCTTGCCATGTGATACTTATTGTGGCTAAGACTATACAATGTGTACGAGTATGTTACACGGTGCAAGCATTTTATTGGCCACGTACGTGTGACATACATTAGACCCGGAATTTTTAATGAATGGCTAAAAGCACAAGATAAAATAATCATACAACCTAAAGGGTATCATTATTGCAGTCGGTCACACTATAGCTATTTTGATTCGGTCTTGCCCGGGCAGATCTTCACTTACCCACCGCAGCAGATGCGGGAAGAAGCCGTCTTCTGGTCGCTGATGTTCCTCGCACTTGGGGCCGGATACCTCTTCTGCAATTCGATGACCGGAATTTGTTTTGCCCTCTCGGGAGAGCAGCTAACCATGCGGCTCCGTCAGAAAGCATTTTGGTCCATGCTACGCCAGGTTTGTTTTCATTTTGCTCCGTTTTGACAAGAAACCTCCAAATTTCATGATGAAATAATCCTAATCATTTTCTTATTACTTTGTTCAACGATCTAAACCAAATAATAAAGAAAGATCTATCAATCCTCCATTCGCGTAACGTTTTAGCTTTTTGCTTTACGTTTTTTGTTTTCTCTTATTTTCATTTATATATCATTAATTTCTTTTCTATTTGTTATTGCAAATTGGGCTTGGTATAATCTTGTATACAAACGTTTAAGTAACGACCTTGGCGTGTCTCTCTCTCGCTCTCTCCCACCCCCTCATAGGACGCAGCTTATTTCGATGACCCCAAACACGGTACTGGGGCGTTGGCCACCAGACTCTCAACGGATTCGTCGCAAGTCAAAGGGGTAAGCGAAATGTGGTTGCATTCATCGATTCCCGTTTTGTTTCATGTAGTGTGGCAAAGGTCATTTCGTGTTATTTATTCTCCTTAACAAGGTGCAAAAGTAAATGAAATATAGAATATATAAAAGTATAAAGTAATAATTTCATTCTTAATGATATGTTAGGGTGAAACGTTTGTATGTGGTTGTACATTATCTTTTGTTTATTTCTCACGCCGTTTCATTTACCGTAGTCTCTTCCTTCATAATCATTCAAAAAACTACAAACATATGGTCATCTCTATGTCTGTCTGTCTATCTATCTATCTATCTATCTATCTATCTATCTATCTATCTATCTATCTATCTAAGTGTCTATCTATTTATTTATTTATCTATCTATCTATATATTTACATACTTATCTGTCTTACTGTCAGGCTATCTAGGCCCATCTATACAGGTCTATATCTATCTATCTATCTATCTATCTATCTATCTATCTATCTATCTATCTATCTATCTATCTGTCTATCTATCTATATCTGTATACAGAGATTATGTGGAGGGAATGTACCTTAATAGATGTCGGCTTGACTCCCGTCATCATAGTCACATGTTGTCAATCTATCCATTTGCTTGTTCATTTGATTATCGATTGATGTGTTGCCTAGGCAACCGGCCAGCGGCTGAGCATCGTGGTGCAGTCAGTCGTGACTATGATCGCCGCCATCTGTATCGGCTTCATCTACGGCTGGAAGCTCGCTCTCCTCATCTTCGCTAGCCTCCCGATTCTCGCCATCTCCGCCGGGCTGGAGATGAAGATCCTGCAAGGGAGTCACGAAAAGGATGCCGCCCTCATCGAGGAAGCGGGAAAGGTGAGGTTACTGATCTCTATAGGAAATATCTGGATATCTCATTGGACAATCGCTTTGAGGCCACCACGCAGCCATCTTGCCAAGCACACCAATCACTCTGAAGACGCTACTTCACCATCTCTACGGGACATCTCGTTTTCTTTGGTAACAATTCTGCTGGAAAAAAACGTGCATGTTCGCATTGTAAGCACGTGTCTTGTAACATATACAAACTTCTCGGCTTCAATGTTATTTGTACAGCGAGAATGGGGCAATGAGACATCCAGATATTTAGTATTGAGATCAGTGGTTGAGGTCTACAGCTGTGGGCATTTTTCTGAGTGAGACGTACCAATTTCAAGGTTGACTTTTTTACAATAAAATGCGCCCACTGAAGTGTGTGGTGTAGACTACTTCAACGCTCTCATTCGAAATTCTGATGATGCGTTGAAGTTTAAGATTTAATAGCGGGCCTTTTTGTTAAATGTAATAGTTTCAGATAAAGTTTGATTCTGAGAAAAAAAAATCAACCCTCAGTTTCCTCCAAATGCAACTCTCTCTCCTCTCTCACTCCCTGTTTCTTTGTGTGTGTTTGTGTGTTTGTGGTCGCGTACAGGGCAATATTCATTGACAATGATCTACGCCCAATGATAATCCTTGATTTTAACTTACACATATTTTCAAGCAACAAGGCCAATTTCTTGAACAGAATTACATGTATAGATATACTCGACCCCCCCCAAAAAAAAAGAAAAAAAAAAGCGGAATCCGCTCTAACATTTCTATAGTGTACAGATTCACACTGTTTTGCAAACGTCTATTCTTTTTTTAATTTCTTTACAGTTATGGGTTTGTGATGATTAATATCAGTCAAGTTTGTTGAATAAATCTCATTTTACCTATCTTTTATCCTTTTCGTGATTAGATCGCCGCCGAATCTATCGAGAATGTCCGCACGGTGGCGTCCTTGAATCTCGAGGATACGATGATTAGGAAGTACGCCGAGCAAATGGAAAATCCTTACAGGTACATTGTAAATCTCGACATAATAACATAGTTAAGGTCTCGCACCTTTAAGGTGAAAAGATATGCCTTCAGAACTACCTTTTTCTTTGCTCTAAAATGTACACATATCATAGAATTAACGTTCCAAAAGAATCTGAAATGACGCTGTCATAATTTAATTTCACTTGGGTATAACAATGAAAATGCAAAATATGAATGATAAAATGTATTAGCAAAAATAAAAGAGGTTTGCTGTAAGTAGGACAGTCTAAGAGAATGTTATTGCTACGTATTATTATAATCGATTATCGATTATCGATAATTCTGGCAGATAAGGTAAGTTTCTTGACAGACCCTTTTGATGAACATGCAAATTCCCAATGATAGAAAAGGTATTTTGAGTCCTTTCGAGTTCTATGTTTTCATTTTAAGTAAAGCGGGCGACCCCGAGCCTCTTCACTCTATGCCACCAAAGAAACTGAAACAAATCAGTCAAATTATAGAAATAAGGCCTTACTTTAACCAGTTAAAAGCTAAATAGGTGCCTTAAAGGGGATGTCTAGTAAACTGAATGTGGGAATAAGTGGGAATGCTGGGGAATGATTGTTCCAATCCTTGTGGGATTCATTTAAGAGTACACTATATTAAAATATATTGTTGTGTGAAAATTACTTGCTTCAGAATGGTCTCATATTCAAGTAATGTACTCTTAAATCTACTCTTAAATGAATCCCACAAGGATTGGAACAATCACCCCCCCAGCATTCCCACTGATCAGTTACTATCCATCCCCTTTAAAGGGATCATAATTTTGGTTGAGACCTAACTTGTAGGTTCCTTTTTGTTTCTTTTTTTTGTGAGATAATGAGAAACCTGTTATGAAATGTGAAAGAGCGTGTAATTCCATAAGGACTTTAACGTTTATTGGATAAAATTTGGTTCTGAAATGGCTGAGATACACAATCAGAGTGATCTTATTGAAAGATGGGACCCACCTTTTATCACGATCGCTTTGTTTTACTTTGTTTTTGGACATCCCAGCCATTCCAAAACCGATTTTCATCAAATAAACTTGGAATTCATCTTAGAATGGTATGCTCTGTACCCTTTCATAGGTGGTTTCTTGGTATTTCACAAACAATAGAAGCTCAATCCTCATCTCAACCAATACTATACCATCCCTTTAAATGAGGGTGACTTGCTTGGAGGCAGCACGACACGCATTTTTTTACATTTGTTTTTTTTTTTGTCTATGTAGATTTTGAAAACAAGTAAGCATCGTTGAGTATTAAAAACCATGGTCTTGCATGAAGGACCTCTGCGCAGAATTTTGGCTGGAAAACCCCTCCTTTGTAGATTTCAGGAAATAAGTCGGTTTTCCTAGTGATGGAAAATGGAAGACATGAATCTTTGGTGTATTTTACACACACACACACACACACACACGCACACACACACACACACAAAGTGATTGTCAGTACTTTGTGTCAATTACAGGTGAATAACCTGGAAAGGGATTGCTCTTCGACTTCATAGATTTCATTAAAAAAAAAAATCGCATGGCTGATTAAGTATTTACTTGGAATCAAACGTTTGGCCCCCTAAGCCTTGCGAGGAGCAGGGAGCAT
The DNA here is from genome assembly GCA_033980235.1 of Diadema setosum. NCBI lineage: Eukaryota > Metazoa > Echinodermata > Echinoidea > Diadematoida > Diadematidae > Diadema > Diadema setosum. Next base: position 28,908,348 of record CM067077.1, on the reverse strand, counting down.
CCTGGGATAAACGATATACAGTACCCCTGGATGCCCCTGCTGATTGAAAGGGTGACACTTCCTCAAGAGCGCACTTGTGCTCTTTATTGTCATGCAAAAATGACGAGACTATACGAGGAAAATTATCAGAAACGCCATGTTTGTTTGTAATTGTAGGTTGATGGATATAACCATGACTTGTACCTGACTGAAGTGCTGTTTCCTTGCATGATTGCTCTTGCAGGCAAGGAAAAATCAACAGCCAAGTAAACGGCTTCGCCTACGCCATTTCCCAGGCCATGGTCTTCTTTGTCTATGCTGCCTCGTTCCGGCTGGGTGGCTACCTTGTCTCCATCGGAGATATGAATGTCGATGACGTATTCAAGTAAGCTTTTGAACACCCCGTGCTTTTTTTTTTTTGGGGGGGGGGGGATTGGGAGGGGCGAACCGGATGTGATAAGAATACTAGAAAACCAAACAATGAAGCAGACATGCATTCTAAAAAGTGAACGAATAAATAAAGCCAATCCCTCCTCACTTTAAACGCGCATCTATTTTTCTCTTCATATGAACACAGGCTTGAAATAAAATCCGGCTCTTTGTCACGATACTTCCCCGAATTCCAAAATGCCAATCCAAGAGACAATTATATTTGTCGACAGGATATAAATAGGATATAATGTCGAATTTTCCCAACCATCCATTTCCACAAACCGCAAGCTGAAGTCTATTTGACCGCAATTGTGTTGTATTCAGTATGATATGCCAGGCTGGTGTTGTCTGATGATTCTTGATAAAGTCGTTCAAGAAGTTCCAAGTACATTGTAATTAGTTCGTTCTATTGCGCTCAGGATTCTGTGGTTAGTTTCAGTTTATTACCTGTCGCTATTTGACGGCTTTAATGCACTCTCTCTACCATATCAACCTCTCTTTTCTTGTTTGTGGTATCAACACCTTCTGTTTTCGATTATCAGTCACAATCTACAGGTCTGCTATATAAGGAAGAAACTACAGGAAATCACATTTAAAGTAGACAAAATTGAGAACGATTTTGTATTAGACGTAACAAGTAAGTTGGTGATGGCGTTATACAACGTATCAAATAGGAGACACTACAAAATACGTAATAATGTATCAAAACTATCGAATAATGATAGACCTATCCGTAGAGCTTCCTCTTATGCTCGTATGAATTAAACAACACCCTTCTGTTTTTCCCAGGCCTCAGAGCGAAATCTTGCAACTGTATGAAATCTCAAAACAGTAACCCACAAACAAAATGCGAGGCTCCAATTGATAATTTTATGTCGATGTTAACAAAATGACTCAACCCCAAGGAAAAAGAGATACCGTAGAAAAAAGAGATAGAAGAAGAAAACGAAGAAGAAGGAGACAAAGAAGAAGAAGAAGGAGAAGAAGAAGATGATGATGAAGAAGAAGAGGAGGAGAAGGAGGAAAAGGATGAGAAAAAAGAGGAGGAAGGGAGGGGGGGGGGGAAGATATTCTATAGAACCTTGTCATTGAAGACATCACCTCTCTCACCTTCGCACTCCTTTTATTTCGTAAATCTTGGAACAGAGTTTTCTTCGGGGTAGCTTTTGCTGGTATATCGGTCGGCCAGGCCATGGCCTTCCTACCCGACTACGCCAAGGCTGCTCACTCCGCCAACCTCCTCTTCCACCTGTTTTCCACCGAACCTCGAATCGACAACTATTCCAAAGCGGGTACAACACCAGTAAGTCATTCTCGGACTTCTCCTTCACTTCCACTGTTTGTACCATAATTGACATCGACCTTATCACAAGATTTGTGACAAGTTTGATCTTTGTATGGGTGTCCTTGAATATGTTTAAGGAAAATTTTGTCTTGTTTTCAATGCTGCCCGAGAAGAGATAATGATATACGGATATCCATACTCTCCTGTAGATTCAACATTTATTCTATTGTTTTGATATCGTTGCTTTTGTAGTTTTCATATAATCAAGAGTTATATCATCACCACCATCACCATCATAATCATGGCGCAATCATATCATCACCAGTCACCTATTATGATCGTTACCATCGCCATCATCACCATTGTCTTCATGGTCTTCACCATCTTATACGCGTACATTACATTATCACAATCATCAATATCACCTTCACAGTCGTCACCATCACCATTATTATCACGATCCTCACTTTTATCATCATCATCATTATCATTATCATCATCATCATTATCATCATCATCATCACCATATACCAATCATCATTACCATCACCATCATCATCATCATCATCATCATCATCACCATAATCATCATCATTATTTTCATCACCCTCATCCCACCATCACCATGTCACCATACCCATTACCATCATCACCATCACCAACATCATCATTTTTACATCATCATCATCATCATCATCATCATCATCATCATCATCATCACCATAATCATCAGTTCATATCTTGTACTCTTCCTCCTCTCCAGGAAAAAGTGTCCGGTGAAATCGAATACAAAAACATCAAGTTTGCCTACCCGACCCGACCGGACATAACCGTGCTCAAGGGGCTCTCCTTGACCGTCAAGCCCGGACAGACAGTGGCCCTGGTGGGCGAAAGTGGGTGTGGCAAGAGTACGCTGGTCTCCCTCCTGGAAAGAATGTACGATCCAGAGGACGGATCAGTGGTAAGATGCTATTGATCTTGCTTAAAGGAGAGTGCCCGTATATTAACATTGTTGCAGCGTGTGTGATGTTTGCTATGCTTTTGCGTTTTGAGTTTTTGGTTTTGACTGGCATTACATGGCTGTTGATGAAGCATTTTATATGCTTACGAGCAGGCTATACCACGTGACCAACGGTTTTACTCTTCACCTAGGCAATGAGGATAAATGGCCTTGCTAAGGGTCACAACCACTGCAGCTGCCAAAGGACTCGAGCTAGCGATCTCACGATTGAGTGTCCATAGTCTTTACCACTGAGCCCCAACGACTTCATATTTATGGCTTTTTCATATGACCGTCTCCTCTGGTAATAGCGATCCTTAGATCTGCGACGACTATCCTACGAAGCGGTTACTAGTCAAGTCCAAGTTCAAGTTCATATTTATTCGTTTTTTCCACAATATACAAACATAAATCTCACTTTCTTAAGTGACAAAAACAATGCATACAATTGTACAGAGAAGGCAACAATAATAGGAAAAAAAAAAAAACTAACAGTAGCGATACATTGCAATAGGTGCTAAGATAACGAAAGTGAAATGGTTTTCAATATATGCATTGTGTGAAAAAAACGGAGGGACCCACTAAAAAGACAGAGCTTGTAGTGTGTGGGCCCCTCTTGTATAAGAAGCCCGATGTAAAAATTGAATTGAAAACAGCAAAAAATCCGTACAAAAAGTTCGTCACAAAAAAGTTTGGGAGCCCACTAAGAGACAGCCGAACAAACAGTTATACATAAAGCAACAACAAACAGAGTTATGAACATGCAGCAGGACTGGGACAGCAACAAGACTACTTGTAGGAGGAAAAACAAGAAACAAACAGACTTGACGACACAAGAGGAAACAAGACTATAGCGTTATAAAGAGGTATAAACAGAATAGAAAGAAATATGCAACACAGACAACGATCCTCGGAGGTTTGAGGAAGAAAGAGAAGAAGAAAAAAGAATATAGAAGTATAGGTTAAAGAAAATCTTATAATCGAGGCTTGAGCAATAGCTAGAATAATAAAGAGAACGGCAATCCCGATATTGCGGATGAGTAACAAAGTAAGCCTATTAACTAATCTGATTCTGCGAGTCGTCATTATAAGATTGTAAAAGAAAAGACTTTAATCTCCTTTTAAAGGAGTATATAGATGGAGCAGATTTTAAATCATGATTCAGGGAATTCCAATAATTTGGTCCAGTGTAAATAAGTGTATTCTTTGCTAAAATCATTCGAAGAAGTGGTAAATGAAACTCGTTAGAACGCCGGGTGGGGTAATTATGGAATGACTGATTTTTTTGAAACATAGAACCAAAGATAGGTGGGAGTAAATTGTTATCATACATATACATGAATTGACCTAAGTTAAATAAGAATAATTCGTTGATTTTTAATAGCTTATAACAGTCAAACAATGCATTTGTATGTGAACGTGTAGGAGAATTAGAAATAATACGGAGGGCTTTCTTTTGCAATAATAACACTCTATTCAGCAGTGTCTGATGAGTATTGCCCCAAGCTAAAATTCCGTAATTAAGGTAAGGGAGTATCAAAGAGGAGTATAACACTAATAGGATCTCTTCAGGAATATAGAATTTCAGTCTATTCATAACACCTATATTGCGAGAAATAATTTTGCAGATATGATCAATATGTATTTACCAAGAAATTTAAAACATGACACACTTTCTAAATTACAATCATTCAGAACTATTTCTGAATTCAAAGAATCAACAGTATTGCTGAAAAGCATATATTTTGTTTTTTGAACATTCAAAGATAGCTTGTTAGCTCTGACCCAGTTGGTTACTTTTTTTCAATTCCGTATTTACTTGTTGAACAAGAACATCGATATCGTTATGTCCACCTCCCCCCCCCCCCAAAAAAAAAGAAGAAAATGTCGTTCTCGGTGCACATGCGCGAGACACACCTGCTCCCATTGTCCAATCCGAGAAGAGGCGCGTCACACCGAGTAGCGTCGCAAATCTAAAGCTCTCTATTGCATGCCTGCAACGTGAATGATAAGTGTGCAGATCCTTTATTTCAATAAGCGTGTCTCCTATAGTGATGAAAATTATTAAAAAAAAGTAGTCTAGTCACGTCAGTGTATCCGAAGAAGGAAAACAAAGTCGATAGAAATCTGGGCGTTCTTTATTCCGGTGTTTCTTCGAATACAGAGTGACTGAAATACACAATGTTAAAATACGCTTTTAAACTCGGGAAAACCCCTAATTTTGACAATGCCTTGGCCATTTCTCAAAGGCAATAGCTTGTACGAAATGATGATTTGAAAGACTAACAAATGGAATGAAAAGAAAAGAAATGAAAAAGATAAATCACATAACCGCGGAATCCAAGAGGAAAATTCAGCAATTGTTCTATCATCCATATTCATGTACCAATGTGTCTTTGATATCGTATTGGTCACATAATAAAGGCTACCATTTCAGGATTAATAAAGCCTAAACTATATCGTATAATATGACGAATAGGACGGCTGAAGTTTCAAAAAATCTAGATCATAAGAAATAAGCAAGTAATTGTATTGGAAATATCACATTCTGCTTTTGTACAACAAAGGCGATATCATTCTTAAAACCGTATAGGCAAATCAGTTGAAATAGCTAGATCATTATCAAGCAACTCCCTCTTGTAATAATTTGTAACAACTATCGATGATTGGTTAGTAGGTATTACATGAATAAAGTTTTGGGTCAATAATTTATGAGCTGCAATCCATTTTCAAGAAAAATGTTGTTAATGTTAATGTTGTTAGAGGATTTCATTCTATTCAAAGTGAGGTATTCCCCTCCTCCCCCACCTGACACAAGAAGAAAATCAATGGGTATTAGTAAAGCTTTATAGCTCCTCAATAAAAGTCTGTTCACGGAAAAATGACATTGTCACCTCTTCTATTAATGATATGATATTGAGTGTTCCTGACAACTTATACACACATACAATTTTTGAAATCTCTGATGCCATGTGTTAATCTTATGAAACTGGAACCGCTCTCTTTGAGTCACTGTATCCTCATATTTTCATTCTATTTTATTGTTGTTCTATTCTATTTCTTTCTTTATGTTATTGAATTCTCTACGAAAATCAACCTGAAGATGCAGTAATATCTACTTAGGAGACAGCGGTATAAAGTGTGTCATTTTTTTTTTTTTTTTTTGCTGAATATGATATAGGCATTTAGAGTCAAAGCTGTAAATCATGACTTCCTGTTTGGCTATCACAGCTTTTGGACGGAGTCTCGGTGAAAGACATCAATATCCAGTGGCTACGAGCCAACATGGCCATCGTGAGCCAGGAACCAGTCCTCTTCGCTAGCTCCATCAAGGAGAACATCCAGTACGGCGTGGAGGAAGAGATGGACATGACAAGCGTCGAGCGAGTGGCCAAGATGGCCAACATCCACGACTTCATCTCATCCCTTCCCACGGTAAGAGAATGAATGACGTCATCAATCAACTAACCGCCACTTCAAATCATGAGAGGCGGGCTTTTCCAGATTTGCGATAAAACTTGTGGAGAGATTCTGTTGAGTTTACCAAGAAGATAAAGCCTTCGTGTATCCTATAAACGTTTGATTTAGACACAAGAAATCAGATCAAGTCATTTTTATCAACTGATCTACAATTTATCCTACTTTGATGTCATCACTGATTCTTAAGTATTTTGTGTTGGCCGTGATAAAGAAAACAAAAAGCAAGACAAAACCAATGGTATATCTACTAAAACGCTGAATGATCGGTGCTTACTACGTCGATCTTGAACTCTCAGGTGCAAGAAATAAACCACTGAAAATCAAGCTAATCCTAAAAAAAAAACAACATCAAAGCATTGAGGGTTTTCACTGCGGAAATCACCATCCTGTCTCGAGTAGATTGCCACCTCTGAGTCGTACTGCATGCCTTACATTTGGGAAAGATTAATTTGGAATGGTCGTATTCTTATTACTTACCCATAACCAGGAAATCAAATTGCAAGAATGTGCCAACTTGAGAAAGACAATGAAACAACTTTGTTTCTGTGTGTGTGTGATAACCACAGCACATGCCATGCTATTATCAGACTTCATTATGCAAACATGGATCGTTCCATTCCATTCCATAAAATAATGATCTTCGCAGGGATACGACACTCTGGTGGGTGAGAAAGGAACCCAGCTGTCCGGGGGTCAGAAGCAGCGAGTGGCCATCGCCAGAGCTCTGGCCAGGAACCCCCGCATCCTCCTCCTAGACGAGGCCACGTCGGCTCTCGACACGGAGAGCGAAAAGGTATAAGTTGTGCAATTTACGGAAGCTTATCAGCGACGCCAATAAGATGAAAAAATTTCTGATGTTCGGAGTTTGCAGTTGGTTCAAAATCGCGCTGCCAGGATTATATTCAAAGTACAGAAGCATGACAGACTGACTCTTTTGTTGAATCAACTGCACATATTGCCTGTTGAGAGAGAGAGAGAGAGAGAAAGAAAACTTAATACATGGACGCAATGACTGTCTACAGGTGTATACATAAATTAACACCTGAATATTATTTTACGGTCCTAACATGCAATGCAATACATGCCACGTTACAGACTGCGCTCTAGTGAAGACACTTCGACTTTAAATAATCCAAGAGTTGCTTCAAAAAGAGCAGAGACTAGCTTTGATTTTTGTGGTCCTAAACTGTTGAATAGTTTGCCAGCATATTCACGAATATTTATATCAACATAACCTTTTAAGAAAATCTTAATGACATACTTATTCTCATCGTAGTGTAACTATATATCTTAGAACTCTATGTAAAGCGCGTAGAGCAGTTTTTCAATTCATTGTGTCCTTAATGAGATCGTATAATGTTTTGTTATATTCAATGCGTATTGTTATTATTATTATTATTATTATTATTATTATTATTATTATTATTATTATCATCATTATCATTATTATCATCATCATCATGCATCAACATCACCATCATTTCTCGCTTTTTTGAAGTTATCGGGTTCAAAAAGGCATGGAACACGAGTTCCGAGCTCTCGCCTGCTTGTCTTCTCGGGGACACTTTAATATGAGCTTCAGCAACAATCTAAATAGAAATCCGAGCGAGACGAGAGTTCACATACCGCAGAGGCGGACCTTTTCAATACGTGTGATATTGTTCAGGTGTTCAGACACACAGGTCTGTACTAGTATTATTATTGTTAGCATAAAAGACAACACGCCCCGAGACATTGTTGTCTCGTTGTAAATGTTCTTTTGTGTTGGTGCACTTCCCAGCGAGTATTTCCCTTCGTCTGGTATGTTTGATAGCTCACCCTATATTTTCCCACTGTAAAAGCCCCGTCTGAGTACCTATATGATATTAGCACATAGGTCCCCCCCCCAAAAAAAAAAGAAAAAGAAAAAAAAAGTCTTACCATTGATTTCGTTCTAATTGTACAAAGCGATGTTGAAACCAATATTTGGACATATACGAACTGAACTCTCGTACAGTTGTACATTGAACCAAACTACGAGAATTAAGAAATAAATTTGAAGACATACAGCACAATACTGCACGTCCACGCTTAGTGGCAATGCAAAGGGGCGGGAGGTCATAATCATAACTTCCAATAAGGAGTGTGCATTTATGTGACGAAATTGAATTCCTCTTATCCTTCTGTCGTCGCCCAGATCGTCCAAGAAGCTCTCGACAACGCCATGAAAGATCGAACCTCCATCGTCATCGCCCACCGCCTCTCCACCGTCAAGAACGCAGACGTCATTGCCGTCATCAGGGACGGCGTTGTCGTGGAGAGTGGAAGTCACGAGGAACTGCTAAAGGCCAAAGGTCACTACTTCACTCTGACCGGAGGGCTGCTGACTGAGTGACGTCATACTTCAGCAGCTATGAACACAGATATTTTATGAACCCATTAGGCTAGGTTTACGTGCATAGAATGTCGGTTATGGTGGCGCGTGCCACCAAACTAGAGCCCAAATCTAATATTGCAACAGTTGAAAATGATATGGGACTCGGATGACACCATTAATAGTCCAATATATGCAATCTACATAAGGAGTGCACCTTGTGTTGCAAAATTCATTTAACATCGTCTAGATTTTGTGCATGGGATATGCGCAAAGCGTGTCCTAAAGCAGCAGTGATTACAAACAAGTTTCGAACATCAGAAGGGACGGAAATAGAGTGTAATTGAATTCAAATGATAGGAATAAAATACTGGTGTAATTGAAATATTATATTGAATGGAATAGAATAGGATAGAATTGAATTAAACTGAATTAAATGGAAAAAGTATAGAATTGAATTGGCCTGAATTGAAGAGAGAAATCAATAAACTATCTCGCACATTTGCCGACATCTTAGGTTGCTATCAAATTAAAGCAACAAATGATTTAATCGTAAGAAATCAAGTAGCCACATTATGAAATGATGTATTACTCAAAAATTATATCAGAGCTGATGTGCAATTTGTAAGCGTAGAGATTACTGCAAACGAGTCCAGGATACTGAGATATTTCACTTAAGCAAGTACATATTTTATCAGGCAAATTCGTACATATGAGTACTTAAGCCAAATAACTCAACTCCAAGCAATTTGGACCGAACTCGATTATCAAATGACAGTCAAATTAAAACGATAGAGGGCTAAAAAGGCTATATCGATTTGAAGACATGAAAGTGCAATTTCTCGATTTTTTCAAGTGGTCAATCAAAACTACTAGTAATTAGGGGGTTCAATTAAAAAGAAATGCGTACAAAATGTCATTCAAATTTACCCTGGCTTCCCCGTTCGCGTGCGTCCAAACATACAAAATGGTTAAGAAGAAAATGTGTATAATATTTAGATATACATTGTACCAAATTCTGCAGTTTCATCAGCAAGCTGCGGTCAGTGGTTCAACCACTCCCAGACATACCCGCCCCAAAGCCTAGCACGCCAAGTAATTGACTAATGAATAGGCTCTTGATGGAAATGAAAATAAAAGAAAGATATAAAACAATATGTAAACATTTCTGTGCATTCTCCACTCTTTGGATACAAAGTAGACAAATGTGAATCATACATAACAATATGAATCATTCATTACTGACACTTGTAACTTTACAATAATGACGTAATGAATATCTGATCAGCCAGCATGAGATTGTTGCAATTGATGTGAATGTATAGATAATTACTATTTGAATATGAAAATGACTGATCACTGAAAATGTCCCTCTTAAAAACAGCAGATTGAGAACAGAAACGAAATCGGGGTCTTAAAAAGAAAGATGTCTGTCTCTAAGGCAATGTTGCATGAAATTTATTTGCTAGAAATACGAAGTTGTGTTCTTGTGCATTACTATTAAACTACTAAATTTGTTATTTTGACGCGTCTTTGCCCTAAACTCGACTGGTGCGAAATTGAATGGAGACAATTTTGTACCGCAAGAAAGATTGAATCTGTTCCTAATAATTGTGATGTCGTGAGCACAAAATTAAAAGTTATTAACCCAAAGGTGCCTATGGGAATCATGTGACAAAGCCAACCCAACTAGTCCTCGACGGGTTAACAGCGAATTTGAACGAAGGGAAAATAGGAGTGAAGAGAATCGCTCGAACATGAATGCTTGTGTACGCATGCTCAGTAGCCTTACAGTCTGAACTGGATTTTCGACCCACAAGTTTTCCAAAACAGAGCGTACGTTCTGTCGTTGAAGCAAGTCAGGTGTGCTGTGTTACATTGCGAGTGAGTGTCAAGAAGAACAGTGATAGGTATACATAGATAAATATCCATGAGTATCATGAATATGAATATCTAAACAAAATGGAAACAGGCCCTACGTTTAACAGTTGAATCCAGGCCAGTGCTTGAATGAAGTAGTGAATTCTTTGCTTTCGTTAGTCAGACTTTCTTTCAGCTGCAGTATATCATGTAATAATATCTATCTATATATATATATATATATATATATATATATATATATATATATATATCATTTTTTCATCTTTCCATCTGTAATAGTGATTACGTACCATTTGGTGATGGAAGTACATGTATATAATCTAATTTTTGACAATAATTGTCTTTGATCTCTAGTTTTACAAGGACAACAAAATACGATGAATATGTATTTTTGATGATTTTTTTTGAATATCAAGCTTGTTTGATAAGTTTAAAGCGAATAGAAATAAAAAGAATTTCTTCTGATTACAACTGTCACCATGTTTATGTGAAGTCTTGTTTGATAATGCTAAACGCTGGCCCGTTGATGTAAATCTGATGATAGCATGTTTGTGCAATTAATGTGCATGTGTCTTTGACACGAAATTCCAAACCAGTTTAAAGTTAGTTTCAAAAAGAGGTAAAATATGACAAACGCAGCAGTGAAAATTTGATCCAAGTTGGAGTAAGGATAAGGGAGTCTTGGAATTTCAATCGTTCACTTTTATTTTTATTTTGCACAACAGTCCTTTTACAGTTGATATGACTATGTAAATTAGTGAGTTATGATGTCACCTCACAATTTTCCATTGATCGTGTACTGAAAAAGGGCGAAAATTATTATCATTCTTTTTTTTGAGGGGGGGGGGGGTGGGGGTTAAAGAATAATACATTTGTTGCACATTTAAAGTATTGATTCATTCAACTCGGCTGCGCCTCGTTGAATGGATCGTTTCATCTTTCACCTCATGAAATTGCACTCATAAACATTCATTATTTGTATAAAACCTAGATAAATCCCTGTCAGTTAATTGATTGGTTTTATTGATCATTCGTCCCATTTAACAATTACGTCATCATTCGTGCAATTGTGGCTCTTAATACCGTGCATATACGATTTGCTCCATTGCACGCACGCCGAGAGCCCGGCACACTACAAAACGCTTGCGTTTGCAGTGTGTACAGTATACTATCATGTGAGCACTCTCTATCATGTGAGCTCCTTTGTGGAGACAATATGAGCTCCCTCGTGGAGATACCTATATATTTAATAATGTTCATATATATTTTTTAAAGATTAATAATGTCTGTTTTATGTTAAGTGCTGTCTGGGGCAAATTATTTGTATAGGGCCCCATTTTTCTCCTTCTTCTTTCTTTCTATAAAACAACAACAACAACAACACTCTCTCGATCTCAGATCCCGCACATTCTTTTTTTTTCTTCTACATTCATGAAACATCAAATGACAAGGATCTTTTTTAGGCGTTATATCAAACAAATAATATATTTTTTTTTAAATATTCCCGCAATGGACAGAATATTCTGATTTTTCTTCTCGTAGTGAAAGTTGACATAATTTATGTTCATTCAACCCGGCTGTGCCTCGTTGAATGGATCATTTCATCTTTCAACTCCTGAAATATTCTCTCCATGGCACTCATAAACGTTTATTATTTGTATATCATTACAGATTTCTGATTGTTTCGAATGCTTTTTTTGAGTTTCATGGACTTAAGAATCAGCAAATAGACATTCTGGTGATCTAATACTCTATAAACACACACCACTAGAAACGATTCCACAGTTTTTTTTCCCACTAAATAATAGAAACCACCAGGACAAACAGAAAGCGTTTGAACATACTTCATTAGATCATAAAGATCATTAGAAACCATCACCTACCATAGAACAAATTCTTCATTATAACCTAATGAAGCAAAAGGGCCTATATAGAAAACAACAGGCCCTATAGAAACTGGGAGTGCATACATGTACAGTCAATAAGAAACTGATTTCCATCATTGTGCAGAATTTTGCTTCACAACGAATTTTAGCCAAGACAGTAATGACTGCAACATATTTTGTTTCCTTCCTGAAAAAAATGTGGAGCAAAATGTTGCACCCAACAAATTTATCAGATAATGCTGCCAGTCTGGAATTTTTCGAATTACACGATTACACGATTACACTTCCATATAAATTGAAAGACATAATTTTAATACCAATTCGACGACAATGTTGTTTAGTCCATAGTGACATACGGGGAATGAAATAAAAATAACAATAAAACAACATGTATAGACAGGTTTGATCATGCATTTAGCTTAAATCCTTCATTGTGTCTGTGTCTCTGTATGGTGTGTTCTACGTCGTTTCCATCACTGGGCAGTCCAATCGCTTATTCTTATTCATTCCATAAAATTTGTACATTTTTATCATGTTTTCTGAATTCCTGTAGGTTTGTAACTGCTCATTGCAGAAATCTAACAGTCAATCATATAATAGTTTTCTAATGGTCAGTTATGTTTGAATAGGCTGTACAGCCGTGTCTCCAATGGTTTTTTAATGGTCCAACAGGATATCTCTAATGGTTTCTAATAGTTCAATAGGCTGTACATAATTATCTTTAATGATGCAGGCCTATCTCTAATGATTATCGAACGTTCCAATAGGCTGTCTCTCTATAGATTTTCGAATGTTCCAATCGACAACATCTCTAATGGTTTTCCAATGGTCCAACAGGCTGTGTCTCTTAAGATTTTCTAATGGTCCAATAGGCTGTATCTCTAAAGGTTTCCAATTGGTCAAATAGGCTGCATCTATAATGGTTTCTAGGGGTCCAATGGGCTGTGCATATCTTTGCTGGTTTTCCAATGGTCAAATGATTTGTCAAAGAAGCTGTATCTCTATAAATGGGTTTCTAATGGTCCAATAGGCTTTACATATCTTTCCTTAATTTCTAGTAGCCCTAAAGGCTGTATAAATTTCACTGGTTTTCTAATGATGGTATAGGCTGTATCTCTACTGGTTTTCTAATGGTCCGATAGGCTGTACCTCTACAGATTTTCATTTATTCCAATCGGCTGTATCACTAATGGATTCTAATGGAGTGATAGGTTGTACAAACCTTTATATGATTTCTAATGGTCTAATGGACTGCATCCCTAAAGTTTTTCTATTGATCAAAAATGCCGTATCTCTAAACGTTTTCTTATGGTCCACTATGCTGTTATACCTTTACTGGTTTTTTAATAGTCACGTTTGTACATATCTTACTGGTTTTCTAATGGTCAAATACGCTGTATCTCTAATTGTTTTTGTATGTTCCAATAGGATGTCTCACTAAAGGTGTAGCTATATCTGCAAATGTTTACGTATATTTCAATAGCATGGATAGGCTGTATCTCTAATGGTTTCTAATGGTGCAATAGGCTGTACATATAGGCTGTCAGCTGGCTGTATTTCGAATTTATGGTTGCTAATCGTTCAATAGGCTCTACAAATCTTTACTGGATATCTAATAATCCAGCAGGCTGTATAATATTACTGGTTTTCTAATGGTGCAATATATAGGCTGTATCTCTAATGGTTTTCTGATGTTCCCATTTGCTTAATCTCTAACAACCGTCTAATGGTTTTCTAACGGTGTAATATGCTGTATATCTAATAGTTTTCTTATGGTCCAATAGGCTGTATCTCTAAAGGTTTTCGAATGGTCTAATAAGCTGTATCTCTTATGGTTTTCTGATGATCCAATAGGATGTACAAATAGGCTGTATCTGTCGTGGTTTTCATAATAATATGTTCCAATGGGTTAGGCCTATTATCTAAAGGTTTCAAATGGTCAAATAGGCGGTTATTGTCCCCGCCGAACGAGTTCGAGCAGGGGACTATGAAACGGGCTCCGTACGTGTGTGTGTCCGTGTGTCCGTCCGTCCGTCCGTCCGTGTGTCCGTCCGTCCGTCCGTGTGTCCGTGTGTGCGTCCGTGTGTGATCAAAATCTTCAATTTGCTACTTCTCTGTCATTTATGAGCCAATTTTGATTCTGTTTGCTTTATATGATAGCACTACATGGGAGATTTGAAACTTCTACACAGAATTTCAGTCGTGACCTTTGACCTTGACCTTTGACCTATATTGTACATTTTGCTACAAAATGCTACTCCTTCGCCATTTCTAACCCGATTTCGATTCCGTTTGCTTTATGTGATGGCACTAGGTGAGGGCTTCAAAACTTCTACACAGAATTTTGACCTTTGACTTCTTTGACCTCTGACCTTGATTTTTTGACCTATATTGTACATTTTGCTACAAAATGCTACTCCTTCGCCATTTCTAACCCGATTTCGATTCCGTTTGCTTTATGTGATGGCACTAGGTGAGGGCTTCAAAACTTCTACACAGAATTTTGACCTTTGACTTCTTTGACCTTTGACCTTGATTTTTGACCTATATTGTACATTTTGTTACGAAATGCTACTCCTTCGCCATTCTTAACCCGATTACAATTCCGTTTGCTTTATATGATGGCACTAGTTGAGGGCTTCAAAACTTCTACACAGAATTTTGACCTTTGACTTCTATGACCTTTGACCTTGATTTTTGACCTATATTGTGCATTTTGCTACAGAATGCTACTCCTTCGCCATTTCTAACCCGATTTCGATTCCGTTTGCTTTATGTGATAGCACTAGGTGAGGGCTTCAAAACTTCTACACAGAATTTTGACCTTTGTCTTCTTTGACCTTTGACCTTGATTTTTGACCTATATTGTACATTGGCTACAAAATGCTACTCCTTCGCCATTTCTAACCCAATTTCGATTCCATTTGCTTTATGTGATGGCACTAGGTGAGGGCTTCAAAACTTCTACACAGAATTTTGACCTTTGACTTCTTTGACCTTTGACCTTGATTTTTTACCTATATTGCACATTTTGTTACAAAATGCTACTTCCGGCGGGGACATATGTTACGCACCGCGTAATTTCTACTTTTCCTTGTTATGCACTTCTTACGTAGCTTTATGGTCCAATAGGTTGTAACTCTAATCATTTTCCAACTTTCCAAGAGGCTGTATCTCTCATGGTTTTCTAATTGTTAGTTATAATTCTAATTGTCAAATTTTATATGGATTTTTGACCCGGGAGGTCAGCTAACGGTGTGACTTAACGACTGAAAAAAGATTCATCACTATCTTCGAAGCAGATGTCGTTTGTACATAAAGGTAATTTTGCTTTGAATAATGCCGGGAAAGAGTGAAGAAAAAAAAAGAAATAAAATACAAAAGGCACAGAAAGAGAGAGAGAGAGAGAGAGAGGAACGAGAACAAGAACGAGAAACAACTTCATTTATATCCATCGTACATAAAAAGGAATTTAAGGAATGTGTAATCTTCACACAACGCACACACTTTACAGTGTCACATGGGGTAAACACACGTCAGCTCAAACGCGTACTCACACATTCTGTATTAGTACCGCATTCTAACTAGAATTACAAGCCTTGAACGAAGTGCAGTATATATTGATATTCATTGATGCATTTTTTTTCTTTCAATTTCTTTCATTCGTTGTTGTTGTTGTTGTTGCTCAGTTTTTATTCACAATAATTGACTTCCGCGTCCCGGAAATTCGAACTTGCACGTATTTAACCCCAGCCCATCCCTCTTCGGTCACACTCTTCGCGAACCCGTGGTCGACAAAACGAACATGAACTCAGAAGCAACGAATCATTCCAAACGGCCAAAAGATGAAGTGCCGTCGACTGTCGAACGCCAATGCTGCCAGAAAGAGTCTGAAGAAATCAATGTGAGTACAAATCAATCAAACGTGTAAAATTCATTTTGATAAATCATGGGTTTGATCCCGATTACCGAGTCATTGCGAAGAGAAAGCAATGCATTGAAGCTGCACGATGTAGACGCATTTACCCTAAACTCATAGTAATTGACGCGAATAGCCTCTTGCATTACATTTTCCGCTTGTATCTTGGAGAATATATGGCATAACTGTCAGTTGACAAATAGATCTTATACTAAAGGTGTATTCAAGGTATTTGGTGCTATGAACTCTCTCTTCAATTACAAGAGAGCTGTCTCGTGTTTGTTTATAGGTCTGCATGTGTGTATACTTCTTCTGCCTTAATTTACCTTTTTTTTGACTTGTTTGTTTTGCACCTAGATTTTTTTTTTTTAATGAGGGATCTGAAAACTACAAGGATAGCTCTGCTTTTAGCAGCCCCTTCCATTTCCAACAGCTTTCTTTTTCAGTATTTGTCTTGAAATAAACCCAACAAGCCGAAGACACCACGAGACATACGGCCCACTAGCTCGATATCGAAATAAAGGTCCATTAGTCGTGCATTGTATATGAGTCTGACAGAAAGTGAACAAAGCCTCGAGTTCGTCAGTAGGCAAAAAGGGCCAACGAGACCGACACTGCCGCAGTGTACGCGGCGTACACATTAAGACCAATGATGTCAGGCTGGTTGGCCATTTTTGCGTAGTGTCAGTCTCGTGGGCCTTATTTGCGTATATAAGTGTCGAACTTGTGGACTGTATGACTCGTGACCTGCATGCTTGACGTGCACCCTGCTTAACAACGTCTCGGTGTATTATTGTTTGTGAAGAGTATTACAGTTAAGCTACCACCAAGATTGATGTTGAGGGTTGGCAAAGTTCCTTGCACGAGTGCCCACCTCGCGAACAGGTGTCACAAACATTTGCCTTGACACTGGGAATGAAACATCAAATGAAATAAATGCTTTATTACAGTTTGTGTTGACTTATTCACGTTTTGGCTCTATCACATTAATGGTCAAGAGCACAATACCCGAGAGGAGTCACCTCTTTGTTCAGTATGAGGAGGGAAACCCCAGAGTGTTTGCAGATTTTGGGGCCACACTTCTGACCGACAGCCAATCCCATCGCTTGGTGGATGTGGACCCCTCGGGAGTAGCGCATCAGATTGGACTGCGGTGAGTTGCCTTTTGAAAGTGGGATTTACATCTACATTCTGTATGACTCTAGTTGATTTTCAGAATATCGTCTGTTACCATGGCAATCGTCTTGCTTATCATGTATATAATGTTACAGTGCAACTTACTATGTTACTGATGTGCTTTCTTTTTCAAAATGAATGTCAAGCAGTTAGCTATACGCCCACAAGAAATGTGAAAAGGGTTTGAAACTGTAAAGGATATGAATACGGCATTCGGATAAAGAAACTCATGTTTACTTCTAATGGCTTAAAACATGAAACAAAAAAACAAACAAACAAACAAACAAACAAACAAACAAACAAACAATCCCATAACAATCGTGAAAGGCTGTCGTAATGTTCAAAATACTAGCAGTATACTACAAGTATTTCATTATAATGATGATCATAATGCCCCCCCATGGGGAAGAGGAGGTTACATATATATATATATATATATATATATATATATATATATATATAGATAGGTCCCTATATATATATATATATATATATATATATATATATATCTTGGAGCGGAATTTTATAGTTTTGGTTATTGATGTAGTTCTTATAATGCTATTCTGGTATCTCCCCCATACACTTTGGATCTTGTGATTCCCAGTGTTGCAAGTGATGTCCTTGGTATATGCATTATTTTTTTATACATGAAAATGGAAAAAAAAAATATTGCAGGGAAATAGTTGAAATAATCTTTGCACCTCAGTTATGTTTGTGTCATACTTTTGTGAACACAAAGTGGAAATGAATTCATATGAAATCAAATCAAGGAAAAACGCAGTATCTACATGACATGTCTGATGCAAATAAGCATAACATTGCGGGGGATGTATGATAGCAATGTAGTGAATATGAATATGGATGCTATTTGCCACTATTAGCCATCTCCTTGCCACCAGCTGTGGGTTGAGCGAACTCTAGATATTTATACTCATTATCATGCATTCCTTGCGCTTCAGAGACTGTGAAATGTATTTGAAAAAGGAACTAAATTTCTTCTTGTTTCATTCATACTCTTATAAGGTACAACGATGAAATCTTCTTCTTCAATGGCGTGAACGTGCAAGACGTAATCCATGGCTCTCTGGTATACGCCATTAGAGAGGCTGGACCAAGATTGCTATTTGTCAGTATATTCTTCCTTTTTTCTTTCTTTCTTTCTTTCTTTTTTTCTTTCTTTTTTTGAAAAGGGGTGTTAATTGTCGTTTTCAATGAAATAATCGTCTGAACTGAATAGTCTTACATGCTGCTATATTCTGTAAATTGCCCAGTGAAAAATGAAGCTGATAAAAAATATTTTTGAAAAATGACGATTTAAAGGCATTATTTACCATTTGTAGATGAAACAAAATCCCACTTTTAGTGCTTCAAATAGTTCTTAAATGTGAGTTCGGGATAAAAACAACCAATGTGAAAATGTGAATCAGTATAATCAATTTTAATTATTGTTAAATATACCAAATGTGAACAATAGTTATAATTAAACTGTTTCTAGACTAAACCATGTACAGTTATGGTTAATGGAGGAAAATAATGATACCTCTGTATATTTAGCTCTGATTGGGAAATCTTTATATGTATATAGGATGCTTTATGATACACCTGACCTACCCATACACTGCCATATGTACAAAATGATATAACTCGAATATTTTTCAAAATCACTCCTCCCATTGGTAAACATTATCCTTAGATAATGCTTTAACAGAATCAAATAAAGAAGCAGTGATTGGTCGAATGTATAAACATACTAAAAGCTCTCCTGCAGAGCAATGCTAGAATAAGCAGAAGCCGCAGTTATTTCTGTCGGATAATGATAGATACGTTGATGATGAGAGTAAAATTTCCAAAACTTCTGCGCTCTTCAGTGTCATATCTACTTGAGCAACACTGAACAGGTTGTGTAGTTAGGAAAGTTCGCAAATTTTCAGATTGATATTCTGAATGTAAATGAGTGCAATAGAGTGTCCTCACCATTTATATAATTATCATTGTCGTTTTATTTCTAAATGCTACAATTTTCAACAAATTAGCATATTATACCGTTATATAGCTCTGGTAAATTCCTAAATTGCTATTTCGATCCGTATACCTTTTCCTCTCTTTCAGTGGCTAACAGTTATCAAGTCTCAAATTTTTCCATTAATCTTGTCGTTGGTTTTCTTTATATATCACTAGGTATGTAACAAGTGTCTACTTCCCTTCAACATCCCGTATGCTTTTCCGAATATCATCTTTGCTATATCTTGATGCAACTGTCATGATAGTGATCAGGGAGCTAATAAGGAAGCTAGACTAATGTCATGAATGTTTTTTTTTTCCCCACCAGCGTATGAAGTTTAAACCATAGTGTCTGTTGTGACCAAAGAGCCTGAATGGAATGGTATCCGTGGTAACGAGAGGGAGCTTGAAAGGAACAAACAATGCTATGGAATGCTAGCCGCATTCCTTTTTGTACAGACCCATTCTTCACTTCGTTCTCTCTCTAGCATGACGAGTGATTTATTAATACGTATATCTATTGAAAGAGATTACGAGCCGTCTCCAGGGCAGTTCTTGAAAGAGGTTATCATACCCAATTGTGCTGCTATAAATCAAAAAGAGAAAAAAATGCCAAAGGTTCATCACAAGCTTGGGCTGAATAGGTAGCACGATATATTCCCCGCTTACCCTCCACTGACATTATAATCCGCCGACATTTACTCTGAAAATTGCGACAAAAAAACATTTCTAAGCGACATTTGCTTAGTCGACAACTATTCTGCCGATATCATTTTCCTCAGCAGACAATTGCCCCGCCAACATTATTGCTCCAAAGATTTGAAATTCGCTCCGCCGGCAAGTACTCGGGTAAGGGTTAGGGTCAGGTCATGTGCCAATCAAGCCTGAATTAAAGATAATTGTATAAGAACGTTCGCTTTTCATGAATTCTGTGTGAAACTATGAAATATAGTTTGGCGAAATGGATAATGTCATTAAGAAATTATTTTCCACGAGTGGTATTTCTGTTTTGAGTCAACCATTTGTAAGAGATAATATGGGTGAACAGTCGAGTTATTTATCATAGATTTATTTAAATGTTTCACTGGTTAGTGTCCAAAAATACTAGCATCCGATTATTCATTTATTTATTTATTCATTTATTTATTATTATTATTATTATTTATTTATTTATTATTATCATTATTACTATTATTATTATTTTTTTTGGGGGGGGGGGGTGTTGATAGCTAAATGACGGAATCTCAGCTCTTATTCCTCGTGTCTATCATCACTATTTAGTAGTGTGTAAAAGGCCTAATGAGGTGGGGGGGGGGGGGTGGGAGGGGGATACTCCCTTCCTCTCGACGGAGGTTTTGCGTTTTTAAGATTGAAATAAAGCGATATGAAGAACAGTTCCTGTGGAAAATTCGAAAAATTGTCATTCCCCTCTATAGTCTTCAGACTATAGAGGGGACCAGGCAATAGAAGGGCGGCAAGATACCCCTCCCATTTTCGAGGGAGATGTTTCATTTGAGAACTGAAATTCAACGAAATGATGAACACTTTGGTTGGAATACCTGGAAATTTGTCAATCAGAGATGTGTAGCAAGTCTGCAGATTTTGAAGGAGACCAAGCAGGAAGATGTGTAGGGATAAGCCCTATGTTTTTCCTCTCCTACACGAGGGAGATTTTGTATGTTCAAAATGTAGCCATATAGTTTGCTATTAAACTGGGGGGGGGGGGGGGAGCGGGAAGAAGGCGTGGGAGAGCGCTATCTCCACCCTTCCCATCTGGTATGAGCTTTTACCTTTGTAGAGTTGAAATTGAGCTAGGATTATACGTGAAAAGTGATAGAGGAAATAATAATGGTAACAATAATGGAAAATAGTGGAAATGACGATATTAACAATTATCATACGATACATTCATACGATTTTCTCATATACATTTTTCATATGATACAGTATATACAAATTTGGGTATATGCATAGTTTTGTTTGTTTGAAAAGATTTTATTTTCTGCATTTCATATTTTCTTTCAGAATAACAGAAATAACAAAGGCAGGTTCAATTACACAAATACAATTCTGAAAATTATTGACATATTACATAGTAAGTCATATTTTGTATGTAAAGACAAATGAAACGTTAAATAACATACAAAATGTTTATATGGCCAATAATGACTTAATTCACAGTACAATATATAATATATACATATGATGCAGAGGGCCGCCGTTATAAGCCGTGCTTGAACAGACGGACAGCCAGAGTTAAATTACCATTTTTTATTGTAGTACTTGAACACTAATACAGATGGGCCATGTTAAAGTGCGTGTAAATCCAGTTTTATACAATTACTTGGTAAACAGGAGTGGTGCCTGTGAGTGCGTGTGCAGGTGATGAAGCGCGAAAGTGTTGATGGTCAGCACTTCTAAGAGAATGATTGGATATGTTATAATATGGGCGAAGGGTCAAGCAGCAAAGTAAAAGAAAAGGAAAAGGGGGTGGACCAAATATTGCCTTGTTGTTGAGTATAAGAGGTACATGTTTAATGATTACTGTACCGTATGATATTGTGCCAAGAAATATTTCTTTGTATTTGCCTTAAAGGAATAGAGAGATGTGCACTGTTTTATGTGGAGAGGGAGTGAACTCCAAATATCAGGCCCGTTAGGCATAGAATAATATAGTAGATATATCGGACAAAGTATGCATATAATTATGGTTGAGGTAGTCGATACCTGAAAAACTGAAGACTGACCAATGGCTCTTTTGTTCCTCTTTAAGATACGGATAACTTGCTTGGTTTTTTTTTTTGTTCTAAATGCTCTTACAGTGCGCTTCATAACGCTTTTTCTTCAGTCGTTTATTTTTCAATTCTCTTATAGGGAGGGATCCGGATTACGAAACAAGAGCAGAGCTCCAAGGTGGAGAAAGGATACGTGTATGTTCGTCTTGGGGCTGGGGGTAAGGATTTTTTCAAGATTCAAATTTATTTTCACTTCCATCAAATAAACAAAGAAATTATATACATTGCATACGTACAGGATATTTGAAATAATTGCAGAATGTGATTTGACAAAGTACATATGAAAATGAGAAGCAGATGAAGAAAAAAAAAATCCCGCAATTATATCTTTGTGAATATATACATAAAGCGTGTAATACAAGTCAACTAATGATGAGGATGGAAGTGGAGGGTCCCACTATTAAGAAGCAGAGCTTGTACAATATGGGACCCTCAGAAAACACACAAGACAGCAATATAAAACAAAATAAAACGAACCGATGTCAACTGACATCAAAGTAATTGGGAAGGGGAAAAGGAAGAACCAAAAAAAAAAAAAAAGAAAAAAGGGGAAAAAACTACAGCATGTGCCATCGTGGACGTAAGCAATCTGGATTCCATGATGTAAAATAAGTGATGAAATACAACCTGGATTGAACATAATGCAAAATTTTTTATACATAATTATATTGGTAAGAATACGAGAGAACAGACACTTCGATATATGCGGAACACTGACAGGAACATAATTATAAGGAGGACTAATGTAAAAAAATTAAAATAAGTTGATAATAATTGTCTAATAAACAGAAAAAACGATGACTTGACTGAGATGGGAAAACGAAACTAACTCGGTTGGGTGTTGTAAGATTTCAATAAAAATAATTTTAATTTATTCTTGAAGGAGTTCAGCGATTGAGCTGTTGCAATATTGTTGTGAAGTAAATTCCAATACTTTGGCCCATTATAGATGAATGTGTTTTGAGCCAACAAAGTTCTCAGAAATGGCAAATGGAAGTCATGTGATTGCCTTGTTGGATAATTGTGAACGGATTGATTCCTTTGAAACATTGTTTCGAATATATTTGGAAGATTGTTTTTGTTATAATTATACATAAATTGTTCTAAATTAAACAAATACAAATAATTAATTTTCAATATGACTGATATTTTATGCTCATAGAATAGTGGGTCAGTATGGGACAAAAATGCAGTATGACATATGATACGGAGTGACTTCTTTTGCAATAAAAGTAATTTATCTAAAAATGTTTTATATGTATTTCCCCACGCGAGAATACCGTAATTTAAATATGGCAATATTAAGGATGAATATAATGCGGGATGTAAGCAGGGACGACAAAGGAAAACAAAATTAAAGCTTATTAATTATACCAATATTGCGTGAAATAATTTTACATATACTGTCAATATGAAATTTCCATGAAAGCTTATTGTCAACTGTTATTCCAAGATATTTTACATGGGAAACATTTTCGAGTGGAGTACCATCTAAAACAATGTCAACAAGTAATGCCTCAGTAGAATTACTAAAAAGCATATATTTTGTTTTTTGAAGATTAAGAGATAACTTATTTGCTTTTATCCACTGGGCAACATTATCTAATTTTGAATTCATTGTATTAACAAGGGTAAGAAGATTATTGTGCGAAAAAAATAAATTTGAGTCATCTGCAGAGAGAATGAAAGAAAAAACATCTGATGATCTACAAAAATCATTTATGTAAACATTAAACAATAGTGGACCTAATAAATTTCCCTGTGGAACCACACATTTGATATCTAACATTTGTGAATTACAACCATTTAGAGAGACATTTTGTTTCCTGTTCATGAGGTAGCTCCTGAACCACTCCAAGGCCTTCCCACGCACTCCATAATGATGTAATTTGTTAAGTAAAATATCATGATTAAGGTGTCGAAGGCCTTGGAGAAGGCCAGGAACAAACCTATCAGATGGGAAGATTTGTCGATAGTACGTGCCACTTTTTCTATAAAACTCAATAATGCATGTGTAGTGCTATGTTTCTCCCTAAATCCAAACTGAGAAATCGAAAATATGTTATTGGATTTAAAAAAACTAATAGTTCTTTTATAAACAATTTTTCAAGATTTTTTGATAATGTACTTAACAAAGAAATTAGTCGGTAATTATTTACGTCTAATTTGTCACCTTTTTTTTTTAAACAGAGGTATGACTTTTGCTGTTTTCATACTTTCAGGGACGGTGCCGTTCAAAAGGGATAAATTAAATACATGAGCTAAAGGATCCGCAATTGACGATATTACCCCCTTTTTTGGAACTAAAATCAGAGACAATATTAATTATCTCGTGAGTGTATGTTGGATTTAAAAATATTAAACTAGAATTTGGTGGACCCCAAAATTCGGAAAAATGTTTTGTGGAGGGAGGAATATTACTTGTCAGGCTTTCCCCAATTGAAGAAAAATGATTATTCAAAATATTACAAATTTGATGAGGATCTTCTAAAATTTCGCCATCGAATCTAATTTTTGTAATATTTGACTTGACATTTGATATATTCATGGCTTGCTTTAAAACTTTCCATGTACTTTGCGTATCATGCCTGTAAAATTGTAACTGGTTAGTATAATTTTTTTCTTTTCTATACGTATAATTTTCGTCAAAGTATTCTTATAACTAATATATTTCAACTTTGATTGCTCAGTACGTTTCATTTTAAATCTGTAAAATAAATCATTCTTTCTATTTATGGAACGCGAAAGCGATTTTGAAATCCATGGAAGCCTAGATATATTTTTTATAATTAGCTGATTTTTGTCTACGTTTTGGAATACAAATGTCCAAATGTTGGATAAAAATCTTCATAAATATTCAAAAGACAAATTAACATCATTTGTATCAAAAATACAGGACCAGTCTGCAGTGTCTAAACTAGCACCTAGCCTGGCTTTATTTTCATGTGTGATTCTTCGTTTAAATAAACGGTTGTATTCATTATTAACTGTCTCGTTTAAAGAAAAACCAGTCGAGGTGGGGAAATGATCGGTGATATCTGAGAGTACTACAAAAGAATCGGGAGGAGGAAGAATGTTACAAAAAAATGTTATCAATAAGAGAAACGGATTCATTAACTATACGTGTAGGTTTAGATATTAAGGGTAAGAAAGAGGCAGATAAAAATATTTCCAAAAACCCTTGCGACATATTATTCTGTTTTAATAAATCTATATTAAAATCACCCATTATAAAACAATTTTTATTAATAAAAAGTGGGTTTTTAACCAAATCCGAAAGATAATCTAAAAATGATTGAATATTCGCGCTTGCTGGTCTATATACTACACCTATGATTTATAATTTTACTGCCAGGAACTGTGATTTCAAAAAATAAAGACTCAAAGAAATCATTCATACTGAACATACATGCAAGCTGAATTCTAATTCCTTTTTTTTTTTGGTTTATATATGATGAAAAGGGAAAAAAGTATAACTTATTCTTACACCTCTCCTTAACCCCAATCCTTTTCTCTCTTTCAGATTTCCCCCTTTCCTCTTTTAATTCTTTGCTCTCCGGATCTTCCCTTCCCGACAGCAATTACATAGTCCAAAAACAGAAAGATAATTTTATGTAGGTAGAATATGAAAGCACGTTTAGTGTGCGAATCACAGGAACGCGTGATTAAGCAGTATGAGTATGTGTAAATCTGCGTGTGGATTTATGTGTTTGTGTGTTTGTTTATGAGTGTATGCATGTATACTCATAGTTATACCATCACAATGTAATACGTGATGCTTTGTTAAATCATGCAATTCAACTTCGGAGGCACAACATTTTTCTAAAGTTGACCAGTATTAAGAAAACCAATCTTGGACCGCATACACTATAGGATATTGTAGTACGATAAAATAAATCCATGCTTACATACTCGTGTCTGAATAAGAAGCATTATATTACCGCGTAGTGTATCATGCACTAAAAAAACAAACAAACTATATGCAAGTCGGTCTCGATCTGTCGCACATGATATTTCTCTTTATATAAACTCCTTTACATTTTCATCGCATCACACTTTGGAACAGGATATAAGTAGAAAGGGAGAGTTATGGCCCGTTTACACCGGGCACGGTACTGGCAACGGGCCGGGTTTTTGCTATGGTGCGCCAAAAGGAACCATGTCTAGTTCTGTTGAAAAAAGAATAAATGATTCGGTCCAAAATCACCCAAAATCTTATTCTTATGTCAAAATCAAGAGCAAAAAAAAAAAAAAAAATCAACAGTAGATGATTAATTTTGTAACAAAATTATCGGCGGGTAAGTGATATTGTAACAGAACCAGACATGGTTCCCTCTGGCGCACCACAGCAAAAACCCTGTCCATTGCCCGTTACCGTACTCGGTGTAAATCAACTGTAAACGGCCTTTGATTTTACTGTCTTTGTCACTGTTCGAGAAATTAAATACCCATCGATTTCGACTCCACATCTCAGGTTGGATCCTGCACTGTCTTCAAATTTGAAATTAGGGAACACCTTTAAAAGAGAATGAAACCCAAAGGATAAATGTGGATTGAGTGCATGTAGCAATAGTAGAACAATCAGTGAAGTTTGAGGGAAATCGGACGATCGTTCCGAAGTTATGATTTTTAAAACTGATGTGTTGGATGAGAAAACTACAATATGTAGCGACGTCAAGCATGAACAAGGAAATAAAGAAAACATAAAGAGAATTCGGCACATGTAAACATGATATTACTCTTAACATAATTTGTGAGATGATAAAAAGAAGGAAACGTGTACTTTTTATGAAAATTAAGTTTTGTGGAATTCTCTTTATACTGTATTGCACCTATGTCCATTTTTTTTTTAAATGGACAATTTTGTAATTTTCCCGAGAATTTTCTGTGTTTACAATCCTCTGACTAGCACACAACGTGCCACAGGTGCAGTTCAGCAAGAAGGAGTTGATAGAGGTAGAGCATGAGGACGTAAATGTCGCACTGTTCATCCTCCCTGATGAAGAGAGCTTCCCGACAATAGACAGCACATACGAGTTGACATGGTCGAGTGAAATTCAGCTGAGCCTGGAGTCAGGCAACACGTCAGGGATGAACTTAGCTATCACCTCCGACAGGGCTTACTTCACCAGAAATAACGGTGAGGATGCGTGAGTAGGCGTGTATAAGATAATTATGATTATTATGTGTATAATACACATACGCAGACACACACACACACACACCGACACACACGCACATATATATACATATAAATTACAAATATGAATATATATATATATGTATACATATATATATGCATATATATATATATATATATACATATCTCCCTCCCTTCTCTCCCCCCTCTCTCTTTATCTATACATCAAAGGTCTGTGATGAAGGCCTTTGACCGAAACGTCAGTCGAAATCTTTTGCTCCTTCGGTGTAATTATTTGACTCTTTCTACGATATAATTATATCTATCTACCTATATATATATATATATATATAGAGAGAGAGAGAGAGAGAGAGAGAGAGAGGGAGAGAGAGGGGGGGGGGGGAGGGACTGGGGAAGGGAGAGAGTTCCTAGGAAATGTCTAACTTCTCCACCTATAATTATTTAGATCAATTAAACTCGTCGTGATCGGCCGGCGAAAATCAACAAATCGGTCATCCCTTTGCGAATATTACCAAAAATAATGTGACACACTTATCAATGGTAGGCCTACGTGATCGTAATTCATACTCAAAACATTTGTCAATTCGTACACTTTTGTCTTTGCAGCTATTCAAATTTCCTAGGTATGCATATTTCAGTCATAGTTTTTAATAATGAGGTGTAACGCGAGATAGGACGGCTTGAGGGGCACGTTAGCTCATGTCAATACTATTCTTTAATCTTCTTTAAACGTCAAAATTCGGTAGAAGTTTGATCTCGGTAGGGGAAATAGCATTTTTCTTGCACGGTTTGTGCCCTGGTAGTCCCCTTATCTACTTAAATCGTTCCTTCCATACCGTGAAATGGAATTGTTGGAACACATTCAAATTTTGGGCATACCGTCTATACAAACAGTTAAAAAAACAATAACAGAAAAAAAGAATTTAGTAAAACAAACTCGAAAAACGCAAAAAAAAGAAGATTTGATGAAATAGAAAAAAATGATAGTCTGTTACATATGTTCATTGTCAAACATGATGTCTAATGTGTAAAAGCGGAGCATTATGAACAATTATTTCTACACTTCATTAATAAAGAAAAAAATAGACTGCTTAGAAATGATTTTTTTTTTTGCCGTGATTTCTCATATTGATAACAGAGATGCCTATTTCCACTGTACATTGACAATATTGTTTTTCTTTGACGTCTTAATAATGAAAATGCTTGGTATTGATATCTTTTTTATTAATCTGTGGATTTGAATGATTGGCGGACACTGTTCGCGAGGTATCGTGGAATTTGAATGACCATTTTAATAGTGAATTTTATTAGCAAGAATTGAAAATTGACTGGATGATCCTGTGTTAATGATTTGTAAAAGACTGAAAAAATAATGATCTATATTCCCATTGTTTATTCTATCGACAGTCACCTTGTGTAAGTACAACTACCAACCATCGAACCCTGGTGACCCAGACGCTGTAGCCATTGCAACGGTTATCAGTAATCCAGGCGCCACAGAGCAATATTGCATTTCTGGCAGCACAGCGGGGGATATCGCTACTACGGTATTCCATTGGAATTGATTCGATTTGACTTTCATTCGATTCATTGGTATCTGTAGCGCTATCAAACATTACTGAGTCAAAAATGCAATTGATCTTTTGTTTACAGTCACAATGCAAGAAAAAAGAATAACCAAGATGACATACTGAACAAAATTAAGATAAACGCCCTTATGACACGTAAACACGAATTCAGTTTACAGCATGCGAAGAGATTTCCTTAGAAAACATTGGAGAAAGAGAGGGGGTGGGGAGAAAGGAATAAAAAAAAGGAGAAAGGTGCATTGATTTCATTGCGAATGGACAGGAAGGGAAGGCATTTATCGCATTATCTAGGAAGGCGTTTATCATTAAAGATGAATGAATCCCAAATACATATGTTGGACAATATCACTGCATTTTAGCGAATTTGCTGCCAGGCTCGGTACGTCCAGTTTAGCTTTGCTTTTTAAATGTAATGATATCTGAGACTCTGCACACCATAATTTGACTCAGAACTTTGCTACTCTTTTCAACTCTCCCCTTGCCTTCGGTTATAGATTGTGTTTAGAGAGGGGTTTAGAGAGGTTTACCGAAGTAAGACCGTCGGCAAAAATTTTGTCAGCATTATGAAGTATTTTGACTTTCAGCTCTTGTCGTAATTTTTTATGCTTATACATTATTTTGCTTGAAAAGATATGTAATGGAAGAAAGCGGTTGTCACTCCTGTATGATATCATTCCGCCTAATCATATTTTTTGAAGTTAACCCGGAAGTATATCACGTGTCATACTTCATGTCGAATTCCAGAGCTTCCCTAGCTACATGAAAACGCGCTACAGACCACCACGCTTCATCCTACCGAGCGACAAGCTGTTCCGTTTGGTGATTGACAGAAGAGGACGGCAGTCAATAACCCCTCTCGATAACACAGGTAAATCTCTCCAAAAAGGGAATACCTTCCACAACTAAGTATTTTTAACTGGTGTGAGCCTCTTGTGGTAACCTCTCCCTTGTAGGCTCTGAAGGTTATCTTTTTAGATAATGATTTTGTTTGTATTTTGTAATTTGTCCTTGTTTATTGATATTTCAGTGGTCAAGGGACAGTGTACACAACTTATAAGTATTTTTGGTTTAATTGTAGTGTATTTTGACAGGCAGTTTTTGTCACTGGTTCCTTTACTGTATCCTGCCAATACACATTATACATACAGTGTGCACATAAGTTACTTCCCAGCTAACATTTGAACGTTTTCTGAACGTTCTTGAAACATTCCAAGTTCGTTATTTGGACGTTTTGTCAAAACGTTTTCAGAACGTCTGTTTGTGGAAGGTTTTCGACGCATTTAAAACGTTTCAAATGGACGTTATAAAAACGTTTTTCAAACGTTTAAAAAACCAATAGAAAACCTTTCGGAATTTTTAAGGACCTGCAGAAAACCTTTTGGACGTTATAGACGTCAGTAAAACCTTTTAAGAATATTCAAAACGTTCTGTGGACGTTCTGCGGACGTCCAGAAAGCCCTTAAAAACAGTCTACACTGCAAAAAGTCCGGTGTTAAATAGTTTACACCGAGCTGGTGTTAAATTTTCGGTGCTCATTTATGGTGTTAAATTAACACCCCCGGGTGTCATTTCCAAATTTTAAACTGTTTTTTGAAGAGTTTCTTAGTAACTGCACTTCTTGTTAATTTTTAATTTAAACAAGACGATGAAGAATTTTACATTAAAACACTAGATTTTTGAAAAAATGTGAAAATAATTTTATACCAAAGTAACACCAGCTGGTGTGGTCCCTTATTGAAGCTGGACGGGTGTTAAACCATTGATATTAACACCAACAAGTATCAAATCAACACCATGTGGTGTCATTTTTTAATTAACACCAGTACAGTGTCAAAATAACACCAGGTACAGTGTCAAATTAACACCACGAAGTGTCAGGTGAACACTTTTCAACACCATCACAGTGCATTTTTAACACCTGTGGGTGTGGTCCTTTATTGAAGTTTGATCGGTGTTAGATTTAACACCCGTGGTGTTAAATCTAACACCCACGTTTTTACAGTGTAGAACGTTCGAAAAATGTCTTAAGAACGTCTAAAAAGTCTTATGACCCGTTCCAGAACGTTTAGAGAACCTTTCATATCCGTCTAGAACATCCAGAAAATCTTTTAAGAACGTGTTATGTTTATTTTTTGTTGGGTATTTAAAAAAAAATTACAGTTATGAGATTATACAGGCACAATCTGGGATTAATGTACCCTATTCCTAATCCTACATAATCCTATCCTAACCTGTTCCTAACGTCCTACCACCTATATCTATACTAATTCCTATTCCCAATTGATGAATCTGTATTACATTCTTTTCTATACCAGCAAAATGTTGTAATGCATGAAGACATGGTTACTAAAATTAGATCACACACACCTTAATTAGGCATATTAATTATGAAAATACCTCTTTATAACACAATTTGAAATTGTGAATAACTAAACAATAACGTAGGTAAGTTTATTTTTATTAATACAGAAAGTTTGAACCCAGCATAAATCTTTAGATTTCAATGTCTGTTGCCTATTTCCACTAGTTTTCAAATCTTTTTTTTTCTTATTTGAATATTCATAAATAGGCGTGAATATTCATGATAAAGAAACCAATGACAAACACGTAGCGGACCAAATAAAAACGATTTTTAAACCTTCATTAAAGACGAAGTCGACGTAGCAGACCTAATAAAAACGTTTTTTGGACGTTCATAAAGGACGAAGACGTAGCAGACATAATAAAAACGTTTTGTAACGTCCATTGACGTTTTTGAAACGTTTTCCAAAAAACCTGTGCTTTGCGGTAAATGCTAAGTCCCAACTTTGACGTTGTAAGTACGTTTTAAAAACGTCCATTTTGTACGAAGACGTAAGGAACCTAAAAAAAAAAAATGTTTACGAAACGTTCTGAAAACGTTATGTGTTTGCTGGGTTGTAGCTCTGCTGTGAATATTGTTGTACTCTCCATGAAGTGTAAGTTCTTTGTATTCCACGTGAGTGGTCTGCTTGGTATTCCTGCTTCTTTTGTGCATGCCTGACATGGCATTTACAGTACAGCAGGGAGGACGAGTGGGTCCCACCTCCCTGAATACCGGGTATTGGACTGATGAAAGTGCTCCTTGGTATTGCACTTGTTTCATCAGTTGTGTTTACAGTGATCTTGACCTGTCTCTTGTATGCAAGGAACACACATACACACACACACACACACGCACGCACCCTTATATATCTATCTCCTGAGGTATTGTAATGACAAGTTGTGTAAGATGAAGTGTGAGTATTTTTTTTTTTTTTGGGGGGGGGGGGGGGGGGAGGGAGTGTCTGTCTTGACATAGAGGATGGGCTCACGTGAGATATTCGGTGCAAGATGTACATAGGGGTATCCAATCCAAGCAGGGCGGGGATCCAAGACGGGAAACCCCCTGAAAGAGCGGTTCATAGTTCTTTGCAGTCCTGAGATAAGGGGGGGGGGGGGTACGGGGAGTACCACTGGATAGATACAATGATTCTTTTTTAAAGGGATGGTATAACATTGGTGGAGATGAGGATATGAGCTTTTAACTTTATGCGAGAAACCAGGAAACCAGGTATATGAAATGTTACAGAACATAAATTCCGAGAGGAATTCAAAGTTTGATGAATATCGGTTTTGAAAAATAGCTGAGATATACAAAACAGAGTGAAACAGAGTAATGCTAATAGAATAGTCTGGGTGCCAGAGGCGGAACCCTGTTTTACCGTCCACCCAATGTTTTTTGATGGTTTTACCCCATTTCGGGGGTGTTGAATCCGAATCTGGATGATGCAACTCTTGCATCCTTGAGGATTTTGAGATATTCAAGATGGCCGCCAAAATGGCCGCCAAAACCGGAAATTTCCACGTATTTCCTTCTAAATGGTGAAATATTGAAAACAATTGATGGTTTTATCCTATTTCGAGGATGCTGAATCCGAATTTGGATGATGCCACTCTTGCATCCTTGAGGGTTTTGAGATATTCCAGATGGCCGCCAAAATGGCCGCCAAACCGAAAATTCCAACGTATTTCCTTTTAAATGTGACCGTGCACCTCAAAACGAACATAAAGTCGCACACACTGATTTTGCGTGAGGACTGAAAATAAGTGAAATGGGTCAACATAGCCGAATATGACTTTTTCACATTTTCTGAAAGAGCGAGTCTTCTTTTACATTATGCTAAAATTTGGTATCATAAAACGGGCAGGAAAGTGTGTCTTTTTAGCAGTTTATCTCGAACATTTTTGGTAGAATATTGTGATTCGGTGTGTCTTTTTCATTTCTGAAAAACCTTGTCCACACTCTTCACTTTCAACTCTAATAACTTTTGAAAGGATAGTGCTACTGCTCTGAAAGTTGGCATTAATTATGGACAGAATGTGTCAATGAGGCATGCTCAATTTCAGTTTAATTTGATAATCCCTTCATTGTTGTTACTCTGGTGGTTTACTTCCTGTTTTTTGTTCCATTCATCGCACAGCCAGCACGGTTTGGTAAAGATTAAGCGCTTGAATAGACACTGTACTTTAGAGCCTCTTTTCTCAGTTCACACTTTTCCTGAGTTTGTGCTTTCTTTCCAATATTTAGATAGGTTAGAAGAGTCCATTTGATTTGAGTTATACCTCATTTTAAAGCTTAAAGTCTGCTCTTTCAGAATATAGTCTTAACTAAAATTTCATGTCTGGCCCATATAAAACAATTGGTGGTTTTACACTATTTTGAGTTTGCTGAATTTGAAGCTCCAGGATACAGCTCTCACTTCCTGGAGGGTTTTGAGATAATAAAGATGGCCGCCAGAATGGCCCCTAAATGGTCGTCAAAAACGAAAATTTCCATGTAAGCCCTATATTACCTTCTAAATAGTGTAAAATTGAAAAACAATTGGCGGTTCTACTCTATTCCGAGGGTGCTGAATCCGAACCTGGTTGATGCAACTTTCGTGTTCTTTTTTAAGGGTTTTGAGATGATTCCAACACAAAATAAATGTCAAAAATTGGTAAATTTTAGGCCCTATTCAGCACCCTCGAAACTTGGGTCTTGAAATTCGTCAATTCTTTAGGGTTTTTAAACGTCCAAGATGACAGCCAAAATAAGTGGCAGAAATTACAATGTTAATACATTTTTTCTTAATGGTAAAAATGTGAAAATAAATTGATGGTCTTACCCTATTTCGAGGGTGCTGAAGGTCTTTGAAGGTTTTCGGACATCTATAAATGTCCTGTATGAACGGATATGTCTCATACGGAACCTTAACACGGACTGCAAAAAGAAGAAGTTATATTGACATCATACTGAAACGTACAAACGCAAAGAAAGATACGACTGAAAATGTTTTAATGCATAATTGTTATAAAATAATGCTTGTGGTCGCCAATAATATGGCTCCACCGATGTAAAGTTAATCCTTTTCGGCTATCAATAGAGTAAAATTAAATTATGGCATGTTGGTATTTGGTGTTGAAACTTGGCTTGTATTCTGATGAGTCTCGCCTCGTATTCTTATGAAACTTGTCGCATATTCTGATTAGGTCATTGGAAATGGTTGCATCCATGACCATTATAGTAGATATCAATAAAGGTAATTTCAAATGCACTCTTCGCGATTATGATATTCGTAAGCACTGGATTATCAACTATTACCTTCCATGTTGTCGTTTGATTTTTATTCAGTTTTTTTTTTCACGGCGCGTTACCTGTGATTTGTCCGTCCCCTCGTGTGTGTTTGTAATAGATATATACATATACACATACATACTGTTACTTCATATTGAAGAAAAAATTGAAGCATAACTATAAAAATGTCCCACTCGTGTCTTCAACAATGTCATCAAGACCACCAATTTAAACTAAATAACCAATTTGAGTGTTCATGAATAAAGAGATTAAAACCGCTCATGGATTAAGACGGGTACACTTCTCTACATCACTATCACAATATGATTTAGATGAACATGTCTTGTCCATTAATTGTTAGTGTTCAAAACTTATCCATTATAATGTAGAGGAAACAGTGTAATCTTGCAATTATTCAACCGCATTTGTAGTCTTGAAGGGTTCATTGCTGGCACACTTGTATCGTACCAACTCAAAGATATCCAGTAGAGCTGGTTTCACTGTATATACAGCAAGTTCAAACTGTGCATTGACGAAAGCCTGAAAAAAAAAATGGGGTAAAACCATCAATTGTTATCAATTTCTCACCACTTATAAGAAGAAAATACATTAGAGTTTCCGTTTCGGCGGCCATTTTGGCGGCCATCTTGACTATCTCGAGGTACATCATCCAGATTCGGATTCAGCACCCTCGAAATAGGGTAAAACCATCAATTGTTTTCTGTTTCTCATCATTTAAAAGCTAATACATAGAAATTTCCGGTTTTAATTGGCGGCCATTTTGGCGGCCATTTTGGCGGCCATCTTGAATATCTCAATACCCTCAAGGATGCAAGGTTTGCATCATCCAGACTCGGATTCAACACCATAGAAATAGGGTAGATCCATCAATTGTTTTCAATTTCTCACCATTTAGAAAGAAATACATGGGAATTTCCAGTTTTAATTGGCGACCATTTTGGCACCCATTTTGGCGGCCATCTTGAAATATCTCCAAAAGTTCATGGATGCATGAGTTGGATTATCCAGATTCGGATTCAGCACCTTCCAAATAGGGAGAATCATCAATCATTTTCAATTTCACACCATTTAGAAGGAAATACGTAGGAATTTTCTGTTTTGGCGGCCATTTTGGCGGCCATCTTGAATATCTCAAGCCCTCAAGGATGCAAGAGTTGCATCATCCAGATTCGGATTCAGCACCCCCGAAATAGGGTAAAACCATCAATTGTTTTCAATATCTCTCCATTTAGAAGGAAATACGTGGGAATTTTCGGTTTTGGCGGCCATTTTGGCGGCCATCTTGAATATCTCAAAGCCCTCAAGGATGCAAGAGTTGCATCATCCAGATTCGGATTCAGCACCCCCGAAATAGGGTAAAACCATCAATTGTTTTCAATATCTCTCCATTTAGAAGGAAATACGTGGGAATTTCCGGTTTTGGCGGCCATTTTGGCGGCCATCTTGAATATCTCAAAACCCTCAAGGATGCAAGAGTTGCATCATCCAGATTCGGATTCAGCACCCCCGAAATAGGGTAAAACCATAAAAAAAACATTGGGTGGACGGTAAAGCAAGGTTAAGCCCAAAAAGTGGCTTTGGCACCCAGACTAAAAGGTGGATCCCACCTTTCATTAGGATTCCTTTGTTTTGGATATACCAGCCATGTCAAAACCAATTTTCATCAAATAAACGTTGAATCCCACGTAGAATTACATGATCTTTCATATTTCATACGAGCTTTCTCATCATCTCACAAAAAAAAAGAGTAAACTAGAGGGGCCGCCAAAGGCGGCAGACCCACCACGCCTTAGCGGCGCTACAGAGTAATTGCAATACTATTCTATGGGGTCAAAACTACAAGGTCACATAGAATTTGCAGGGGTCAATTGATCATCACCAAAATCGAATCGATTCTTCCCTGCCACAATCTCAGAACAAAATTAATTGTTTTTGTTCAAGAACAGCAAATCAGCATTGCCAGGTCCCAACAGAGCAAATCACCAAAAGGCAAGTGAAAAATCACCTAAAGCCATAAAAAATCACCAACTTTGGTAAAGTGTAGGTAAGGCTTCAATTCCAAGACAAAATTATGTCAATAAACCTTTATCAAACACTCTGCGCGAGTCTCGGTGCAATTTATGCCGCGCCGTAGTCACACAGAATAAATGCAAAATGTGTATGATGTGTATGGATATATGAGTGTTAGTGTTAGTGTGTGTTGAGTGACAAAAAAGGGGCACATGTTATGTTTCTACCGGTATTCAGGAAATAAGGGGAAAACTTTGGGCAAAATGCATTTTCATTTTCAATTAGTGTGATTATTTTTCATTCGTCTCAAAATCACCAAAACATTACCAAAAATCACCAAATTTTGATTTGGATACCAGGCTACAATTTCGTCACCAAACAACTTCAAGAATCACCAAATTTCACCCTTTTTGGTTACCGAAATCACCATCTGGCAACACTGGCACTAA
The DNA here is from genome assembly GCA_033980235.1 of Diadema setosum. Lineage (NCBI taxonomy): Eukaryota > Metazoa > Echinodermata > Echinoidea > Diadematoida > Diadematidae > Diadema > Diadema setosum. Next base: position 28,871,317 of record CM067077.1, on the reverse strand, counting down.
TAGCCCGACCAGACGCCGTGCAAAGCACGGCGTCCCCGTGTGGTGCGCCAGCACGACACTTGTGTACAGCGACAGGGCTGTGTATAATTAGTGCACTACGAAATGGAAGCATACGCACTGCAGTGTGACTGGGACCGAGCAAAATTTTTCCGTGATTGAGGAATGTTCTTCCAACGAAAAAAAAAAAATCAATATTAATATGAAAAATCAACCAATACGGGCCATTTTGTGACGACGGAAAGCGAACTGTCACAAAATTTTCACAAATTCAGAAGGACCAGTCCCTCAAATAAACGTTAATTTTCTTACGAACATTTAATTTTCTTACGAACATTTGAGCAGCGAAGTCTGTCGTCTGGCCGATAGCGTTTTTTTTTCAAGACGGCACAGATTGGGGCATGGCGCGTGTTAAACCTATGGGAAAAACGTTGGGTTAGGGTTTTTGGTTATGGTTATGGTTTAGGGATAGGGTCCCCGATAGATTTTTAGTTTCCCCAATCTGTGCCGTCTAAAAAAAACACGCGGCCGGGAGTTCTGTTTTCGTATGGTAGCGGAAAATCGCAAAGTAAGAAACGGGAAAATGTTCGGAGTGGTCACCCCATGGGGTCAAAACTACAAGGTCACACAGAATTTGCAGGGGTCAACCGATTATCACCAAAATCTAATCGATTCTTTCCTGTCACTATCAAATATTTCCTGAACATTTGGTGCAAATCCGTTCTCCCGTTCTCTTGTTATCTTGTACACAAACAAACAAACAAACAACATTACAAAAAGTGCGGCGACATCCTCCATAGGAAACGAGCATTTTTAAATGCACCGCGCAGAGCGCACAATCAGGTATAGGACATTTACACGGACTCTCGACTTTACGAACTCATACCTCCCAGAATATGTCCTTTTGCTTAAATGCACCTGGTTTTTATGAAAATCTAGATTTCAAGCTTGCTCTACATACCTCATTTGTAGAGTTTTGTGAAAACTTTACATCGGTACCTTTCGAGTTGAAAATTAGGTGTCATTTCTCACTCAAACGCAATCAGCTCTACGACAACACGCAATTTTACATTGACGGCGCGGTGTGCCAACTGTGAGCCTGAAGGCCATTTTGGGAGGGTTATTTTACTGCCATACCTGTTGTATTTGTACAATGCACCTGCCTAGTAAGTTGCAGCAAATACTCACGTGCATGTATTCATACTGAGTTTGGAGGAATTTCGTGAAACTTCGCCATCGGTACCTTTTCAATATTCATAAACCATGTCAGTTTTGCCCCGAGTGAATAAACCAGCAATATGTTCATACACTAAAGCAAATGCGTGCTTCTCACTTGAATACGCTACGCTGATTGGCTAAATGTCATTGGCCTTACGAGGTCGCATCGGGTCAACGCGTGATCGTGATGTAGCGCGTATGCAAATTCGTGACGTGACAATAGGTGCGCGCGTATTTATTACTATTTAGATGTCATTAATACATTAGCTCAACGTAGCATTTGCGGCGCGTGATTGCATTATGAATATGTATTATTCTTTAACGCTCAACGCACTGTCATAGGTGGTATGCAAATGACGGATCTACGTCATAGCTCATTATCTGTTTGTCACCGTTTGCGTGTAGACTTTTTGTAATGAACAAAAAACAAACAAACAACCAAACAAACAAACAAACAAACAAACAAACAAACATACGGAACCCTTTACATAACCCCCTGCCGATTTTCATCGACGTGGGTAAACAGAGCAATGCTAAAAATACAAGGTGGGTCCCACCTTTCATTAGGATCCCTTTGTTTTGGATATCTCAGCCATGTCAAAACCAATTTGTATCAAATAAACGTTGAATCACTCTTAGAATTACATGATCTTTCATAATTTCATACGAGGTTCTTCATCGTCTTACCAAAAAGTTGGAAACCTATAAAGCCCCATCTTAACCAAAACTATACCATCTCTTCAATTCTTTTTATTTTGTATTTGTTTTCTGCTTGAAGTTTTTATGGAACATTCGATGAGAATGTAGTGTTTCCCTGTTTCCCATACTTCTGTCTGTTTGCCACTATACATAGATTTGATGCTGGATACCGGTGCCTCACCAGACTACCAGGCCATTCTGGAAAGCGATCAAAGTTATGTCACGTTAGACGATCAAGGAGACTGCACTGGGACTTGCACAATCTCCCAAAGATCATGTACCTCTGTCGTCGAGGGCAGCGAAGATTAAAGCTATAAACTCTGCAGTAGGGGCTTTAAATGACCTCGGATAAACACAAACGAACTAAGAAAAACGAAAACCTCTTCGCGTGATGGCTACACGTTCGCACAAAATGGTTTCGCAGGACATGACAAGTTCGCCTTGATTGTTTAAGATATATAACTGATAGCATGAAGTCCTCCCCGCTCTTCAAGATGATACTCTTTCATTGTCTTTGCTGACAATACATCCATCATTTCTTCACAATTCACACTTCAGAAAAGCTAACTCACGTATATCAAGTGTCAAAACAATTATGTCAATTACTAGATTACCTCTCTGCGAAGTTTAAAGCAATTCCTTATATTTCAAATCAATTTTTATCGTTGGTGTTATAGTCGGTTCTGAACCCTATGAAACAAAATTTCGGCGTAGTTTAGAAGTTGAAAACATACTTCTCTACTGCCTCACGGATTGAATTCAAGTATTGTGCGTCCTCAATAAGTTATTTTTCCCCAAGTTAGAGACATCCAAGTCCACACTATTCTTGTTAATGATTGTAAAATGTGACCGTGCATCACAAAACGAACAAAAAGTCGCAGGCACTAATTTTGTGTGAGAGCTGAAAATAGGTGAAATAGGTCAACGTAGCCAATCTTTACTTTTTTCATATTTTCTGAAAGAGCAGGTCTTCTTCTACATCATACTAAAGTTTGGGATCATAAAACGAAAAGGAAATTGGGCTATTAGCAGTTTTTCTGGAACACGTTTTATTGGAATAGTGTGATTAGGTGTTTCTCAAAGAGTCCTCTTTTCATTTCTTAAAAACCCTGTTCATGCTCATCACTTTAAACTCCAATAACTTTAGAAGGAATAAAGTTACTGCTTTGAAAGTTGACATTGGTCATCAACAGAATGTGTGAATAAAACATGCACAATTTCAGCTTAATCTGTTAATTCCTTCATTGTTGTTGCTCGGGTGGTTATCATCCTGCTATTTGTTCCATTTATCGCACAGCTAGCGCGGCTTGGTAAAGATTACACGCTTTAACAGACTCTGTTCTTCAGAGCCTCTTTTCTCGGTTCACACTTATCCAGGGTGTATACTTTCTTTCCGATATTATTTACATAGGTTAATAGAGTCCATTTGAATTGAGTTATATATCATTTTAAAGCTTAGAGTCTGCTTTTTCAGAATCAGATCTTAACTAAAAATCCATGTCTGGCGAATTTTTGTTCGTTTTGTGGTGCAGGGTCACAAATGCAATGGTTAAACTATTTGGATATCATCAAACTTGCGCATGCATAATAAACTTTCACATGTCAACTCGAGCGCCATTTAAAGCACACAGATCAAAACCTGCATGACTACCGGTCATGTGAATATGTGCCCCATTATTTAAAGAAATTATCATCCCGCAGACTGTAACCTTCACGCAAGGCAAGGCTCGACATCAGCTAATGGCCCGTTGGCCCGGGGGTTCACCAGAAATAAAAATGTGTGTCCACCTTAATTTAAAACCCCGATAGGCGTAGGAAGCACATGGGTTTGTCCGCTTGGATTCCCTGCCCACCGGGGGCATCTAAAATCACGAATAGCGGCCATCAGCCACGTGACAGCGTTAATGTGCGTCGAGGAGTACGCTCATCGGTAGCGATCTAGTCAAGTCGAGTGTTTACTAAGATCAGTGGTAAAGCTGTACACAATTCGTTACGTGATGCTCAAGTATATCCCAGCAGGGCAAGCCTTAAATTCCCACTCCTTGGTGTACGTCCCCATGTTAGTCCATGGGCCAAGACCGGAAAAATAGGCTATTGGTACCACCTGAGGTGGAAAAACCTTTTTGGTGTCATTTTGTTTGTCGGGAATAGATATGCTTATCAAGCTATGATAGCATTTTCAAATGAGTAGCTTAGTCATAATAAATGAATTTTTAACCAATTTGGTCTCGTTTTTATATCCCTATATTTCTGAATCGAGAGTAACCGCTATACAAAGAAGAGCACTGTCTTCTGTATGTCCCGCAGAACTCTAGAATTCTGTGGTATGTCCACAGGTGTTCTGTTCTAAATGCGGTGCGCTTAGTCTTTAGTGAAGGCAGCGAAGGGAATATCCAAAGGGTTATGATTTCCATAGCTGTTCTGTTTTAAACGCGGTGCACTTAGTCTTTATTCAGGACGGCGAAGGGAATATCACCAATGTTTCCTCATTAAAGAAACTAAAACAAAAAGTAAGAGAATAATCCGCCCTCCAGTGCTTAATGACTACACACAATTCAGCTGTCTGTGGCTATCAGGGTTAAATCTAGCCTTTTGGCAAGGTCTCGAGGCTGAAGATTGAGACTAACTCGCCACACCGAACACTGCAAAAAACGGGTGAACGCGAGACCGAGTGGCGCAGCCACGAGGCCTTCTGAAACCTGGGGTTTTCTCCCCCTACCGCATCCCGATGAAGGCGAGTATGAATTAGTATATTCATACGTCACATCACAGTTGGTATGCTAATGAGGACGTGTCAACGCTAGCAATGCAGGCAGCTACCGCAGGCAGGCTGGATACGGATGAGCGAGCCTCCGACATGCATACTTACGCGTATTCATTAGATGTGACAGTAGGCGTTTTCACATCAGCCAGATAAAAATCCAAGCTCGAGATATTTTTCGCAGAAAATAGTCAGCAAAATAGCGCGCTATTTCGAAACATCGGGCTGATGTGAAAACGCCTACTGTGGTGGTAGCAGAATCGGCGAGAAACGAGGCTCAAGATAAAAAATTCATGTCAGGTTTCAAAAGGCCTCGCGGCTGCGCCGCTCGGTTTCTTGTTCACCCGTTCTCTTGCAGTCTCTTTTTCAGCCACGAGGCCTTGCCATAAGGCTAGGTTAAATGCCGTGTCGCCGCTATTCTTCATGACTAAACTCAGTATACTTTACGGTCACATTATCTATCATAGTATGACCAGATTTCAAGGCAAATTTTCATCTCTTTAAGAATAAAGTAGCTATACACTTATTGTATCCGTATTACCAGGCAGCCCCAATGTGTAGAATAATGCCTGGTTGACTTGAAAGCAAGCGACACGCGACACTGCATTTTAATCCAACATTCCAACTTCACTCGAGCAGTGCCAGGCAGCAGAATAGAGTGAGAGAGGGCGCTCTAAAAGAACACTTCAGCCCTCTCAAAACCGTCTTCTCATTCATAAGCATGGTACTTAAAGTCCTTGGGGGTAAAGAACTTGATCATAAACCTGGAACTTCTCCGATTATTATAATTTATTGCGCAAGTATTTTGAATTCTATTTCATCCTTCATATTTTCAGGGCACATTTTCCATTGAAATCTTATGATTTGAAAATAAGGTAATAAATAGCTTAAAACAGGGACCACCTTCCTGATTAAAGTTAAAGTTAGAGCAGGGAGTCTCCAGCTCAACTCCCTGGTTAGTGTTGTTAGAGCCCTTGACTTAGGAATTTCCCATTGTGTGATAAAACTGTGTAAACGTTGGTATATGTAGCGGTAGTATGTAGCGGTACTTATACGTAATTAGTAAATAATATGTACTCATCCCCCATCTTATAGTCAGGTTTTGTTAATAAAGACGTACGGTCTCCTGCATAGGTGATTTTACTTGTTTGCATGTTAATATACTATGCTATCCAATGTTGTCATTTTCCTGTTTATATTATTATTTTCATTATGCAGCTCCGTTTACACGAAATTAACATATTCCTTATTGTTTTGTGTATTTTTGGTATGCTACAGTGTATGTATAAATTTCTAACTAGCTAGGGAAACAAGAAAAAGGTGTTAAAAGCCTCGGCGAGTCAAACTTAAGTGTGGTTTGATTGTTTATAAGTAAATCAATAAACTTTGCCAACACGACATGCTCAAAGTATTCTTCCTTTCTTATATACCTACACATATACAGGTTCATTTCCTGTACATGTGGAATCTTTTGTAGATTTGAGCAAAATAAAAACAGTCGCTGGAGAAATTGGGATTCTATGATTCTCTTTAAACAAAAAGTTTAATTTGTGACCGTGCACCTCAAAACGAACTTAAAGTCGCACACACTGATTTTGCGTGAGGACTGAAAATAAGTGAAATGGGTCAACCTAGCCGAACTTGACTTTTTCATATTTTCTGAAAGAGCGGGTCTTCCTTTACATTATGCTAAAATTTGGTATCATAAAACGGGCAGGAAAGTGTCCTTTTTTTTTTTACCAGTTTATCTCGAACATTTTTGGTAGAATATAGTGTGATTAGGTGCGTCTTTAGAATCCCTTTTTCATTTCTGAAAAACCTTTTCCACACTCTTCACTTTCAACTCTAATAACTTTTGAAAGGATAGTGCTACTGCTTTGAAAGTTGGCATTGATTATGGACAGAATGTGTTAATGAGGCATGCTTAATTTCAGTTAAATTTGATAATCCCTTCATTGTTGTTACTGTGGTGGTTTACTTCCTGTTTTTTGTCCCATTCATCGCACAGCCAGCACTGTTTGATAACGATTAAGCGCTTGAATAGACACTGTACTTCAGAGCCTCTTTTCTCAGTTCACACTTTTCCTGAGTTTGTGCTTTCTTTCCACTATTTAGATAGGTTAGGAGAGTCCATTTGATTTGAGTTATACATCATTTTAAAGCTTAGATTCTGCTCTTTCAGAATATGGTCTTAACTAAAAATTCATGTCTGGCGACTTTTTGTTTGTTTTGAGGTGCAGGGTCACATTTTACATTCATCATTTATATACTAAGGTACAAAGTTTTAGATTTATTATACCATCGGTCATACATCGAAATCCCAAGGCTGCCAAACGCCTGGGCGCAGCCGTTATTTTGAGTAACTTCAATAATATTTTCGGGGAAACGGATGTGCTGCCCTGCCTAATCTAAGATTCACGGGTTTATTCTTTGTTTTTGTTTTTGTTTTCGCAGATTAGAATTACGCTGAGTCTGAATGATTCAATTTGGTGGAATGAAGGCTAAAACCTTAAAAGTGGAGAGCCCAACTTGACAAACATGTACTGTAAGATATGTCGTATGAATCACTATCTTTACAAGACTTCTGGGATTTAAGGGTATCTTCAAATAGCACAACGTACAAAAGGATGATAGTACATCATCAATAAACAACAAAAATGACTCTTCTTTTCATTTCTTTTGTCTCTAACTGCTCTCGTATTCATGGTATTGACACCATTGGGCTATTTTGGTTCATTCACTTGATTTCATTTGTATGCTTGTCCTCGAACTGAGTGTTTATTTGTGCATGTGGGTCTGGGTAGGTATGTGCACTGGTATAAAAGTGAAAGTGTGTGTGCTTTTTATGCCTCCGCCACGAAGTGGTGCCGGAGGCATTATGTTTTCGGGTTGTCCGTCCGTCCGTCCTTCCGTCCGTAATGAATTTTGTGGACAGGGTAACTATCAAAACCTTTTGAGGTATCCTAATGAAACTTGGCATGTATGTGTATTTCGGGGTGAAGTTGTGCCTATCAACTTTTGGGTGCACATGCTCAAGATCAAAGGTCAAAAGGTCAAGGTCAAATACATAAAATTTCACTATTTCCATCATATCTATGCAACGCCTGAAGATATGTTCTTGAAACTTTGTGGTAACATGTATTACCCTATTAAGATTCTCTGGTGAAAGTTTGGGTCATGAGGTGAAAGGTCAAAGGTCAAAAGGTCAAGTGAAAATATTAAAACTTCACCTTTTTTCTCTGTACCTTGGAAATAATTGTTCAAGGTATCTTCATGGAACATAGTATAAATACATGTATTGACTGGCAGTGATTATCTAGAGAATTTAGGGTTCATGGGGTCAAAGGTCAAGGGCAACACTTCAAAATTTTACTATTTTCCTCATGTTTATGCAATGCCAGCAGAATTATTTTTTTTTTACACTTGGTGTTTGCATGTATAACCTGATAGAGATGCTCTGGATTTTTTTTTTCTTTAGCTTTTGCCTGAAAGGTCAAAAGGTCAAAGATCAAGTGAAAGTGCGGAACTAAGTTTTTCCTCCATATCTCGGAAGTGGCTCAAGTTATCTTGAAACGTACTTCATTATGCATGTTCTGCCTGACAGTGGTTATCTTATGAATTTTAGGGTCAAAGGCCAGATGAGAATGGTAACAATTTACTATTCAATACAGAAATTGCACTTTTTCTCCATACCTTGAAAATTACTCAATGCATAAACGTATGAATGGGTCAAAGTCAAGTTAACGTCCTTGAATCCCAAATACATGCTCTCCTTTTCATCCAATTAAACCTAGGTCAAGGAAGGTGAACATTCAACACATTTGCGACAAACTTGTCATTCTAATATTTTGCCAATTTTGTGAAAATGTAATCACACATTGTCCACATGTACTATCTAGACATATTAGGAGAATCATGCATTATGGCGGAGGCATACCAGTCGCCATAGCGACATTTCTAGTTTTTTTTCCTGTTTATGTTTCCCGCACTGGATCTTATTTGTTTTGTTTGCTTTTTTTCAATGGCTTATGTGCAACCGCTTCTCGTCTATGCACTTTGGATTTGTAAAATGTTGTGTTTGTGTTTCGTCTTTGTTACCATTATATTAGTTTTTGTTTTTTTATTCCAATTATATTTTGTATGAGATGCACGGCCCTATGGTAGAACATTTCCGAGTGCGCTGAAAGGGCTACCCTGCTAAAAGAAAGCGGAATAAATAAATGAATAGGTGATTATTTATGATCGCCCGTGAATTCAAAATAACAAAGTCAAACAAACAGATGCAGATACCGAACAAAATATGAAAGCAATGATATTTTGAATTTGCAATGCAGGGGCAAGGGGTGCACGTCACGAGACCGACATCCACGAATCATACAGCCCATGAGTCATGCAGTCACAACTTATGCAGCTCACGAGTCATACAGTCCACGAGTGCGACACTACGCAAACAAGGCTCGCGAGACCGACATGAATCTCTCGAACTCGTGGCCTGTTTTTACCCATAGTGTTACACTCATGGGCTTAAATTGCCTATGTATTAGTGTCGAACTCATGGGCTGTTTACTCGTGGGCTGTATGACCCATGGACCTGTTTTCAGTGTCGAAATCGTGGGCTGTATGAGTCTTGGGTGTCGGTTTCGTGGGATGACCCCGGGGCAAAGCTATCATCAACTAGAACCAAAGTAAATACAGATGAATAATAGGCGGTGAGAATATAAAGACAAACAATTATCTATTAAACCACTTTACATACATACATGACTCTCGTGTGGAAATGTGTTTGTGTGTGTGTGTGTGTGTGTGTGTGTGCGAATGTGTGCCTGTGTGTGTGTGTGTTTGAAAGAGGAAGATAACGATAATCACTTTCACAGGAGAACCTATATAGAACCGTTTTTCTTTTTAAAAAATGGCAGAGAAGTAGGAATTACCACAAATTTGTTGAAGCCATCGACAGATTTAGCAAGATTATTCATTTTGGATTGTTGCATTGATACAAGACCAAAATTGAAACAGTTGTGTTCCCAGGAATTTGTAAGAACTGTGTGTATATTAGACCGTAGACACGTAAAACAGACATTAATGTCGGCATATGCCCCTTTAGACATGAGTGGAGGTGACAGATTGTCAATGTTCAATGGGAGGATAGAAAAGAAAGAACGAAAAAGAAAAGAGACAGACAGACAGAAAGAAAGAAAGGATAGAAATGGGACATAACCACCTGCCCAAAGCAACTTGCTACTGTCTTTGAGCGAAGGCCACTACAGGGCTCACACCCGTAAATACAATGGAATGTCCCAGACCCCTTCACAAATTCGTACCAAAGATACCAAAATAAATGAAGAAAAAAATTGATTAAAAATCAATGATGTAGTTTGGCAAAAAACTGAATGGCTGTAGATATTAAGTATGAATTCCTCTACAAACTGCATTTTGGTTGGAAGATGAAAGCTTTTCTGATGGAATTTGAGGGGACTACATTTCATTGGGTACGTGTACGGAAAATAGGTGATTTTTTGAGTGACAAGAACTCGTAGTCTGGCTTTGCGGACCCCTGGACAGAATTTGGACTGAAGAATCCACCCTGAAAATGTGATGGATGAAAGGGTATATCTCACTTATCCAGGTTAGTGAAGCTGAAACACCTCAGAGATTTTCTCCCAGCTATTTTACAGAATTTTTTGACATTTGATTTTAACACACATCCCTATGGGGAAATATTTATGGGTGTGAGCCCTATAATTGGCGATCCCAAAGCACCGATCTCCTCGATCGAGGGTGGATGTCACGTGACTCAAAAATGGGAGTTTGTTTTTATCTTTTGAATAAATGTATGGAATTAATATTTGTTTAAATCCGTTTGACCAGCATTTCTTGTAAGAATTAATGCAGAATGAAAAATGTATTTCTCCTAAAAATCTGAGAGCTACTCGAGGTTGCATTGGTATGGACTTTTGACATAATATTGAGCTGAAATCTAGACTAGCAGTTGTTATGGAAACCTGCTAGAAGGTTTTTTTTTTTTTTTTTTTTTTTTTTTAGTGTGTTAATGTCGTGAGACGGTGCCCCTTGCTCTCTTCTTTAATTCAATTGCCGGAGGAGAGGAATTTTGTGCTCAGGAGGTTGTCCCGACGATATTGGGTAAAGTCTGTTCATACCATGCAAAAGACAGAAAAGAATGAGAGGGGGGTAGGAGAGGGAGAGAACAGAGACCTAGGAGTAGGAAGTTGGCTTCAAAGGTGGGGGAGAGAGAGAGAGGGGGGGGGGGGGGACAGTGGAAAGATTCAGAGAGAAGGGACATCAAGAGTGGGAGCGAAATAAATGTGATTCATGCGTAGACACAAACGATATTGGCAGTCGCATTGTTAGCCTTGAACGAGCCCACGAACTTGACGCTCTCTACGCACAGTATCGACTTGCTCTGCATGTTTCCGCACTGTTGCACTTCGGACATCGAGTCCCGCGTTCGAAAAACACAAACCTTTACACGCGTTTTTAAACTTGTATGAAATCGCTCCTTGGTTGCACTCTTCTTCGAGATCGCGATCGACACAACAATCATGGACTCAGAGGCATCGAAACATTCCAATCTGCCTAAAGATGAAGCATCGCCGACTGTTGAAGGGCAGTGCTGCCAGAAAGAGTCTGGTAGAAATGTGAGTACAAATTAAACGTAGATTTCTAATAACCAGTTTTCGGGATGTGCCCAGATTATAGGGAAGGAAACCACACGATGAAGATGCACGGTATATGCACTTCTAAGTGTTACGCTTGATTTTATGAAGAATGATCAGTTGATATATCAATTTTATTCTAAAGGTGTCTTGGTATTCAAGAACTTTCGACAGACATCACAAAATCTATCGTTCGATCCATGAAATAATGGCGAGTAGGCCTATATAGATGTCGGTTGAAGCACGAGCGTCAGATTGTCGGCCGTTGAATTCTTTAACCAAAAACGCAGCTAAGTTGTAGTGTAACAAACTGTGAGAAACCTTGAGCACTGTTAACGCACCATGACAACTTCAATTCAACAATACATTAAACAGGATTTTGAGTTCTGTTTCGTAAGTTCAACAGCCAAATTGAAACGTATTGCGATCAGCCAGTTGAGAGGGTTTTGTTCGGCAATGTATACGCTGCCGTTTTGTTGTTCAAATTCATTTTCGATCTGTGGAATATACATTCGTGCCAATCTAATCCAAACTGGTATCATTAAGATTTGTAGAAAGTACATGTGTTCCGAATTTGCGCTTTGCATCCAGTGGAAAAGGCGCTCTTTAAATGTCTACTATTATTATTATCAACAATATATTTAACACTTCGAGAACTTATCGTTCTTGACGGGTATTCTTATTTTGATTGAAGTAGGGCCTAAATGCTGAATCGTTTGACGGAAGTATGATTTTGAATGCTTAATAAAAAGGGGGGAAAAGAAATTGAATGACTATCTTAATGTCGCTCATTTTGGCACGTTTGAATGACAAGATTATCAAACTACATAACAGACGGACGAAAATGAATATAAAGCCTGCAATAGTGAACTTTAGAATCTGTGACGCGAGCACTAAATACAAAACTGTTATTAGCTAAAATTGTGTTCTGCGCATGCATTATGCACTTGTTTCCTTTCTTCAAACAAAATATATGCTTTTCAGCAATACTGCTGATTCTTTGAACTCAGAAATAGTTCTGAATGATTGTAATTTAGAAAGTGTGTCATATTTCAAATTTCTTGGTATTTTTGTAGATAATAAACTTTCTTGGAAAATACATTTTGATCATATCTGCAAAATAGTTTCTCGCAATATAGGTGTTATGAATAGACTGAAATTCTATATTCCTGAAAAGACCCTACTAGTGTTATACTCCTCTTTGATACTCCCTTACCTTAATTATGGAATTTTAGCTTGGGGCAATACTCATCAGACACTGCTGAATAGAGTGTTATTATTGCAAAAGAAAGCTCTCCGTATCATTTCGAATTCTCCTACACGTTCACATACAAATGCATTGTTTGACTGTTATAAGCTATTGAAAATCAACGAATTATTCTTATTTAACTTGGGTCAATTTATGTATATGTATGATAACAGTTTACTCCCACCTATCTTTGGTTTTATGTTCCAAAAAAAAAAATCAATCATTCCATAATTACCCCACCCGACGTCCTAACGAGTTTCATTTACCACTTCTTCGAACGATTTTAGCAAAGAATACACTTATTTACATTGGACCAAATTATTGGAATTCCCTGAATCATGATTTAAAATCTGCTCCATCTATATACTCATTTAAAAGGAGATTAAAGTATTTTCTTTTACAATCTTATAATGACGACTCGCAGAATCAGATTAGTTTATATGCTTACTTTGTTACTCATCCGCAATATCGGCATTGCCGTTCTCTTTATTATTGTAACTATTGCTCAAGCCTTGATTATAAGATTTTGTTTAACCAATACTTCGCAGTTGAAGGGTTTGTTCTATATTCTTTTTTCTTCTTCTCTTTCTTACTCAAATTTCGTCATCTGTGTTGCATATTCCTGTCTATTCTGTTACCTCTTTATCACGCTAAAGTCTTGTTTCCTCTTGTGTCGTCAAGTCAGTTTTTTTTTATTGTTTTTCCTCCTACAAGTAGTCTTGTTGCTGTCCCAGTCCTGTTACATGTTCATTACTCTGTTTGTTGTTGTTTTATGTATAACTGTTTGTTCGTCTGTCTCTTAGTGGGCTGCCAAACTTTTTTATGACGAACTTTTTGTGCGGAATTTTGCTGTTTTCAATTCAATTTTTACATCCGGCTTCTAATACAAGAGGGGCCCACACTCTACAAGCTCTGTCTTTTTAGTGGGTCCCTCCGTTTTTTTCACACAGTGCATAATTATATTGAAAACTATATCACTTTCTTTATCTTAGAAACTATTGCAATGTATCGCTACTGTTAGTTTTTTTCCTATTATTGTTGTTTCTCTGTACAATTGTATGCATTGATTTTGTCACTTAAGAAAGTGAGATTTATGTTTGTATATTTTGGAAAAAACGAATAAATATGAACTCCTGGGAACGCTACAGATACTGCATTCACATTGGTCTGAAAATAACAAATGTTTCGGTATTGAACAAGGACAATTGCCTAAGCACTTTGAAACATGTTTGTCTTAAGCGCTATATATATTTTCCTTATTATCATTATTATCATTATTATCATTATTATTATTATTATCATTATTATTATTATTATTGTTATTATTATTATTATTATTGTTATTATTTTTATTATCATTATCATTATTATCATTATTTTACCGCTGAACACTCCTGCATAGCAAACGTATCTTTTTAATACATTGCTCTCGAGCTGTCTCGGCACAACTCCAATGCAGTTCCTCGATAGGACAGTCACAATGCAGAACTTTCTTCCAGCTCCAAGGCTTTTTCCTACAGTGTAGCATATGCTTTGTGTTTACGCATGAATCACTGGGGGGCTTTGAATGAATCATACGGGGCAAATAAATCCAGGCTTCCCTTCCAATTTTGTACTCAGTGCATGAAAAAGTATAAATGGATCATTCAAGTACGCACTACAGTGCAACAAAAAAGGACAAACAAAAATGCACAATTGGCATTCGAATTCGCTTTAGAGACATTTAAAGATGCAGGAACGTCTCAGGGCCGGCGCACTGTTTTCAAAAGTGTGGGGGCCCACTTCCGGGTTTCATGAGCTAACAAGCAAAAAAAAAAAAAAAAAAAAAAAAAAAGGGTCCTCAGCTCATTATCTCCCATCCCATTTTAGTGCCTCTTACGTACTTCCGGGTTGAAAAAAGTGTGGGGGCCCAAAGTGATGACACCTTATGTATTCCTTTGTGTGGTGCACAAAAAGTGTGAGGGCCCGAGCCCCCACGGCCCCCACGGCTGCGCCGCCCCTGCGTCTTTCATATTTGCTCAACTCCAGAATTCAAGTTTAGCACGGGTCACGTGAATAAAGGTATAGAGCATTCAATTTCGCCAAAAGGTATTCAAGCTTATAACTATAGTGCATTCGAAATCGATCTCTGTATCTACTGTGTGTACAGTAGGCCTTTTAATTGTTGAAATTATTCGTATTGTATGCTCCTGATTTGTATTTGCGAAACATTATTCATATCATTTTGTGTTTCTGTATTACGTATAGATCAGCACACGTGGTATACATTTTACGCACACATATCGGGCATGTACATGAAATTATACACAAGTTCAGGGAGCCAGAAAAAATGTACACTTTCAACGGAAAACGACCATTTACTTAAAAACCAGCCATGAAAGAAAAGTCATCGTACATGTTTGTACATATACATGTACAAGTGTCTTATTCCGAATCATTAGGTATCATTTATTATGTGGTATAATTATGTGCACGCTTGGATGAAGAAGAGACTCTGTGTAAAAGAGTGAAACATCGACTTTAGTAATGTATGATTACGTGGTGTTATACTATTGAGAGTTGGGTATTGATTTTGTTTTGGCATGCAAATTGCACAAAAACACCCCTCCCAAAATTAATCAAGTAATCCCTATCAAAACACACGCACTCATACAGTCAGTCGAGCTTGTACACATAAACACATGCACTTTTTTTTTTTGACCTTCAATATCCCGGATGTCCTTTTGTGTAGAAGTGGTTTGTTATTGTTGTATTTTACTTGTTAATGATTTTGTATGTAGTTTGCGAGCAAGGGCACTTAACGTTTTGCATTTAGATTAAACATAATCAAAGCGCATAAAAACGTATGGTCACATCCCATTGACACCCACGTGTACTTTCTAAAAATGAAAATGAAAATGAAAATGATGAGGTTAATTGTTACTGAAATTGGCAGCCCGGAGTCTGAAGTACATTCACTTTACAAAGTACATGTATATAGGTAAAAATCACAGTGCTTCATAAATGATAAGGTGTTCACAATAAACATATCTTATCCTACTTCTCTTTTACATCAGAATAAGAACTTAATACCTCTTCATTACACTCATTCATAGCAATACATTTGTCAAGTTCACATAGTTTTACTTCCAGTGACAATTTGGAGTCTTTCTTTCCAGTGCCTTTTTCTTACAATATTTTTGTAAAAATTCACGAACTTTAACTTTAAACATTTCCCATCTCATTTGCCCAAGCAAACAATTTGTTGAAAATGAATCTATAATTCTGAAAATTCCATTTTAGTAGTCTTTATCATATAAAATAGCATTATTGATTTTCCAATATTAATCTGGGCCTCTCATGTTTTGTTTAATACACAGTTTGATTGATATTGCGTTGTGGTCAGCCCTAATGGCTGGTCGGATGTCAGTACACATTGTATTTCTTTTAATATTTTTCGTCACCAGTCAAAAATGTAATCTAGAAGCCCTCTTCAAAGATACATTTCGCCAGGTGAATTGTTTCACGTCTTGATGCATTGATCTCCAAACATTAATCAAAACATACTTATTCATTATCTTTTTAAGATTTACAGGTCTTTTATTATATTTGTTCTTCGGTCCTTGTACATCTTTGGTTATATTCAAAACACAATTCTAATCTCCCCCTAGTATCAATTCGCAATCACATGTATAATGCTTACGTAATTAAGAGTTCAATCCATGAAAGAAACTCTCTCTGTATTGCCTTTGCGTTGGCGCAGCCAAATGCAGCCAAGAAAACCCCACTTCATCCACTATTATATTGTACTGGAACAGAAAAACACGCAAAATCGGCTGACATGGTTGTCATTTTACGGTTGCCATGGCAACCAGAAATATCGGACATGGTTAAATTATATGTCAAAATATTCGAAATAGAAATTTAGGGAAAGTCGCCAAATTCGGTCGAAATTAGATAAAGGACGTAAGAGTGGCAAATGAAAATATGGTAGGGGTTACAATGTGTGCCCCTTGGGCTTTATAGGTTTAAATGAGCTTGGATAAACACAAACGTACAAAAAAACAACAACCACACAATCATTTTGTTCAATCTCTTCGCGTGATGGCCACACATTCGCACAAAACTGTTTCAGAGGCCATAACAAGTATTTAAGGACAAGTCCAGCTTCATAGACATGTGGATTGAGTTAATGTAGCAATATTAGTAGAATGCATTATACAGTGTAGTAAGAATTTGCGGAAAATTGGACAATCCGTTCATAAGTTATGATCTTTTTGAAATTTCTGCTCAGTCACTGCTAGATTAAAAAGACTACTGCGGCTTATGATGTATTCCTCGGTTCTAAGAGTAGTGATAAAACTGTTGGCAATTACTCATTACGTCATTCTCGAATATATCTGAGCAGGGCATGCCTTCCCACTCTGTGACTCCTTGTTACCGGGTCGTAAAATAAATTAAACGATATGCCCTACTAGTGGCAAAATCGAGCCGCATTTTTTTTAAGATATTAGTTTTCCTGTCTTCATTATGTTTTCCTATCCAGAAAAGAGAATAACTCTACGCTCAGCACTAACAATTCACTGTCTGCCGCTATTGCCAGATCGCCTCTATTCATGACTAAACGAGGTCTATTGTACAGAGTGAATTCCCCATTGTGTGATAAAACTGTATAAACGTATATGCAGTGGTAGTTATACGTATAATTTGTAAATGACATGGTATACCATTCATCATTTTATGGCCAAATTTTATGTATGATGACGTATACGGTCTCCTGCATTGGTGTTTTTCCTTATCTATGTGTGAATATACTATGCGATCCAATGTTGCCATTTTCCTGTATAATAATTATTATCATGCAGCTCCGTTTATACGAAATTGAGATATTTCTCATTATTTTGTGCCTTTTTGCTATGCTTTGTATCAATTTCTTACTAGCTAGGGAAAAAAGAAAAAGGCGTTCAAAACCTCGGCGAGTCAAACTAAAGTGTGGTTTGATTGTTTATAGGTAAATCAATAAACTTTGCCAACACGACATGCTCAAAGTATTCTTCCTTTCTTATATACCTACACATATACATGTGCATTACCTGTACATGTGGAGTCTTTTGTAGATTTGAGCAAAATAAAAACAGTCGCTGCTGGAGATATTGGGATTCTATGATTCTCTTTAAACAAAAAGTTTCATTTTACATTCATCATTTTATATAATAAGGTACAAACAGTCGCTGGAGATATTGGGATTCTATGGTTCTCTTTAAACAAAAAGTTTAATTTTACATTCATCATTTATACACTATAAGGTACAAAGTTTTAGATTTATTTTACCATCAGTCATACATCGAAATCCCAATGCTGCCAAACGCCTGGACGTAACTTCAATAATATTTTCGGGGAAACGGATGTGCTGCCCCGCCTAATTTAAGATTCACGGGTTTATTCTTTGTTTTTGTTTTTGTTTTCGCAGATTAGAATTACGCTGAGTCTGAATGATTCAATTTGGTGGAATGAAGGCTAAAACCTTGAAAGTGGAGAGCCCAACTTGACAAACATGTACTGTAAGATATGTCATATGAATCACTATCTTAAGAAGACTTTTGGGATTTAAGGGTATCTTCAAATAGCACAAAGTACAAAAGGATGATAGTAAATCATCAATAAACAACAAAAATTACTCTTCATTTCTTTTGTCTCTAACTGCTCTCGTATTCATGGTATTGACACCATTGGGCTGTTTTGGTTCATTCACTTGATTTCATTTGTATGCTTGTCCTCGAACTGAGTGTTTATTTGTGCAGGTGTGTGGGTCTGGGTGGGTATGTGCACGGGTATGAAAGTGAAAGTGTGTGTGCTTTGTTTTTCCTGTTTATGTTTCCCGCACTGGATCTTATTTGTTTTGTTTGCTTTTTTTTTTTTCAATGGCTTATGTGCAACCGCTTCTCGTCTATGCACTTTGGATTTGTAAAATGTTGTGTTTGTTTTTCGTCTTTGTTACCATTATTTTAGTTTGAGTTTTTTTTTTTATTCCAATTATATTTTGTATGAGATGCACGGCCCTATGGTAGAGCATTTCCGAGTGCGCTGAAAGGGCGACCCTGCTAAAAGAAAGCAGAATAATTAAATGAATAGGTGATTATTTATGATCGCCCGTGAATTCGAAATAACAAAGTTAAACAAACAGATGCAGATATCGAACAAAATATGAAAGCAATGATATTTTGAGTTTGCAATGCAGGGGCAAGGGGTGCACGTCACGAGACCGACATCCACGAATCATTTCATTTCATTTCATTTCATTTCAGTCTTTATTGTCCATTTCATGGATATTTGTTTTGTTCACATGCTTCTTACAAAACAGACAAATATACAATACACAATAACATTGACAACATTCACAAGACATATCAAACATCATAAAGGCATCTTTTTGCCAACACTATAATACAGAAAAACATTGTATATAATCACCAATTTTCAAACATTCAGCCTATTAATATATCTTTATCTTTAACTGTAAATACAACAAAACTGATATGGGTGATTTATTTCCGTATATTTCTTACACAATATACAAAATCCTGCAAATTATTCATCCGTAATCAAAAAAATGAAATGAAATACACATACACATACAAAAAAAAAAAGCCCATGAGTCATACAGGTCACAACTTATGCAGCTCACGAGTCATACAATCCACGAGGTCGACACTACGCAAACAAGGCTCATGAGACCGACACATTAAGCCTCGTGATGAATCTGTCGAACTCGTGGGCTGTTTTTACCTATAGTGTCGAACTCATAGGCTTAATTTGCCTATATATTAGTGTCGAACTCATGGGCTGTATACTCGTGGGCTGTATGACCCATGGACCTGTTTTCAGTGTCGAACTCGTGGGCTGTATGACTCTTGGGTGTCGGTTTCGTGGGATGACCCCGGGGCAAAACTATCATAACCTACCATTGCCTACAGCAAAAGTAGATGTGTGTGCTTGAATGAGGAAGATAACAATAATCACTTTCACAGGAGAACTTTATTATAATAGAACCGTTTTTCTTTAAAAAAAATGCAGAGAAGTACGAATTACCACAAATTTTGAAACCATCGACGGATTTGCAAAATTATTCATTTTGGATTGTTGCATTGATACAAGAGCAATTGTCAAATAAACATGATAATGAAACAGTAGTGTTCACATGAATTTCTAAGAACTATGTATATATTAGACCGCTGACACATCAAAAAAACATTAATGTCGGCATGTGTCCCTTTAGATATGGGTAGAGGTCACAGACGGTCAATGTTCAATCGGCGGAAAGAAAAGAAAGACCGAAAGAAGAAAGAAAGAAAGAAAGAAAGAAAGAAAGAAAGAAAGGAAGGAAGACCGAAAGAAAGAAGGATAGAAACGGGATGTAACCACTTTCTCAAAGCAACTTGCTACACTGTCTTTGAGTGAAGGATACTGTAATTGGCGATCCCAAAGCGCCGATCTCCCAGATCGAGGGTGGATGTCACGTGACCCCCAAAATGGGAATTTGTTTTAATATATTGAATACATGTATAGATTTTCATTTAAATCCATTCGACCAGCATTACTTGGAAGAATCAATGCATAACGAAACACGTCTTTTTCCTTAAAATCTGAGAGCTATTCGAGGTTGCATTTGTATGGACTTTTGGCATTAAGCTGAAGTCTAGACTAGCAGTTGTTGTGGAAACCTGCCAGAAGATGTTTGTGTGTGCATGTGTGTGTGTGTGTGTGTTAATAGTTACGTTCAGACGGGAGCCCTTAACCTCGAAGTTAGGAAACTTCGAGGTTAGAGCTTGTAGTTAGGGACCGTGAAGACGCACTCGTAGTTAGCAAACCTCGAGGTTTGCTCGAAGTTTCGAGCCACGAGAAATCTCATGGTTAGCGCTCTAACCACGAGCCGCGGGGGGTCCCCACTCGTAGTTAAGCGCCGTGTGGACACAAAAAACAACGAACTCGAAGTTAAGAGTGACCTCGCCGTAAACTCCAGCCCCCACAATTTCCCTCTGCTTCCGGGTCAACCTCCCAAACGTACACCACAAATACACTACACGTGAAAAACCTACGACGCACGACACAACAACATCATCTTTTCTTCCCATGCGCTTGATCTCTGAAACTGAACACGTCGAACTCGCTACTGTATTGTATATTCTTCTCCGACGCTAAAAAAAAAAAAAAAAAATGTTTTCGACGAATATCTTCATAAAGGCATAAAGTCATCAGTGCAGTGCTATCTCTGCATACCATGACAGAGAACAAGAGTACCTGTAAGCGAGTCCGACAGGGTTGGACTAAAGAATAAATAGACGTCTTGTTAGCAGTGTCGGCTGAAACTTCCGGTTTTGTGGTTTTAACATCGATTGGGACTCACTCGTAGTTATGGGGGCAGAAGCTTTACCTCGAGGTTTCGTAACCTCGAGGTTAAGACTCGTCGTGTGGACACACGTCGTAGTTAGGGGGCAAGAGCTAAACCTCGAGGTTTCCTAACCTCGAGGTTAGGGCCTGCCGTCTGAACGTAACTAATGTCGTGAGACGGTGCCCTTTGCTCTCTTCTTTAATTCAATTGCCGGAGGAGAGGAATTTTGTGCTCAGGAGGTTGTCCCGACATTATGGGGTAAAGACTGTTCATACCATGCAAAAGACAGAAAAGAATGAGGGGGGGGGGGGTAGGAGAGGGAGAGAACAGAGACCTCGGAGTAGGAAGTTGGCTTCAAAACGTGGGAGAGAGAGAGAGGGGGGGGGGCAGGGAGAAAGATTCAGAGAAAAGGGACATCAAGAGTGGGAGCGAAAGAAATGTGAGTCATGTGTAAACTCAAACAATATTGGCAGTCACATTGTTAGCCTTGAACGGGCTCACGAACTTGACGCTCTTTACGCACATATTCGACTTGCTCTGCATGTTTCTACGCTGTTGCACTTCGGACATTGAGTCCCGCGTTCGAAAAACACAAACCTGTACACGGGTGTTTAAATTTGTATGAAATCGCTCCTTGGTTGCACTCTTCTTCGAGATCGCGATCGACACAACAATCATGGACTCAGAGGCATCGAAACATTCCAATCTGCCTAAAGATGAAGCACCGTCGACTGTTGAAGGGCAATGCTGCCAGAAAGAGTCCGGTGGGAACGTGAGTACAAATTAAACGTGCTATACATTTCTTATAACCAAATTTTGAGATGTGCCCAGATTACAGATTGCGGAACTTAAGTCGTACGATGAAGATACACGGTATTATATGCACTCACTCTATAGCCTTACAACTAACAGGCGTGTACCTTTTGGAATTCTCCGCAGATTTCCTCTTGATATTGTGAAATATGATCAGTTGATATAGAAATTTATTCTACTATGCAGGTGCCTTGGTATTCAAGAAATTTAGACAGAAATCACAAAATCCATCGTAAGATTGATGAAATAATGGCGAATAGGCCTATCGGTATTTAGGATGTCGGTTGAAGCACGAGCAACAGACCTTCGGCCGTTGAATTCTTTTAACCAAAACCCAGCTAAGTTGTAGTGTTACAAATTGTGAGAAACCTTCGAGCACTACTAATGCACCATTACATCCTAAGCTCAATATTATATTACATATGATTTTGCGTTCTGTTTCGTAGGTTCGCCAGTCAAATCGAAATGTATTGCGGTCATCCAGCCGTTTTGTAGTTCAAATTCATTTTCGATCTGTAAAACATGCATTCATACCAATCAAATCCAAACCGGTATCATTATGATTTGTAGAAAGTACGCGAAGCGGTCATTGAGTGAAATTGGCGAAAGGCGGGGAAAATATATATATTTAACGCTGCGAGGACTTAATTAGCACGAATGATGTTCTTGATGTGTATTCTTATTTTGATTGAAGGAGGCCCTTAATGCCGAATCGTTTGACCGATGATTTTGAATGCATAAAAAAAGGGGGAAAACGAAATTGAATGGATATCTTAATGTTGCTAATTTTGGCACGTGTTGAATGACAAGATTATCAAACTAAATAACAGACGTACACAAATGACTGCAAATGCTGTAATTTTGAGCTTTAGAATCTATTACGCGAAAGCTAAATACGACACTGTTATTGGCTAATTAATTAAATGGTGTTGTGCGCATGTGTAAGATGCGTTAGGCAGTTATTTCCTTTCTTCAACCCGAAACGCTGCGTACGTCGTCTGAGCGTTCGCGTCACAGATGTGAAGCTCGCTGTTATGAGTGTTATAACGCCCCTAATCAGATACTGCAGATACTGCATTCACATTGCCTTGAAAACAAATGTTTCGGTATTGCACCAGGATAATTGCCTAAACGCTTTATATAAATTTTCCTTGTTATCATTATCATTATTATTTTACCGCTTAACAGTGTCGTGTAGCAAACGTATCATTTTAATACATTGCTCTCGAGCTGTTTCGGCACAACTCCAATGCAATTCCTCGATAGGACATTCACAATGCAGAACTTTCTTCCAGCTCCAAGGCTTTTTCCCACAGTGTAGCATATTATGCTTTGTGTTTACGCATGAATCACTGGGGGCTTTGAATGAATCATACGGGGCAAATAAATCCAGGCTTCCCTTCCAATTTTGCACTCAGCGCATGAAAAAGTATAAATGGATCATTCAAGTACGCACTACAGTGCAACAAAAAAGGACAAACAAAAATGCACAATTGGCATTCGAATTCGCTTTAGAGACATTTAAAGATGCAGGAACGTCTCAGGGCCGGCGCACTGTTTTCAAAAGTGTGGGGGCCCACTTCCGAGTTTCATGAGTTAACAAGAAAAAAAAAAAAAAAAAAAAAAAAAAAAGAAGGGTCCTCAGCTCATTATCTCCCATCCCATTTTAGTGCCTCTTACGTACTTCCGGGTTGAAAAAAGTGTGGGGGCCCAAAGTGATGACACCTTATGTATTCCTTTGTGTGGTGCACAAAAAGTGTGAGGGCCCGAGCCCCCACGGCCCCCACGGCTGCGCCGAACCTGCGTCTTTCATATTTGCTCAACTCCAGAATTCAAGTTTAGCACGGGTCACGTGAATAAAGGTATAGAGCATTCAATTTCGCCAAAAGGTATTCAAGTTTATAACTATACTAGTGCATTCAATCGATCTCTGTATCTACTGTGTGTACAGTAGGCCTTTTCATTGTTGAAATTATGCGTATTGTATGCTCCTGATTTGTATTTGCGAAACATTATTCATATCATTTTGTGTTTCTGTATTACGTATAGATCAGCACACGTGGTATACATTTTACGCACACATATCGGGCATATACATGAAATTATACACAAGTTCAGGGAGCCAGAAAAAAAATGTACACTTTCAACGGAAAACGACCATTTGCTTAAAAACCAGCCATGAAAGAAAAGTCATTGTACATGTTTGTACATATATGTACAAGTGTCTTATTCCGAATCATTAGGTATCATTTATTATGTGGTATATGTGCACGCTTGGATGAAGAGGAGACACTGTTTAAAAGAGTGAAACATCGACTAACGCTTAAGTGATGTATGATTACGTGGTGTTACACTATTGTGAGTTGGGTATTGATTTTGTTTTGGAATGCAAATTGCACAAAAACACCCCTACCAAAATTAATCATGTAATCCCTATCAAAACACACGCACTCATACAGTCAGGCGAGCTTGTACACAATCATAAACACATGCACCTTTTTTTTTTTGACCTTCAATATCCCGGATGTCCTTTTGTGTGGAAGTGGTTCGTTATTGTTGTATTTTATTTGTTAATGATTTTGTATGTAGTTTGCGTGCAAGGGCACTTAACGTTTTGCCTTTAGATTAAACATAATCAAAGCGCATAAAAACGTATTTCACATCCCATTGACACCGTACGTGTACTTTTTAAAAATGAAAATGAAAATGAAAATGATGAGGTTAATTCGGCAGCCCGGAGTCTGAAGTACATTCACTTTACAAAGTACATGTATATAAATAGATAAAAATCACAGTGCTTCATAAATGATAAGGTTTTCACAATAAACATATCTTATCCTACTTCTCTTTTACATCAGAATAAGAACTTAATACCTCTTCATTACACTCATTCATACCAATTTTGTCAAGTTCACATAGTTTTACTTCTAGTGACAATTTGGAGTCTTTCTTTACAGTGCCTTTTTCTTACAATATTTCTGTAAAAATTCACGAACTTGAGCTTTAAACATTTCCCATCTCATTTGCCCAAGCAAACAATTTGTTGAAAATGAATCTATAATTCTGAAAATTCCATTTTGGTAGTCTTTGTCATATAAAATAGCATTCAAATTCATGATATTCTTCCGTCGAGATGTTTTCATTGCAACTGATTGACCAATTGCCCTACATCGACGTGAATTTTTGAATAACAAAGCAGTACCCGCTGCATGCTGTAAGGATTAGAACCAACACTTGCTGTCGGGCGAAAGCTCGGTGGTTTAATGGAGATGACGCCTGTCCGGTGATCAGGAGGTCGTAGGTTCGAATCCTGCTCGAGTATGTACGCCCATGATTTTATCATGGCTACTACTAAAACACTGATCAATTCAGTGCTTATTTACGGCGATGTAGGGCAATTTGTCACTCAGTTGCAATAAAATAGCATTATTGATTTTCCAATATTAACCTGGGCCTCTCATGTTTTGTGTAATACACAGTTTGATTGATATTGCGTTGTGGTCAGCCCTAATGGCTGGTCGGATGTCAGTACACATTGTTTTTCTTTTAATATTTTTCGTCACCAGCCCAAAATGTAATCTAGAAGCCCTCTTCAAAGATACATTTCGCCAGGTGAATTGTTTCACGTCTTGATGCATTGATCTCCAAACATCAATCAAAACATACTTATTCATTATCTTTTTAAGATTTACAGGTCTTTTATTATATTTGTTCTTCGGTCCTTGTACATCTGTGGTTATATTCAAAACATAATTCCAATATCCTCCCAGTATCAATTCGCAATCACATGTACACTGCTTACGTAATAAAGAGTTCAATCCATGAAAGACACTCTCTCTGTATTGCCTTTGCGTTGGCGCATACACATTGTTTAACATGAGATTTGTATCTTGAACTTTTGCTCTCAGTTTTAGTAGTTGACCGTTCAAGATACATTTTACTACAATATTTTGAACATCAAGTCTATCACTAAATAATAATGAAACTCCACGTGAATGATTTGATCCATGCGCAAAGAAGCACGGACGCCGACATTCACTTCTGACAATTGATTCAAAATCACTGCACCAGTATATGTCTCTTGAAAAAATACAATATCTGCCTTCTGGTGCTTACACCAGTGAAAAACCTGACTTCTTTTGTCTTTATTTCTTAAACCTCTTACATTAAAACTGATTATATGACAGTTTGCCATTTAGATAAAGGGAAAAGAGAACGCAAATCTATTCTTTGTCACTTCACTCATTTCTTTTTTGGCACTTTATTTTCGATGATTTCTGCTTCCGTTTCGTTTGTTTCACTTTGCCTTCGTTTGTTGCTCGTTTAGGTAGTTCTGGTGATTCAGCGGAGAGTTCAGACAACGCTTCCACGCCGTCATCTTCGCTCGACGATTCTTCGCTCGAAGCTTCTGAGTGTGTGCGAGATTCGGTCATCTCCGACCGGTCTGCTGCGAGATCAATGACAGACTCTGTGCGCGCGGGAATTGAGATTTCTCCGTTTGCTTTGTCAGTGGACTGTCGCGGCTGTGATGTGTTGCGATCCCCGACTAGGTATTGCGTAATCTTGGGCTGGATGTGCGTCTAGTTGTCATGACGAGCACTCACTGTACTCGCGGCTTGTCGACCCGATGCGATCAGCTGTTCCATCAGGTTCACTGATGGTGTAGCAGCAGAGGTTGATGTCGACGGGGGAAGTCATGGAGCTGGCATCGGTGCATGTTCGCTTGCGTCTCTGGTCGGTGAGGTGGGCGGGGTCTCGAAGGAGCATTCCTGTTGCAGGTGTCCGGGTTGTTTGCATCGTCAACAGACGATGGGGTTGCTGCATTGCGACAGGTGATGTCCTGCATTCAAGCAACGTGAGCACAACATCAGGGTTGCCCTTGCAGGTGATACGATCTGGCCGTAGTGGTAGACTTTGGCTTTAAAAATACCAAAGTTCATGTCTCGAGGCAGGGGCTTCGATGGATGCTGTATGTAGACTATCCGGTTGCCGGTCATGCAGTCAGTAAGGAGACCATCCACACGGAGACGTTTACGGATGGGGGCATCGAAGACCTTGTGTTTGCATTTTTCCATTTCATCGATGATAACAGTATCGAGAACTGACAGTGGTATGTCTCTGATGAGGAGACGTAGACTGTTTTCTTCCCAGCTGTCATGAAAGGGTTTTTGTCATACACTGCGACATTGGCATTTCCGATGTTCAAGCCATTTGTTATCAGTTTCATTCTTGACTCCCGATTTTCAACGTACAGCCTCCATAGACTACGAATTCTCTGTATCCCTTTTATTTCTCGTCCTTGCACACTCCGGATGAGGCATTTGTACATGTCCTCGTTTGACATTCCCTTCTCACTCACTGATGGTATGTCTTTATTTTTCAGGAAGACTGGCTTTCCTCAGAGCTGTTCCTCAGGTTTTGCAGAAGGGAAAGCATGGGCCGCTTTCTCGGCGTATGACGTGTCACTGCGTGCGGCCATTTTCAAAGTCGGGATCCGTGTGCTGCAGTTCAAATCAAATCCTGTTATTTTCTATTTCAGAGTTGTCATCCATCTTTCCAGTTTGCACAAAAGGTTCACAAATGTTCCAATATAATATTCAGTTTCTTCACCGACTCAGAAATTGTTACGATTTTTCTCTGCGGTGGAAGCCTCTAAATCTGCAATTATAGAAACTGTTTTGGAAAGAAATGTGTGACATGAGGTGATCATGAACCTTAGAAACTCCCCTCAAGCAGTACAGTGATGCAGACAAAATGCAATGCAAGGGAGAGCATACAAATCAAAGGGAATGGTACTGAACGAGGAACAGAGTAGATGAGAAAGACTGTGTACTCGTCGTCGGGGGTTCAGTCTCAAATCTGCTTGGTCGCGGGTGACTTTCAAGCGTTCGCCTCAACTGGATGTGCCGAGATTCATCACGTATCCGTGGATTCAACGCTGAATGATCTTTTCGAGGAAGACGTATACTTCCTTTGATATGCTTATAAATGCAGTGGAATAGTATACTGTCTCTACCTGGTATATTTTGTATATCATCATTTATGCCTCCAACTGCTGCAAACTTTGGTATTTTTGTTCAGTTTTTTTTTTTGTAGATAGATGAAATAAAAACAAACATTTTTATTGATTATTGTTACAAAAAAGTTTTTTCCTGTTGCCATGGCAACCAGTAATAATCCAATCAGGATTCAACTGTCAATACTCAAGAACTAATGCCCATATTTTCCAATCTCAATAAGCATGTCATTCTGCATAATTGTACCATCTACCGTACTTTTAACACATATTTGACTTCAAAGTACAGGCAAATGTTGTTTCCAGCAATGTATGGACACAAAATTCCCTTCAAAATCTATGTTAATATAGAGAGCAAAGCCGACGATATTCCAATATTAGCTTTTTAGAGTATTTGCAGAGAAATGGTTATTCGAAACAACCTTGGAAAAGAGCAGAAGAAAACAATTGATTGTTCTTGTTCTTAAAGGAAATTTATTCAAGAATGCAGATAAATTCCTTTCTAAAGAAGGAATATACACGTACACTGTATTACCCATCAATGGAATTAAAAGCGTACTTTTTCGTTGGTAAGCTAGGGTTGAAAATAAAAAAAGAATAAAATGAAAAGTCATGACATGTAATTTTGTATTAAAACGTGCAGTAATGAATTAATGCTATTAAGGGCACAATTTACCATTTGCACATGAAACAAAAACCCAGCAGTAGTGCTTTAAAATAGTTCTAAAATGTGAGTTAGGGATAGAAACAACCACTGTAAAAATTTTAATCCGTATAATCGATGTTAAGTGTTGTTGAATACTAAAAAATGTGAACAATAGTTATAATAAAAATGTTTCCAGACTAAAGCGTCTACAGTTACGGTTTATTGAGAAAAACACTGATATCTCCTTATATTTTAGGCTTTATTGCTAAAATTTTATATAGTAGAATGTTTTGTGATAAAACAAACCTACACATATGCATCAAAAGTGATATCTTGAACATTTTTGAAATCACTGCTCCCAAAGATAAACTGGACCTTTAAGGAGAGAATGAGGGAAAATCTTAGGGGTTCTATCCGTTTTATCTAGGTTAATTTTTTAGTGTTGAGGTGGGTAGTTTAACCATATAAAGCCCAATGGGGGGGGGGGTCACATTGTGCCCCCTACCATATTTTCGTTTGCCGCTCCTAAACCCTTTACCCGATTTCAACCAAATTTGGTGACTTTTCCTAAAATCTTATTGTAAACATTTTGATATATAATTTAGGTATGTCCGATATTCCTGGTTGCTATGGCAACCGTAAACTGACAACCATGTTAGTCAGATTATGTATGATTTTCTGTTTTAATTTCAGTTAACAATATAATTAAGGATGAAATTGGGGTTTTCTTGGCTTTTGTTTGCTAAAGGACCGAAATGTGAAGTAACTATGGTTGAGAATTACCCTGAAATGGTCTCCTTATTATTTCCTTTATTTTTTATATAACATAGCATCAAACAATAGATATAATAGAAATAATCGAAAAGACAGCATTTTTCAAAGATTACCTTTTTATTTTGTGTTATCTTCACACAAGCTTTGCATGGAATATCATTTGTTTATCATAATATCAATCTGTAAGCTTAAAATTTCAGTATTTTGGAAATATGAAATGTGATACAAATATATGCACCCATTCCAAGCAATACGTAATAGGTTTCATGTATTTCTTTATATTGTAATGAATTGCGCCCCCACATGTTGACCATGAGAAATTTCAACCATAACAAATAGTGAACGTTGACTTGCTCTTCCTTTGTAGTAAATATGAAAATGATTAATATAAAATAAAAACATATTTACGGGGGATAAAGAAATAGAAAGAAAAACATGATTTTAGCATGTTTTCTATGTATTTTTTTATTTTGGGAAATAGCGCCCTCAGTGGGTAACCTTGAGAAATGTTGGGTCATGTAGAGCATGAGTTGCTCTACCCATGTGCCAAATATGACGGTCATACATCATATAATACAGAAGTTATGTAGGGGTGCACAATGTGCCCCCCCCCCCCTTGGGCCTGGAAGGGGTCAAAATAGCTTGGGTTTTATAGGGTTAAGACCCGACCTACAATGGGTGATGAGCACGTAAGGCAAAATAAACAAAGTACTGAAAGTCAATCACACTGTGAGCTCTAGTAACAGGCTTAACAAGAAATTTGTATTTTAACAAAGAACTGACGATCGAACTTGGTTATGAAATATCACCATAAGTTGTCCAAATAATGATACCCTAATCGACAGAATGAATCAAATTTCGTGCACTTACAGTCCACGAAAAGCACAAAAAATGTATATACACTTTAGATATTTTTTTTTTTCACTTTTATCGCACACTGGTGTGGTACAAACATAAATGCTAATGGTATATTTGAGACAGAAAGTTGTCTGATTGTCTGAATTGTTTGACTCTGACACATCCTTAAAATACCCTGATTCACAAATACCTCGATCCACAAATAAACTTGTTGAAAATAAAGTTAAAATACTTGTGTATATATATATGTATAACGAAGTACTGAAAGTCAATCCATCACACTGTGAGGTCTAGTAACAGGCTTAACAAGAAAGGAAAAATTGAATTCATGTTTAACAAAGAATTGGTAATACGAACTTGATTATGAAATATCACCATAAGTTGTCCAAATATATATAGCCTATAACAGACAGAATGATTCAAATTTCGTGCACTTACAGTCCACGAAAAGCACGAAAAAGTATTTAAACTCGAGATATTTTTTTTTTCACTTTTATCGCACACTGGTGTGGTACAAACAGAAATGCCGATGGTATATTTGAGACAGATGTCTGATTCCAAGATGTCCTCTAAACAACCTGATTCACACAATTATATAAGCTTGTTGAACCTAAACTTTAGATGCATGTATTGTAATTAATAGCAAAGCACTGAAACTCCCAACCAACAGTGCAGTATGTTATAAATGGCTTTGTGAGCTCTAATATCATGCTTAACAAGAAATGAAAGCGTACAATCTGTACCAAAGCGCTGAAAGTTTGAACTTTGTGATGAAACATCACACCAGGTGATGACAGTTTATCGGCAGCATACTTAAAATTTGGTTAATAAGGCATGAAAAGGAAGTAACATATGAAGATTTGGGTGGTTGTTATATGCGTCTGTCTTCTCTAAGTTCACTCATCGTCCTCGTCATCGGTGGACCCGACATGCATTGTCCTTGGGTTCTGACACATCTCGTTGGCCATACATCCGCAGGCATCTGTGCATGCCTTGTCGTTGCGTCTACAGGCACAGTCTGCCCTACGACATGCAGACTTCTTGCACTGACAGAGCGTCAGCTCTAGCAGACCCTGCGGTGCTGGGGCTTTCGTCATGAGGATAGGCTGCAGCGCACCATCTTCAACTCTCCAACCATGATTAGTAGCTGGTGGCAGATTCGGCATTGATTTCAGTGCCTTCGTCCACACATGGGCCTGGTAGTTTGCCCGCATAAGGTGCTGCTGCAGGCTGTTCGATGTCGGGGGGGGGGGGAGACTTTCGTTTCGCTGTCCCTTCTGGCAAAACAGATAGTATCTGACATCATCTGCCTTCTTCCCAATTCATCGGGCTGTCGAGTAGAGTGCGCATACGAAAGCCTCGCATGCGTCTGCTTAATTCTGCTTCTACTCAAAGCTGTGCGAGACTGGTCTGGTGTTCCTTGGTAGCAATCAATAGTTTCAGTCCCTTCACTGTTGGAATCGCACCCAGTAAGTGCATGGAATCCGGGCAAGGCAATTGACACCTCCTGTCCTACACCCGGATGTCGTGTCAGCGTGTGGATCGGTATATATCTGAGTTTGTCTTTGACTCCGGTCCGAAACCATAGCTCTGGAGATCGAAGGCTGTTGAAGTGCGTAATGCAGAGGACAGCCACGTCTGTGTCTGGTGACTGGATTACGATGCGCTCATTGTCGTGAGAGGCATGGAGTGCATGCAATAGGAGTCGTGTATCGGTCTCTTCATGGTCTGATAACAGCGGAACCAAGTCTTCACAGTGTCCTTTGGTGATCACCACTGCCCTCTGAGGATTCCGGAAGCCACCGCCAATCACGAGATGTTGACCTTCGAGTAGGTTGTTGAGACCAGCGTGGCACCAGGCTTCTACCAGAAAGGTACACAGGTTGACTTTGTTGTTCGTGTTGCTAATGTACTTGGACCACTGCTTTGGAATCGGAGTCGAAGGCCCGTTTTCACCTCCAAGACTGCAGAGGCTCCTCTTTTTTTCTCTTTCCCCAGCTTTTATGGACAAGCTGATGTAACGGTCGAACACCACATCAACTCGCTGACAGCCGTTCTTTCCCAGAGGGGCCGTGACCAAATTGTAGTGCTTGGCTGCCATCTCTCCAAATGTGGCTGAACCGGCAGATTTCGCCATCTGTATCAGCGCCATGACATCGACGATGTAAGCAGTGGACATCTCTGGGGCATCTGGCAGCTTGGGTTGTACATCATCATGTATCATCTTTTCTAGCTCCGAAAGTAGTAGGCTCTTGTCAGTTGTCCTTAAACCTCCATGTGGATGGGCCAAGGAAATCGGCAGTGTTGATAATTCATAGGTGAGGACTTCTCTGAGGTTGATGTCACGGGACTTCGCAGCAATCACGAGTCGTCCAAAGAGGTCACGGTCAGCACTAACAGTTATAACTTTCTCATCAACTGTTTTGACCTTCTTCTTCTTGACCAGCGAAGCAAAGGTTGGGATGTTCTGCTTTGGTAACGGATCCCAAAACTCCACTTCGTTCGAATCCAGCCTTTTCTCCACAAATTTGGTCATCTGGGCACTGCCAATCTCATAGGAGTTGAGTAGGCGTTCTGCTGCATCTGGAGGCATCCTCAAACCTGTGGCAATATTGACCAATGGGGATATGTCATTATCATCTTCCATCAGGGAGAAAGGATTAGCCATTAGGTCTGACGTGATGACACCTAGCAACTTCTGGACGTCACCTTCATCCCTCTCCATTCTCATTGGTGCTGCTTCTCTGTGGCTACCGACTCTTCCTGTGTCATACAAATCGCACATCTCCTTCGTAGCTGTTGATATGGCCGCTCTCTCATGGCATGTGAGGAACCATCGCTGCAGAGATCCTGGCTTCTGGCTGATGCCTATAATGCCACCAACTGTCTTGCTGTCAAGGTTGATGGACTGCTCGAGAGCCATGTCTGTCCACACCTGAGAAAAAGGCTCTCTTGACCGACTGATGGCATGATTTCCAGACATGAACTCCTCATAGACTCTCCTCCACTTAAAACAGTTTCACTGGCGTCATGCGGACTAAGGCCCAAGCAAGATCCATGCGACGTGAAGCTAAATGCAGGCTTTCTGTCGATTTGAACCACTTGGCTTGCGTCTTCTTCAAGAAGCTGACCACTGCGGGCCGCTTTCCATATGCACCGAACTCTCTGAGCGATTGGCGCATCTCCGTAGAATCAAATGACCGTACCCTATGTGATTGGTCTGCATACGTCTTCCTCTTTGGAAGTGGCCCAAAACTTCCTCGCTGGTAAAGAACCAATGTAGTGGCGTGTGTTGTCTTCTTGCCATCAAGTGTTTCTTCATTTATGTCATTGTTGTCTCCAGCCACCTGGACAAACACACCAGGAGAGATGTTTGAGGGCACCACCACTCCATAGAGATCACTCTTTGCTATGATCTCCTTTGCAAGACTGGTGTCCATTGCTACTACATCATCGTAGACCTCACAGTGGCCCATTCTACTGAGGATGGTTATCAGCTGCCTTGACCTCGTAAGGTGGTGAATGGCCATTCCTAGGGCCACGTGCTTGGGTGTCTTAATCCTGGCATGAGTTGCACAGTGTAAAACATCTTGAGCAACCATCAAAATGCGCCTTTCATCTGATGATTGCTGCACGCTGGTGAAGAAAAATCATTTTCTCCTTCTTTTTCTGGGTTTGTGATAATCCAGCGAAGCAGCCAGTAGAGACTGTCAGGAATCAACGACTTTGCCTTTGTCATTGTGAGTTCTGAGATGTCGGGTGGATGGACTAATATGCCGGCTTGGTAATTACTGATCTACGATTTGATGAGCTTTGCAGTATGGTACAGAAGCCTGACTTCGTCTGTGTTAGATTCCATGCAAGTTGGAAACTGCTCTTTGAGCAGCCCTGCAGCATTCTCGGCACTACACTTGAAGGCACAGTTGATGACATCTTGGAGGGAAATCGCACTTGAGTATACGAGCTGAGTTTTTGTACGATCATAAGGCTTGTGGAAAACAATGTTGTCTCCAAAGTGATTCTGTAGTCGAAGCTTGAGTCGCTGGCTGGTGTAATTTGCCGCATTATGCAGTCCCTGTCTCTATAGATTAGCTCTGTATTTTTCCAGCAGAACTGACATGTTATAGGCCTTTCCACCCTTCAAGTCAGTAGATATCTCTTCTACTAGTTCTCTGAAGGCTGCATCATATTGTGTACTTTTGTCCCGTACTTCTTGGAAGTCACTAAGTTTGACTTTTGCCCTTCTTGTTATGTAAGAGGCATGTCAAGCACTATGGTATCTGGATTCCGATGCAATCAAGTCATTCCTGACAGCACCTATGTTACGCAGCATGTCGTCGTCACCCTTCGCCCTTGCAGCCTCCATAATTATTTGACAAGTGTGGAAGGTGCGGATCATGTTCATCTGTTTGACCTTCTTGTGTGTTTTCTTTTTACAAAAGAGACACACTGTCCAGTCAGTAGGTGATGTCATGGATCGAGTCACTCTGGATGAGCCAGCTGAGCGCTCGTCAGACTTTGTGCTGGAGTTAGATGCTTCTGACGGCGTTGGTGATGAGGCTGATTTTCGTCGCTGCACGCAACGCAAATTTTCTTTGCTTGTCAACCTTTCATAGCAGTTTGAATGTCAGTGTACATCGACAGTGGAGAGTTTGTCAATATCTGGTTTCAAACGTTCATATACATTTATTTATTTATTTATCTATTTATTTCTAATCTTTTGTCAGGGTAGTCCATTCACCAATAAATAGTGGTCTTCCATGGAGCCCTGAATAATATTGATGAACATATGTACATTAAATAGCAAAACGTATACACAGAGATGACATATACAGTGTAGATACATACCAGCATACTGTACATTGCAAAGTAACATAAAAAAGTACATGCCACAGCAAGAGTTCACCAGAATGCCGAAATAACAATTAAAACGCTATTATACAGGAATGATAAAGCCCAGAATGAATTTCGTGTGTTACCTACAAATAGCAACTGATCTCTTTTAATGAATACATGGAAGAAGCTGATCTAATTGAATGATCTAGCCTGTTCCATTCAAGTACAGAGGATACGATTGGGCTACACTTTTTTTTTATTCATGTTCCATATTCCACATTTCATACAAGTTATATATTCCATTTGATTTAAAGAAGAAATGTTTTACACACAATGGTCAGTTTGAACCAATAATGCACAAAAGTATAAGGACATATAATTGGCGTGTAATATGAGGAACCCACTAAAAAGCAAAGCTTGTAGGATGTGGGCTCCAAAAATATAACATAGGTTTTAGTACAGTATATCAATGTCAGAAGTGACGTAACATGCAAAATTCAAAATATCGAGAATATTACAATGTTTACGGGATGTACAAGGTATAGTATATAACGTTTATGATTAACTTATGGTATAAATGCTAAGAAAAGTAGCAAGTTGATCAAACTAATGAAGTCATCCGAGCGAGGCATCATTTGAGTATATGCAAAAAAAAAAAAAATTCAAGTGATTACGGCAAAATAATTAAACATAGGATTTTAGAAAATTGGCTTTGAGATTTTTCTTAAAGGAGCTTAAAGAACTTGAGTGCACCCGAACCGAATCTAACTCATTCCAGAAAGAAGGGCCGGTCAATGTAATTGTCTTAAGGGCTAAAACTGTACGAACAGGGGAAAAATGATAGGATTCACTGTGTCTTGTAGGGTAAGTATGAATATCACTGTTTTTCACAAAAAACATTGTGGAAAATATACTAAGAAGGTCACCAGTATTCAACTTATACATGAAAATTCCAACATGATATAAATACAAATCAGACATTTTTAACAATTTACTTGAAACAAACAATTCATCAGTGTGATCAAAAAATTGTGCTCGATTTATAATCCGCAAGGCCCTTTTCTGAACCAGAAATAACGAATCAATTTTAGTCTTTGAGCATTCCCCCAGGCTAATATTCCGTAATTCAAGTAAGGTAATAATAAAGTTATATAAAGAGAATGCAATATTGGCTTTGGGAAGAGATATTTCAGTTTGTGAATAATTCCAATATTCTTGCACAACAATTTACATAAATAATCAACATGTACCTTCCATGAAAGGTTACTGTCAATATAAATACCTAAAAATTTTGTTGAATCTATTTGATTTAACTGTAAACCGTTCATTAAAACTAAACCTGGAAGAGATTTTATTGTGTTACTGAAAACCATATAATTGGTCTTATTTATATTATAAGTGACAATTTATTTGCCTGAATCCACTCAAACACCAACCAAAGTTCAGTATTCAAAGAATCGAGCAAAACATAAGGATCTGAGTGAGAATAAAAGAGACTTGCATCATCTGCGAACAGAAGAAAAGACAGCAGAGAGGATGAGTTCCGGAAGTCATTGATGTATAAAATGAATAAAAGAGGACCTAAGAGGGAGCCCTGTGGAACCCCACAACAAATCGAGTTTATATCAGATTCAGATTGTGACAATCAGAGCGAAATCTTGGCACACGTAGATTTCTAACTGTCTATTAGCCTTGTATGATGTTCATGTACATCACTAGGCTTAACTAAGTGCACCTGAAGGTACGAAGGTGCTAAGTTATGGACGCATTTATATATCATAACGCGGCTGAAATCAAAACGTTTGTCTAGTGACTTTTGAATAAATCAGCCGACGGTGTGTCATATGTTTTGTCCAAAATTATTCTTGCTGCCCTCTTTTGAATTTTTTCTAGCTTAGTTGTATGGGATTGAAATCTGTTTGACCAAACAACAGAGCAGTAATCAAATTGTGGTAACACTACACTGTTATAAAGTAATTTTAAGGATTGTTGGGGCAAAAAGGCCTTCGCTCTCTTTATCATGCAGACACTTTTTTTGGTACGTTTACATACATTATCGATTTGTTTAGACCATTTCAGTTCTTCATCTATTAAAACACCTAAACATTTAGTGAACTGAACTCTTTTAATCCGACCACTATCTAATAAAACACTGAAATTTTCAATTTTCCCGAGATTAGCACGGGAGTCGATAATCATGACAGAAGTTTTGTCAGTGTTAAGGACGAGCCGATTTTTCTTAATCCACCCAATTACTTTATTTAGTGCAACAGTTATCTTTTCTTCTAAAACTGTTGCGTCATTAGCACTGACAGTGAGGGTCGTATCGTCAGCGTACATATCTATAACACCTTCTGAAGTACACTCGGGTAGACTGTTGACATAAATTGAAAATAAAAGGGGACCAAGTATTGACCCTTGAGGTACACCCAATTTAATAGTTGAAGGGTGGGACTTGGCTCCTTTGAATTGCGTCACTTGCTGTCTGTCACTTAAATAGGATTTGAACCAATCTACAGTCGTCTAGCTACACCCTATACACTTTAATTTATGTAAAAGTAGGTCATGATCTACAGTGTCAAATGCCTTCCGAAGATCTATGAAGGCAACTCCAGAAATTTGATTATTATCTACATTCAAAGACCACTGATTCACAAGTTTTGCAAGAGCAATTGATGTGGAATGAAATGGTCTAAAACCAGATTGATTAGGGTGTAGTAAATCATTCGCATTCATGAATTCGCTCAGTTATTGATGTACGGTCCTTTCGATAATTTTACTCACTGTTGGTAAGATTGAGATGGGGCGGTAGTTATTCAACAAAGAAATATCTCCTGCTTTAAATATTGGTACTACCCGAGCCTTTTTTCCATTCACGTGGAACAACTCCCGTAGACAGGGATTTGTTGATAATATCGCAAAGAGATTCTGCAATAACATTCTTTGTCATCTTTAAAAGTTTGCAGCCGATGTGATCTTCTCCGGTTGCTTTATGTATGCCAAGAAGCTCGATCTGTCTCAATACAAAATCTCTCGTTATCATACTTAAATAGAATTGAGAATGAAATTGAGAATTGAGAATGAGATGGAACAAATCCTTTGTCCTCATCTTATATCATTTGAGAAGTATTCCTCTGCAGGTCTTTTGTGATTTTAGTAGCATTAGATATGAAAAAATTGTTGAATGCTTCAGCTATACTTGCGTTGTCCGATACTTCTGCATCATCAACCTTTATGGTATTGGGAGAAGTGGGTGATGATTTAGGCGTAAGTTCCCTCAAGCTCTTCCACATTTTCTTACAGTTGTTACGATTTTGTAAAATTTGGTCAGTGTTATACTGTTTTTTTCTTATTCTCATGAGATAAGTAACTTTGTTTTTTTTTAGATATTTATAGGTATTCCAAAGATCATCACTATTGTTAGTTTTAGCAGCTTTGAGAACTTTATCATGTTCCGTCATGAGTTTAACAACCTCATCAGATATCCATGGACATGCATGTTTTCTTATCCGCTTTTTGCGCAAAGGTATGTGCTTGTTCATTACATCATTGAAACGAGTCAACCACATACCCCACGCGTCATCAACGTCGTCTATATCTTTTATGACCTGCCACGGAGCACTTCTCAAATCACTATAAAATTCCTCCTCATTAAGATTTTTGAATGAGCGAAATTCCGCATTTTCAGATTTCTGATGGATCTTTGCACTGAAGTCCCGAATAGCATATACCAAATAATGATCACTAATGCAAGTCTCAAATATTCCCCATTCACTGTAAAGTTCTTTGTCTGATACAAATATCAAATCAATTAAAGTAGAAGCAGTATTTGTAACTCTTGTGGCAGTATCAATTAACTGGCTTAGTCCGTACATATTTGTATAAAACATAACTTTTTCGGCATTCACATCATGTTGGTGTGGCATATAATTACAATTGAAATCACCTAATATAATACAACTCATATGTTCTGAGAGAGCAGAGTCCAAAGTCCTGTCCAATTCGTCAAAGAAATCAACGTGAGAATTCGGAGGTCTGTAAAATTCCCCTACAAGGATGGAAGGCTTATTTGGATAGTGCAATTCAACCCGAAGGCATTCTTAAGTGGATGAATTCAAATCGTCTCTTATTTTATAGTTGAATCTTTTGGAAATACATTGTATATACAGCCACACCGCCACCATGTCTTGTACGGTCTCTACGTAATAGGACATAATCATCGATATGCAATTCAGAATCATCAATCATGGAATCACAAAATGTCTCATTCAAACCAATTACATCAAGTGATGTATGTCTCAGAAGTAATCTAAGTTCATCAATTTTAGAAATTAAACTACGAATATTCAAATGGGCAAATTTTAGACCCCTCTTTCTGAGTGGAGGAATTGAACCATTTATCAAATTATTAATTTTACTTTTGATGCGTTCATGTGGTCGCTCCTGAAGAGCATTTTGTGCTTCGCCAGTGTTAACATTATCATTGCAATTCAAATTTTCGGTACAAACTTTCAAAGCACTGTTATAAATTGGTTGTGATTTTGACTTCAATAAACGAGAACCCGCACGATGTTCACCGAAGTTAGAGCGGGAGGTTAACAGCATGTTGCCGTCACGAGACGTAGATGCTCGTGCCACCCCTGTTGAGCTTTTGTCAGTGGAAGCCACGGGTGGGTGGGGGTCGATTTCAGCCGCCCTCGAGGTGGAATCATCCTGAAATTCCGTGTTGAGGATCCCACCACTTCAGCATACGATCTCGGTTGAGAAGATGCAGTGGGTTGCTCTCTGGGTCGCCTGTGAAATTTCGCATATTCAAAGCAAGAACAGCTTGCCCAGCCTTGTTGATGTGAACCCCATCTCGCCCAAGATGCCTATCACCGATGCTGCTGTTGTCAATGAAACCCCAGCTCCGTTCACGGGCAGCGGTATGCAGACGCTCATTCACCCCATCGACGAGGCGCCTCTGATGAGCTGATTCCCATCTACGATGCACGATACTAGATAAGGCAACTTCACATCCTTCATTTGAAATCCCGTCTGCTAAGGCTATGATTTCATCTGCGGTGGATGTACTTTCATTGCCATGCGAAACGTTGTTTGACCCGATATGTAGAATGACGTCTCCTTTCGCCTGTACATCATCTTGTCGGACGTTCAGTGCTGCAACGAGTGTCTGGATGGATGTGACTCTGGGTCTTCTCAGAGTTTCATTCGAGTCCAGTTGACAAATAATGCACTTTTTGAAGTCAGTGACAGTAATTCTCTTTCTTTTTAGGGGTACAAGGTCGACTTCCTCCTGATTATCTGGGCTGGCCATTATACACGTTTGAGGTGGATATCGATCAGGTGTTTAATCTATCTGCACTGAAACAAAATACATGTGTGCAATGCTGATCTCCTTCGTTTCTTGTATTAAATCTTGGAAAACATCCACCAACGATGTAACAGTGAATGTACGTAGAATTAAATCATACTTGAATCAGAAGAATTTGATTTATTTATATTATACAATGTTTGTTCCTCATTTGGATTACTGTAGCATTATCTGTGGTAATACGACAAAATGTGATATAATAAGATTACAACATGCTCAAAACAGATACGCTAGAATGATATTAAATGCTGATAGATACACACATCAACTGATAATTTGTTAAGGTTGCTTAATTGGCAATCAGTGCAACAACGGATTAAATTCAATCATTGTATAACGATGTTCAAAATTATCAATAATCGTACACCCATGTATTTAAAGAAACTCATTTCCAATAGACCAATATATTCTTATACAAGATAAGCTGTAAACAATCTTTTTTTTTTTGTTCCGAAACCACGCATAGAATATATGAGGTCAACATTTTCGTATCAAGGCACATTGTATTTTATTATGTTACTCTCTAAAAAAAATTGAGTGAAAATATTCACTCCTAAAAGAGTGAATACAAAAAAGAGTGAATTTAGAGTGAAATTGGAGTGAATTTTGAGGAAATGTTCATTTTCACTCGTTTTAGAGTGACCTCAGGGATCACTCCAAAATCTTCGAGTGATCCCTATCCCTGAGGTCACTCCAAAATGAGTGAAAATGAACATTTTCACTCAAACTTCACTCCCATTTCATTCTAAATTCACTCTTTTTTTTGTATTCACTCTTTTAAGAGTGAATATTTTCACTCGATTTTTTTTTTAGAGAGTACCTTTAATATGTTTCAAGTCCAAACCTGTGTGTCGTTTGGAAATTTTAAGAAACAGTGTAAACGTTTAAATTTTGACTTTTGATTCTTAATTTTTATACATTTTTCCCATCTGAGTTTTTATCCAAACCAGACAGTGAATATTTATTTATATGCGAATGTATGTGTAGTTAGAACATTTAAAGAAATTATGTAAATATGACAGTTTGATTTTTGTTTTCATTTTAGCTGAATATATTCTTAGCGACCGTATACACCTTTTTTTTTTCTTAACACAAAAGCATCTTGCCACAGCAACTACACTGTATTATAAAGGGGGGGGGGGAAGGTGAGGTGGGGATAGGGAATAATGGATAGATCGCATTTGCTTGTTTGTTTTTTTTTTCAATCATGGGTGATGTTTTACTGGTTATAATAACCGCATACTGTTATCCTGAATGTAAGACGTATTTTAATTTTACATTGTTATATACTTTATTCAACTTACTAGTATTCAGTTTATACTCTGATTGCCGTTTTAACTTGTCGTATTTTGTATTGTATTTTATGTAATATATTGTTATGAATTGTCACATTATACTGTATAAAATTTGCTTCGAAGTGTGAATTGTATTTTGATATTTCTATGTACAGGGCTCTCTTGTAAAGCAGTTTTATGTACTGAAGAGACTACCCTGTAGAAGAAAACAATAAATAAATAGATAAAACGACACAGATTTAGGTCATATTATGAAATCAATCTAAAAACAACCAAGACATCAATATGTAGACACCGTACTTTCTAACAGCATGCAAACTGGCAGGTTGCAAAGTGACAAGGTTCAACCTTGGATTTAGCGACAGAAAAAAGAAAGCTCAATGAGTATCATGAACAGTTAATAACCGTGCTTTCACTGCATAATCCACAGTAATCGCCATAGCAATCTAGATGAATTCAAATACCCACTATGTGTTCAAATAATATGATGTATACCTTTACTTTGATATCATACGTGTGCATGTCCCCTAGAAACTTACATGTAATGTTATGAAGAGCTTGTTTCCAACAGGCGGTAAATCCATTATTTTCAATAGATTTAGCACCTTCTGTTAGCAAGCTTCAGATCAGCAATCACTGTTTGCATAATTTACAAACCACTGTCTCTCATGACTTTACCTGCATGTAAACAAAACACTAAAGTTGCTATAGAGCGTACACTCTCAACTGCGGTTCTTGTTGTGCCTTTGAGATTGAACTGTTGTCCCAACCTTTTTTTTTTGTTCTATTTTTTTTTTATTTTGCGGCGAGTCTGTCAGGCATATCTAAACATTACTCTATGCACGTGCACTGTTGGCACAACTTCTGTCATTATTAATTATATTTATTACTAAATCCAAGACCAAATAGTCATTATAGGCCTCTCGACAATCAGAATCTGTAAATTGATTCATTACGGACAACTTGTCCATGTCTTCACACTTTTCCGCTTGCTTGATTCGAGCAGACGGCCGATACCATAATCTTTCAGTTTATAGCATATATAAGTGTGCAATAACGAACGCAAACCAAGCAAATCTAAATGTATATCGACTCATTCTCTGTCATAAAATGAATTTAAAACACACACACAATTGTCATTTATCATACTTTGGCATATGAGATCCAGAATATTTAAATTCTGATAATTTGCATCATTTGGCTACTTACCACATTGGACTTGTTAAAAACTGTCAGAACCGGATGCAACTGAGACGACAAGTCATTTGACAGGTCATCGTCAACGAGACATGACTGATGCTGGCGGTGAAAATACAATGTCCTCTACACGCGAAATCACTAAACGAGTCTCAGCCCAGCTAGCTTCTGACGTCACAAGTATCTTATAATACTGAAACATAACTTTGCGCGATATATGGTTGTGTTGAGAGCAACTTTGAGAAATTGCCACCATGTAGGATTTTCGGTGCATTTCTTTTATTTCTCGAATCAGAGAGTAACAAGGACATTAATATCATTGTATATGTAACATCATCATTTATGCTTGCATACCAATATAGTATCATAAAAGGAAAAGAAAGGAAGGGCACCCTCAACATTTTCACTAGTATAACATTGTTCGAATGCGTATGAAAACATAATTATGAATAGACAACAAAATTGTTTTTTAAAAGTGACAATTTAATCAAATTATAAATTGAGAATTACCGTTTACGTGATATATTGACGACAACCTTGATGAATGGATCTTGATTTTTTTTTTGTGTGTGTTATTTTTGTCACAAAGTATGACACATTAGCAAAATTGACCCCAAATTTCAAGCTTTTATCTCTTTTTGAAAGATACTTTCTGTTCAATCTTATCCGCTTCTTAACAATCTACTTTTAAATGATAGCGACCAGCGTCACCTACACTTGTCATGAAAAGTAAAAGACGTACTGTCACATCCAAGCCTTGCGTGCGACTGGCGAAGAAGAATTTTTGCTACACGGAGGTCCCCGCAGATAACCCGCACATGACATTACCTATATAGTATGTATCTCGCCCGTATAGTAACCCGGAGTTACGTAGTCAAGGCCTATTTACTCGCAATCAATTTTAGGCCCTGCCACACCTTCCCGGGCAACCTACGCAGGCAGTTTACGTGTGGGGATTTTCCAGGACGCAAGAGATTTTTTATTTTATTTCATTTATTTATTTATTTATTTTTTTTTTTTTTTGCGGGCGGAAAAGGCTTAGGTTAAGGCGGTGTCACACCTGTCCGGGTAAGCTACGCGGGCTTGTGGCGAGGAGGTAGTTTAAAGCACGTAGAAGATTTTCCGCGGGCGGACAAGAATGTTTGCAATTTTCGCACTTGTTCCTTACTTACTAGACGCGTGCTACTTAGCTTCTACTTGCGTGCGTTCCGTGTGACTCGCGTGAGAGCTTTGAAACCGATCCATTTTCTGTTACGAGCGACTTACGGGGATTGCGAAGTACCTGCTTTGGAGTTGCCTGTGAGGTGCTACCGGTAAGGGTTTCCTACTTGTGTTCTGCGCGTACCTCTACGGGCAACTCCCGTGACTCTTCCGGAACAAGTTTTGAGCATGCTCAAGGCCTTGTCATACCGTA
Organism: Diadema setosum; assembly: GCA_033980235.1. Taxonomy (NCBI): domain Eukaryota; kingdom Metazoa; phylum Echinodermata; class Echinoidea; order Diadematoida; family Diadematidae; genus Diadema; species Diadema setosum. The sequence continues at coordinate 28,827,128 of CM067077.1, read as the reverse complement.
TCTGGGGAAGTTTTGCGGCTTGACTTGCGGGGAAACAAATTTGCTACCCGGAGCTCTCCGCAGTTGGCCCGAACTTGACAGTACCTAGCACTTATCTCGTCCTTAGTTGCCCGAAGGTGCGCACGCTAGTCCAATTTTCCCGCAGCAAAGTTTTGAGCATGACCAAAACTATTTCCGGATGAGTCGCGAGGATTGCCCGAAGAGTTCCACGCAGAACACCCGTAGGAGGGCCGTAGCCGCCGCAATTCACAGGCATTTGACCCACTTGAAGTAGGTAAGTTGCCCGCTGATCTATGCCTGTGTGAAGGGAGTGCGTGCCATTTGTGGGCTCATTCTCTTCTTTGTCCTCTGTCCTTTGTGGCGTTGAGGACTACCTGGTCCCTTTCGGACAGGACTTCATCCGCCGAATGGACTTCTGCAGCAATTTGATGCATTTGCTGTTAATCTTCCGGGCTTTGTGGCTGTCCATCCACTGGACGTTCTCTGCCCTTGTGCACTTTCCGTCTACGGGGCATCTTCACTTCTTGAAAGCTAGTTGACAAATGATTGTTTGCCCATCCACTCGAACCAGCCTATTGTTCAGGCTAGCACTCACCTCGCAGGCGACTAGTACGCAGATAACACGCAGTTGTGGCGCAGGTCACCTTCGCAGAGCCCGTATGTCGCCCGTAACTGACATAAAAGAAGCTATCACGAAGCTATCACGTGACACCCACGCGCCTAACATGCAGTTCAACGGAATACACGCAAGAAGGACTTAGGTATCACGCGTTTATCATGTAATACCCACGCCAAACTCGCCCTAAACCTTGTCCAGCCGCAGAAATTATTCTGCGTGCTGAAAAATCCCCATACGCAATAAGCCCGCTTAGCTGGTGTGACAGGGCCTTTTTTGGCAGCGGGTAAATAGAGCCAGCGTGCGCACCTCCGGGTAACTACTTTTGAGATACATGCTAGGTACTGTCATGTGCGGGTCATCTGCGGGGACCTCCGGATAGCAAAAATGTTCTTCGGAAGTCGCACGCAAGGCTGGTGTGACACCGCCTTGGTTTGGGCGAGTTTCGCGTGTGTCCTTCATGCTGAATCCGTGCTACTTAAGCTTGGTTGATTTGCATAAATCTACGGGCAACTTACGTACTTCAAGCGGGTCAACTGCTTGTGACTGCTTTAGGCAGCTACGGGTCTCCTACTTGTGTTCTTCGTGGACTTCTGCAGGCAATCCCCGCGACTCACTCGGAAAAAAGTTTTGCATGGACATGCTCAAAACTTGGCTGCGGGTAAATCGGACTAGCGTGCGCACCTGCGGGCAACTACGGGCGAGATACGTGGTGAGTACTGTCAGGTGCTGGCCATCTGCGAGGAATTCCGGGTAGCTATTTTTTTCCCCGCAAGTGAACCCGTATAAAGCTTCCCCAGGCACGGTTTGACAAGGCCTTGAGCATGCTCAAAACTTGTTCCATGTGAGTCGCGGTTTGCCCACAGAGGTACACGCAGAACACAAGTAGGAGGCCCTAAGTGGCAGCACCTCGCAGGCAGCTCCCACGCAGGTACTTTGCAGTCGCCCGTATGTCGCTCGTAACTGAAAACGATTCGATTTCGAAGCTTTCACGCAGGTCACACGGAATGCACGCAAGTACCAGGTAAGTAGCACGCATCTACCAAGTAAGACGCAAGTACGGAACTCGCCAACATCCTGCTTGCTGGAAAATCCATACTCGTTACAAGCCGGCGTAGCTTACCCGGAAAGGTGTGATAGGGTCTTCAGTTTTCATGCACAAACCTTTTTTTGGTCTAAAAAAAGTCTGCGCCAAGACTACTACACGCACCAGTGGCACTGTAGGGCTCACACGGGTAAATAATTCCCCATAGAGACGTGTGTTAAAATTCAAATTTCAAAAAATTCTGTATAATAGCTGGGAGAAATGAGGTGTTTCATCTTCACTAACCTGAATAAGTGAGATATTACCTTTCATCCATCAGATTGCCAGGGTGGGTCGTTCTGCTCTAATTCTGTCCAGGGGTCCGCAAAGCCAGACTACGAGTTCTTGTCACTCAAAAAATCACCTATTTTCCGTACACGTACCCAATGAAATATAGTCCCCTCAAATTCCATCAGAAAAGCTTTCATCTTCCAACCAAAATGCAGTTTGTAGAGAAATTCATACTCAATATCTACAGGTATTCAGTTTTTTGCCAAACTACATCATTGATTTTTAATTAATTTTTTTCTTCATTTATTTTGGTATCTTTGGTACGAATTTGTGAAGGGGTCTGGGACAGTCCATTTTATTTACAGGTGTGAGCCCTATAGTGGAGGTCATATTTCTTATTTGACTTTTAAACATCATAAATGTGTTTTTTATGATATTTGCCCCTACATCATATGAGAAATTACACTTTCAAGGATTATAAAGCTTCTCAAAGGGACACTTTTAGAAAATCATGCCCTTTAGGAGTTTTTTTGAAATAAATCTTGCAGTTTTGATCAGTTCTTCATAAGATGAATACATAGATCCAGGCAGTTATCCTTGATTGTGGGTGTGTCATCATCACCTTATAGCCTACAAAGTACTTGATAAGACTTTGTTTTGTCAAACAGACTAACTTTATGTATTTTGAGCTGTTTCAGTGGTAGCCAAAACAAAGAAATACATTAAAATAACACAGTCATTCAAAGTTGTGTGATACTGATGACTGACTGCTATGTACTAAGATCTAGTGACAAGAACATAATATTAAGAAAACAAATAGTAGCAAGGCAGAGTTGAGGAGGGGGGGGGGGGGAGTAGAGGAGAGAGGTAGAGAGAGGGGGTAGGGAGGGGAAGGGGAGGGAGGAAGAGATCTGACACAATACAAGATACACAATACAAGATTAACACAGTCATTCAAAGTTGTGTGATACTGATGACTGCTACTAAGATCTAGTACCACAAGAACATAATATTAAGAAAAGAAATTGTAGCAAGGAAGAGTGGGGGGGGGGGGGGGGAGTAGAGGAGAGAGGTGGGTGGGGGGGGGGGGTAGGGAGCAGAAGGGGGAGGGAGGAAGAGATCTGACACAATAGAAGATACACAATACAAGAAGTCATTCAAAGTTGTGTGATACTGATGACTGCTATTTACTAAGATCTAGTACCACAAGAACATAATAATAATAAAAGAAATTGTAGCTAGATAGAGTTGGGTGGGGGGGGGGGGAGGGGAGTAGAGGAGAGAGAGGTAGAGGGATGGGGGGGGGGGGGGGAGTAGGGAGGAGAAGGGGGAGGGAGGAAGAGAGATCTGACACAATACAAGATCAACATAAACCAGCAGAGCTTGTATGGGATGAATACTTCCCATAGACTTGCATGTATTGCGTGCATTCTCTATAGGGCTCACACGGGTAAATAATTCCCCATAGAGACGTGTGTTAAAATTCAAATTTCAAAAAATTCTGTATAATAGCTGGGAGAAATGAGGTGTTTCATCTTCACTAACCTGAATAAGTGAGATATTACCTTTCATCCATCAGATTGCCAGGGTGGGTCGTTCTGCTCTAATTCTGTCCAGGGGTCCGCAAAGCCAGACTACGAGTTCTTGTCACTCAAAAAATCACCTATTTTCCGTACACGTACCCAATGAAATATAGTCCCCTCAAATTCCATCAGAAAAGCTTTCATCTTCCAACCAAAATGCAGTTTGTAGAGAAATTCATACTCAATATCTACAGGTATTCAGTTTTTTGCCAAACTACATCATTGATTTTTAATTAATTTTTTTCTTCATTTATTTTGGTATCTTTGGTACGAATTTGTGAAGGGGTCTGGGACAGTCCATTTTATTTACAGGTGTGAGCCCTGTACGTCCCGTAGAGCTTCCTGCAAGTGCCAGTGGTGCGTCTAGTAGTCTTGGGGCGCGCAGACTTTTTTACGTTTTTGCCAACTAAAAACAATGAAAAATGGCCTGTAACATTTTATCGATACCACAATTTCGACTCACATACTACCTGGGGTGTTCCTGGAGGTCCCATCTACCACTCTGTGTGGTCAAACCTTTTCTGCGGGGTGGGTTGAACGAACTCCTTAAGGCCCGTACAGGAATTAGCGCCTTGACTAGTAACTGCATAGTAAAAGTGAGGTGGCTTTTATTTGCCTTCGGTTCCATTTGCAATGAACCCGATTCACTTGAGTTCTTCACGACCGATACGTACATCGGATTATTCCCCTACAGTCGGTTGGCACTCCTGGTGACCACGGCGCCGTCTACCTCAAACGAACAGCAATTCAATGGAAAAACAGGGCTGCAGAAGGTCACGGAAGGAAGTTTACATATCTTGCTATCCTGGTTTCTTTGATAATGATATTATGTTGCCCAACATGTACGCATTTTCCTATGCACGGGTGTAGCATCAGTGGAACTGCTCATATCGTGAAACCTCCGTATAAATCGTCAGCCAGCAAAACAAGAAACGCAAATTGCTGGATGATCTGATTCTCGAGAAAAACATCGGCCCCATTTCGTACGAGGCAAAAATCGACGTCGGAAGCGTTCGCGTTCAATGGAAGCACCACGTATGATAGACAATCAAAAGTTAAGTTGGGCCTTCACCAATATTCTGTAGATCCACAGATCACATGACATGCCTTCCATGTCTTGTAACACTTCAGGAACACAGCTACAAGGCGCACATTCAAGCTAATACACAATGCTACTCAAAAGCCCATGTGGCTTTTTCTTGTTTTTTCCTGTTTTGTTGTATAGGAAGCTCCCGAGCTACCCGAGAGAAGAAGTCGCCTCTTTGTCCAGTATGAGGAGGGAAACCCCAGGGTGTATGCAGATTTTGGGGCCACACTTCTGACCGATAACCAGTCCCATCGCTTGGTGGATGTGGATCCCTCGGGAGTAGCACACAGCATTGGACTGCGGTGAGTTGCCTTTCTAGAGTATCAAAGATAACATCCAGATCCTGGTTGATTTACAAGGATATGAACGATGATAAAGCCTTTTCTTTATCTAAGCTGTCACCATGGGAACCGTCTTAAATCGCTTATTGTGAATTTCACATTACAATGCAGTGTTATCTGCTCACCATGATATAAAGATATAAAGGATAATAAAAAGTATCACTAAAGAATATTCCATGGATGATAACAATTAGCCGAGCTTATCGTGGAATGAAACTTAAAATAGTAAAATAATAGTGCCAATGATGACCAAGACGACGAAGGTCAGGGCCGGCGCAGCCGGGGACCGGAACGCTTATTTATTATCTATTTGATATTTTTTTTTTTTTTTTGGTGAAAATCGCCCTTAAAAAAATAGGCCTTTTTTCTTTCCCCTTTCGTCTTGATATATTTTGTTTGTTTGTTATTTTGTTTTTGTTTTGTTTTTGTTTTGTTTTTTGCTTGTCATCTGATGAAAGCCGGAAATGGCATCAGGAATATAAACTGCCCCAATTTTAAAAATGCAGCGCCGGCCCTGAAGGTAGCTAACCCTCCTAATATGTATGTTAATGGGATGTATAGGTATTTGGTTGAGGTGAGAATTCAGCTTTTACTATTTGTGAGACATTCAAAAACATTTTATAGAATGTCAAGAAGTTTACTATTTGCATGAAAATCGGTTTTGAAATTTCTGAGGTATCCAAAGACAAAGTAAATCTAAGCGATCTCAATAAACGATGGGTCCCACCTATTATTAGGATTGCTTTTTTTTTTATATATCTTAGCTATTTCAACAAAAAAAAAAATCATCAAATGAACTTTTTGAGTTTTTATGATCTTTCATATTTCCAGACAGATGTTTCATTATCTCAAAAATCATAAAATGTTGGAAACTCCGCACCCCATCTAAACTGAACTGCACCATACATGTACCTTTAATTGATGTGAATATGATGAACATTGCCAAATGTCTTGTTGGTGAATTTTGCGTTGTATTCATTATCATCCATTTTATTGCGCTTTCTGATTGAGAATTACATATGTTTCTGAAAACCTGCTCGACTTCTTCTTTCAATCTCCGTCTTTTAAGTCACAACGATGAAATTTTCTTCTTCAATGGTGTGAACGTGGAAAGAGTCATCCATGGCTCTCTGGTTGAAGCCATCAGAGACGCCGGAACAAGATTGCTGTTTGTTAGTACACCCCCCCCCCCCCAAACATCTCGCCCGTATCACGTTTACCTTTGTTTTGTTTTGTTTTGTTTTGTTTGCTGGGATATTAATTATCAATTTGAATGAAATAATGATTATATCAACTATTAATGGTTTTATATTGAATAAAGATTTTTATATTTCTTGATTTTTTTTTTACAAAACTGTAGCTTTAAAGATTGTGTTGAAAATGATTGAATGTTTCAAGGGAATGAATACAAATAAAAAAAAAAAAAACTTGTGATTGATGGAACGTACCAAACTCGCTGTTTTCCACGGACAGAGTTCCTAGAATGAGTCATCCACATGTGCCAAGATAATGATAAATATTTTGATGAGGATCGTGAGCAACATTTCCCAAAACGTCTGTATTCAATATCATTCTCTTTAAACGATATTTATAATTTGTAGTCAGCAAATATGGACAATTTTTACGTCGATCTACCGAATGTTAAAGAGTCTAAAAGAGAGTCATTAAGATTTAAGCATGTTATTATTGCATTGTTTTGCACTGTGAAGTTCCATACAAATCTTTCCAGCAAAATATCATATACATGTATCAGTTATAGTTCGTGCAATGTGACATGTCCATTAATCGTGTATTTCCTTATGAATGGTGACAAATTGAAAGGAAGAATACGAATCTAACCTCTTTCGAGAGTGCTAACGGTTAATACAAATCTAACTCTTGCATCCATTATGATTTGAAATAGTCAAGAATGGTTGAGAAAATTTGAGATTGCCATAATTTTCCTCAAAATTGGTGAAAAAAAGAAGAAAGGTTTTGAATCCGAATACGGGTGATGTATAACTCTAGCTGGCATCCTTGAGAGTTAAATAGGATGGCTAGTAACTGATTAGGGGGAATCAGTGGGAATGCTGGGGGATAATTGTTCCAACGTTAAAGGGACATTCCAGACGATTTTCATAATTTCACATCATGTAGTACATAAATCGACAACTCCATGTACAGATTTGCGGAATTTATTGTGGTTCTTGAGCAGAGAAACAATAGTTTGAAAAACCTTAAACAAATTACACTGAACAAGGATGATGACATAGGAGGTTCACATATGTCAGAAATGTAGCAGTGTAATTTCATTACAATACTGCTTGCTTGCGACTTCACCTGTGTATAATGTATGCATGCCTTCTTCTTTTGATCTGGTTCCTTTAGCCCCAACTCATGCATTCTTATGGTGACTCTGCCATGTCATCATCCTTGTTCATAGCAATTTGTTCTAAATTTTGAAAATATTCTTATTCTTCATCCCAATTATCACAAATTATGAAACTTCAGTATAACTAATTTATAGTTGTTCAAATGTAAACATCTGAAAATCATCCGGAGGTCTCCTTTAACAATCGCCCCGACATAATCAGAATGTCGAGAAAAAAAAAAAGAGATTTCACTTAAAGTATTAATGACAACCTTAAGGATGCAAGAGTTGCATCAACCAAAGTCGGATACAGCACAAACAAATTAGGCTAAACAAATGAATCTTTGAAATTCATTAATATTTTAAGTGAAATCTCTTTTTTATTTAATTCTGATTTTTTTTATTCTGATTGAGTCAGTCTGCTATCATAATTTTTACTACATGTACAAGTACACAAATTTGAGAATATTTAGTTTTCTTTTCACACGATTATGTCATGCTACATGATTTTTTTTTTCACTTCCGTTGTCGAACATTGCGGTAGAATAGTTTGGATAGAAAGCCAAACGAAGAGCACGCACTACAGAGCGAGCGTACGCATAAACCACTATTAGTCCATGGGCCAAAACCCCAAAAATGGGTTATTGGTACCACCTGAGGTGGCAAGACCTTTTTGGTGTCATTTTGTTTGTCGGACATAGATATGTTTATCATGCTATGATAGCATTTCCAAATGAGTAGCTTATCATAATAAATGAATTTTTAACCAATTTGGTCTCGTTTTTATATCCCTATATTTCTGAATCGAAACTAACCGCTATACAAAGAAGAGCACCGTCTTCTGTATGTCCACAGGTGTTCTGTTGTAAACGCGACGCGCTTAGTCTTTATTCAAGGCAGCGAAGGGAATACCTAAAGGGTTATGATGTCCACAGCTGTCACGCGCGGTGCGCTTAGTCTTTATCTAGAACGATGTACGGTTATCATTATCTAAAATTCCTAATAAAAGGGATTATCTATACTGTTTTTATACTACCCTTTCAACAAATACATCAGTTTTAAACAAAAATCACTCTGTTCATTTACAACATTATGTATTGTAGTGTACCGGTACATTGTTTTTGCATTATCTTTCATTGTTGGATGGAAATAAAGCGACATTGGCGTGGTATTAGCGTTTTCACCGTAGCGTTTTCACCGGAAAATGATACATAATTGAAAAATACGGTAAAATTCACCAGGAATTGCTTTTTTGTTGTTGCTGTTTTTAGATAAAAGGATATACACTGTATTATAAGCTTTGGATATTCCCTTCGCCGTCTTGAATATTAGACTAAGCGCTGTGGACATCATAACCTTTGGATATTCCCTCCGCTGCCTTGAATAAAGACTAAGCGCACCGCGTTTACAACAGAACACCTGTGAACATACAGAAGACAGTGCTCTTCTTTGTATAGCGGTTAGTCTCGATTTATAAGTAAAGGAATATAACAACGAAACTAAATTGGTTTGAAATTCATTTATTATGGCTAAGCTACTCATTTGGAAATGCTATCATCGTGATCATAGCTTGACAAGCATATTAGACCGGGGGCCCAGGAGGTTTATTCAACCGAAAAGCGGACAAGCAACTGACCTCATAGGAAGTTTACATGGACCCTGGACATCACAAGAATGTATTGCTGCCGGGTCTCATCGTTGGCCTTCCCGCCAAAATCACGCAATGTATGACGTCACTTCCGGTTGGCCCTTTTCCCAAATTTTTGAGACAGTTTGAGTTGAATGATCATTATTAAGATGTCAATTTCGGCATCTAATAGTATCCTAGATATATTTTATTTGGTATCCAACTATTTTGGAGTATGTATTTACCATCTGTTTGCCCATTTTCTATGTGGTGATGCTTCTGAGGAAGAATATAATCGTGGCAATCATTGTCGACGTCGCTGTTTTAGAGAAAATGACACCTAGATTTTGATCACTTTCTAGAAGATAGTTGTTAATACTCTCTATAAATATCTCAATCTTGTCTAACGGTTGTAAAAATCTATATCCAGCCCTTCTTGTGATTTGAGACAAGTCTAGTCCGTTCAAACATTAAAAAGTATAACCCTTCCACCATTTAGAGTAACGCCTTCTGTGGTCCGAACCTCTGCAACACAAAAACTAAACTTTGAAACAAAGCATTATTGGACACATGTTGGAGATTAATGTTCGTATAATGCGCACAAAAAAATTGTATATCTCGTCAGAGTATTATAATTTTCTTCACTTAAAGCTTGTAGATAATTTATGGAAGAGAGTACAGGAACTAGGCAATATCTAAATCTTGTACATGGGCAAACAGTATTTGCATCATTACGATCAAGAGTCAAACTAAATTCGCAATATTTCGGAACACAGCCTTTAGAATGTCTTCATCATCACTGACGCTTCCATCACTCTCATCGCTTTCATCACTCTCATCGCTTTCATCACTCTCATCGCTTTGCTCACTCCATGTCCCTTCGGATTCCTCATCGTCTCGGTTTGCATTATCTTAAGGACTGAACGATGAGCCTTCGAGAGATGCGGGGACTGCACTTCCTTGGTACCAGTCTGGCTCAAAGTGCTTCTGGGGAGATTTCCACCCATAGTCTACAAGACTGCCGTGCTGGCTCTCTTCTACATTCTGGCGACATACAGTGCTCTTGGATGTGATTTTTAAGTGTTGTGGCACAGAGAGGAAGAGAATTAGTGAATAGCAGATAATTTTATTCAGTCTTGCAAGGGGCAGTACCTTTGTCACCTCCACTGCTCATTCGCTTGAAGACATTGTATAATATTTGGCATCATTTATGTCCAATGTTGCAAAGCCATACAGTGGGCAGATGAAGAATGTGGCAGCTCGAATATCTACTTCCTCGTTTGAGAGAGACTGAAAAGATTTGATGTGTGTTGCACTATTTTCCATCTTTTGATAAGGTTTTCCTTTTCCTTTCCTGGAGAAACGTGAAGTGAAATCGCAACCTCTCAGGGATACCAATATGTGCATCGCTAATGTCAGGTTGCTTCTCTTCGAGGACTGCTGCAATTTTGAGACATCAACTTACCTTCTGTTATTGCCCGAACCAAAGTCTATAATTATTTTACCTTCGTCCGACCTGGCTCAGTACAGCAAGATGATGAAGACGTCTGTGTCACTGGACCTAACAAAGACAGTGCCCTCTTATTGCCTATTAGCTTCTTTATGATGACCGTCTCGGCATATCTGCCTAGTTTGTTGTTGGCATTCCTCAGTTCTACACAGCTTGTGCCTTGAGAAACACACCACATTTTCTATCCAATAACCTGTCCATACTGGGGCTTCCTCCATTCCGATATATCTTGCGAACTGTTCCTTGAATGAAGAACTCTTGAGTAAATCCTTGCCTCTATGGCGCTGAACCTGATCTGGCCCAGCAATGAAGAACTCATGTGAGGTAGAACATTGCAGGTTTCCCTCAGGATCTTTGATGGAGGGGGATTGGTATATTCTGTCTAGTACCAAGTAAATTTCCTCTCCGCGACATGAGCAAACTCTCTTCAAGAGACCCTTGGCCATATGTTGAATTGCTGTGTTGTAGAATTGTCTCATGAATGATGATGCCTCCGTCAATCACTCGTGCTGAGAAAAATTTGTTTCTTCGTTTTGCCGTTTAAAGAGACTATACAGTTCTGGTTGAGGTGAGGATTTAGCTTTTAAAGGGATGGTACAGTATTGGTGGAGCTGAGGATTTGGCTTTTAACTTTTTGCGAGATACCAAGAAATCACTTATGAAATAGTACAGAGCATGCCATTCTAAGAGGAATTGAAAGTTTATTTGATGAAAATCGGTTTTAGAATAGCTGAGACATCCAAAAACAAAGTAAAAAAGCAATCATAATAATATGTGGGTCCCACAATTTATTAGTATTACTCTGTTTTGGGTATCTCAGTAATTTCATGACCAATTTTCATCAAATAAACGTTGAATTCCTCGTGGAATTACATGCTCTTTCATATTTCATAAGAGGACTCTCATTATCTCACCCAAGAATGTTAAAAACCTGAAGTTAGGTCTCAACCAAAACTGTATGAGCCCTGTAACATTTTGCGAGAGATTCAGAAACCACTCTGTGAGATGGCAAAGAGCATGCAATCCAAAGGGGACTCAAAGGTTTACTTGATGGAACTCGGGTTTGAAATGGCTGAGATATCCAAAAACAAGGTGAAACAAAGAGATCCTAATAAAAGTCGTGGCCTGTCGCCTTTTATTATCATTTTTTTTTTTTGGATATCTCAGCCATTTGAAAACCAATTTTCATCAAATAAACGTTGAATCATTTTTAAAATTACATGCTCTTTCATTTTTCATAAGAGTTTCCTCATTTTCTCACTTAGGATATAAACTTATGATCTAAACCTGAATTATCACCTCAACCAGTACTGTACAGTCCCTTTAAGCAGCCTTGTCAAAACTGCTTTCTCAGTCTTCAGGGGTGTCCCTATTACTTGATGGGCCAGCGAAAGACGTACTTCAATGAGAGGGTAGCTAAGAATGTGCTTAAGATCGAATGTATCACTTGATTCAGCTGCAACAGCTAGAATACGTCAGAAAAAGTCTCTGGCTCCCTCAGTTGCATGTAATCTTTTTTACTGCTGTTTTAGACCTCTTTGCGTTTTCTGAAACAAAGTTTAACATTTTGATTCTGGGAACTGGCTTTAGAAACCTGGAACTGGCAGCTGCACATACCTTGAAACTCAGTCCGTCTTTTCTGTCCTCGTTCGAATGTTGTTAGGAGAAATTGCCTCGTTTTCACACTTGTCTTTGAAGAAGCTTTCGTATTTCGCACAAAGTTCACCCAGTGCAGCGTCTTCCTCTACGTCTTGAGACCTTTCCCTGCTGTTATCGTTGGCAGATATCACATACATTGTAGTTGCAACATATATAACCGCCTCATCTGATGATTCAAGAAATGTAGAGAGCAATGCCTTTTCAATTGCGGCGAAGTTGTATGGTGTGCCGCGTTCATATTCACCCTCAATGGCACCGTTACAAATTTAACAGCATGCTGGAAGGTCACTTCCACTTGATCAAATCAAATTTGGAACGTAAAAAGCACCATGTTCTTTTTGTGGCATTTGGCCATTTTTTCCAAATTTTGAGACAGATTCCATAGAAGCATCATCAATAACATGTCTGTATGATCATCTTAAAGTGTACTAAATTATTAATTTTTGGTATCTCAATAGATAAGAGTATGGACAACCATAAAATTATTCTTTTTTTTTTTGTAATGGTACCATTGAGGGTGAATATGACCGAACTTGGCACACCATATGAATGTGGCCGCGATGGAAAAGGCAAAAACACATACAACCCCTTTGTCTATGATGGTCCTATTGAGCTCATCAATATCTCATCGAGGAACGTGGCCAGTGAGACAACGAGGCAATTTCTCCTAACAACACTTGAACGAGGGTAGAAAAGACGGACTGAGTTTCAAGATGAATGTGCAGCTAACAGTTCCAGGTTCCTGAAGTCAGTTCCCAGAATCAAAATGTTAAACTTTGACTCAGAAAACGCAGAGATCTAACACAGCAGTACACAGAGTGCACGCAGCTGAAGGAGCCAGAGACGTTCCTGATCGAAACCTCCAATGTTCTATTTCACATGAATTCTTCATTACTGGGACAGATCAGGTTCAGCGCTATAGAGGCAAGGATTTACTCGTGAGTTCTTCAGTCAAGGAACAGTTTGCAAGATATATAATGTAGGAATGGAGGAAGCCCCAGTATGGACAAGTTATTGACCAGAAAATGTTGCATGTTTCCCATGGCAGAAGCTTTGTAAAATTGAGGAATGTCAACAACCAACTGTAAGCAGATATGCCGAGACACTTGCAAGGCCATCATGTAGAAGCTAATATGCAAATAAGAGGGCATTATCTTCGTTAGGTCCAGTGACACAGACGTCTTCATCATCTTGCTGTACTGTGCCAGGTCGGATGAAGGAAAAATAATTATAGACTTTGGTTCGGGCAATAACAGAAGGTAAGTTGATGTCTCAAAAATTGCAGCAGTTCTCGGAGAGAAGCAACCTGACGTTACGGATGCACATATTGGTCTCCCCGACAGGCTGCGATTTCACTTCACGTTTCTCCAGGAAAGAGAAAGTGAAAAATAGTGCAACATACATCAAATCTTTCCAGTCTCTCTCAAACGAGGAAGTAGATATTCGAGCTGCCACATTCTTCATCTGCCCACTGTATGGCTTTGCAACATTGGACATAAATGATGCCAGATACTATACAATGTCTTCAAACGAATGAGCAGTGGACATGACAAAGGTACTGCCCCTTGCAAGACTGAATAAAATTATCTGCTATTTACTAATTCTCTTCCTCTCTGTGCCACAACACTTAAAAATCACATCCAAGAGCACTGTATGTCGCCAGAATGTGGAAGAGAGCCAGCACGGCAGTCTTGTAGACTATGGGTGGAAATCTCCCCAGAAGCACTTTGAGCCAGACTGGTACCAAGGAAGTGCAGTCCCCGCATCTCTCGAAGGCTCATCGTTCAGTCCTTCAGATAATGCAAACCGAGATGAGGAATCCGAAGAGACATGAAGTGCGCAAAGCGATGAGAGTGATGAAAGCGATGAGAGTGATGGAAGCGTCAGTGATGACGAAGACATTCTAAAGGCTGTGTCCCGAAATATTGCGAATTTAGTTTGACTCTTGATCGTAATGATGCAAATACTGTTTGCCCATGTACAAGATTTAGATATTGCCTAGTTCCTGTACTCTCTTCCATAAATTATCTAGAAGCTTTAAGTGAAGAACATTATAATATTCCGACGAGATATACAATTTTTTTGTGCGCATTACGAACATTAATCTCCAACATGTGTCCAATAATGCTTTGTTTCAAAGTTTAGTTTTTGTGTTGCAAAGGTTAGGATCACAGAGGGCGCTACCCTAAATGGTGGAAGGGTTATACTTTTTTAATGTTTGAACAGACTAGACTTATCTCAAATCACAAGAAGGGCTGGATATAGATTTTACAACCGTTAGACAAGATTGAGATATTCATAGAGAGTATTAACAACTATCCTCTAGAAAGTGATCAAAATCTAGGTGTCATTTTTTCTAAAACAGCGACGTCGACAATGATTGCCATGAATATATTCACCCTCAGGAGCATTACCACATAGAAAATGGGCAAATAGATGGTAAATACATACTCCAAAATAGTTGAATACCAAATAAAATATATCTAGGACACTCTCAGATGCCGAAACTAACATCTTAATAATGATCATTCAACTCAAACTGTCTCAAAAATTTGGGAAAGGGCCAACCGGAAGTGACGTCATACATTGCGTGATTTTGGCGGGAAGGCCAACGATGAGACCCGGCAGCAATGCATTTTTGTGATGTCCAGGGTCCATGTAAACTTCCTATGAGGTCAGTTGCTTGTCCGCTTTTCAGTTGAATAAACCTCCTGGGCCCCCGGTCTATATCTATGCCCGACAAACAAAATGACACCAAAAAGGTTTTGCCACCCCAGGTGGTACCAATATCTGGCCTGGCCCATGGACTATATAGCAAGAACAATGGAGCATGTAATCGTGCATGCGTGGACAAAGCATTCCCCAAACGCTGCAAACGGTGTCTCCGAAAGCCGAATTATGTAAATGTATGCGACGCACCAGCCAATCGCATGCGAGACCCTGCGCCGTAGCAACTATGGGGATGGCGCGGCGTTCGAAAGAAGCTCGAAACTGACGAGTGCGATCCAACATAGGTTGCTTAACATTGCATTTTCGACAGGAAAAACTTAGTCTTATGCTATGAAATTTAGTGTAGATGTAGAAAACATATCAAAGATTCGATTTCTGCAAAAAGCCTAAATCGACAAAAATAATGGTCAAAATCTTTGTACCCCGCCTAGTAGGGAATTTGCTCTTGCGACTTTTGCCTGAAACCGTCGTCGCGGGTCACATATTCAGGATTTTTGAATGCCATTTATGTAATGTCTAGGATATCGCACAACTTTACAAGACGCAAGAGTTACACCAACCAGAATTAGAATCAGCGCCCACGAAACACGGCAAAAATTCCAATTTAATTGACAAAAATTCTTCATTTCTACAATATAATGTTTGTGATTCGTGGAAGAGCTATATTCTGCTTTTAATCTATGATTTCTCTGTTCCTCCGTCGCATTATACTTACGACAGGTTATTACTTTTTTATATGTTCTTTAAGACTGAGCTTTCAAAACGCTTTCATTTCATTTTTTTTCCCAATTCTAGGGAGGGATACGCATCACGAAACAAGAGCAAAGCTCCACGGTGGAGAAAGGATACGTTTATGTTCGTCTTGAGGCTGGGGGTAAGGTGAAATACAATGCAACTGCAAGCTGAATTCTAATCGGGTTCTTGGATATGATTTAAAAAGAAAATAGAAATTCAATTTTTCACCTTTGATACCATCAATCCAAACACATACTTTTATTACTCTCTTGCTTCCCCGATAGCTTTTTCTTCCTTGATTTGCTTATCCACACTCGCTGAATCTTCCCTTCACTCTTCTCCAACCACGTTATCAGAAATCACATGATCATAAAAGTACAATGATAGTAAGAACAGATGAATATGCAGGGCTCGACACTAACGGTGGCCTGGTGGCCCGGGGCCACCAAAAACGCACATCGGGCCACTAAAATCTCAGAAATTAATATTTTGGTGGCCCGATCGGGCTTTCTCATTTTCAAACGTAAGTTTTGACCGCCTAATAAGGCATCAACTTTTATAATAATCTTAAAGCCTATTTGCTAAATCTTAGAACTCAGAATAACGGTAAGATGATTGAATTTTCTATTCATTTATTTTAGACATGGTTACCTGTATAACTTCCGTAATGCTTAATATTTATTATTCTATGTTTAGTAGGACCGATTTAGTTTTTCTTATGTTTTTCTTGATTTTTTTTTTCGGGCCACCAGATTTTACTTTTGGACCACCAAAAAATAAAAATTAATGACGTTGGTGGCCCGATCGGGCCACCAAAAACAACAGTTAGTGTGGAGTCCTGGAATATGTAATAAATTAAAAATCATATGAATATTCCTTTAAGGTCATTTTCAAGTACATGTAAATTCCGTCCTTCATAATTATAATGCTTTTGACTCATATTTCCCTAGAAACCTGCAATTCCTTCAAACATAACTTTTTAGTTTTCTTTTTTAGGTTTCTTTATGTTTCTCTCTCTCTCTCTCTCTCTCTCACACACACACACACTGCACTTTTTCCTCATCTGTCATAATCAGTAAAGACGCACTCTATTAGTATTGCGTTAGTATACAGATGGATTAGAGTATAATTATGTTAGCGGAATATCGAAAATGGAGAAAAATTTAAAATAATGCAAATTACAGGGAGGATATTCATTTTCTCAGATTAATTTTTGAACAACGCAAGAAACATTAAAAAAAGCTATCTAAAATATACTGGAAAATAAACCATGTTGAGTTTTTCCAGGCTCACTAAACAGGTAAGTACAATTATCATGACGTAATGTAGTAAAGGTGCTCTTAATTTTCCCGCGATTCCTATTTCACATTGATTTCATATTCCTATTGACAGCAAATAACGTGCCAAAGATTGAGTTCCACAAGCTGGGGCTGATAAAGGTTTTGGGCGTAGGAGTGAAGGTCGAAGTGTTTGTCCTCCCGGACAGAGAGAGCTTCCCAGAAATCAACACCACCTACGAGTTGACCGGTTCCACTGAAATCGAGCTGAGCTTAACGGCGTCAGAAATGAACTTAGCCATCACCTCCAACCAAGCTTACTTTACAAGGAATAATAGTAAGTAGGCCTACATAATTATTCGAAACCATATTCGAATTCGTTCGTAAGGATGTATGTATATGTTTGTAAACAAATTATGAATGCGATGTTCGAATAGAAGAGAGAAAAAAATAAAGTTAGGAAAAGTTTAGGGGATCCGAAATCCAGTTCATGTCATTCTATACTAGCGTTCCACCATAGTTTTTTTTTTCTTTCAAACCGTGGCTTTTTTATGTCAAATCTAGGTAGAAATTTGGTTTGAAGGTATTTTGAGAACATGTTTTGATTTCTGCATGGTCTACGCTGCTCATCCAGTTGAATTCTTGGTATCGCCAATACCTGCCATGCGGGTAGCAGCGTTTTAAATGCATTATGGGATAGCTCAGGGGACAAATTTAACTTTTCATGCACAGCGGTCACATACCGGTAGATTCCGTTTTTATCCAGTGTTATTTTTATTGGAGATTTATTCTCTTTCCATCATTTGACCAGGACATTGAAACGTAGCTGTAATGGGTCTTGACTCCAAGTGACCGCAAATCAGAAAAATATTGAAATTTTGAACTCTTTCTTACTTGAATTCTAGCCCCCCCCCCCCCCCCCCGAAAAAAAACCCCACAAACAAACAAAAAAGAAGAATAACAGACGGAAATTGCGTTCAAAGACACGCGCAAACCAACCGGAAGCGACAATGCTCCAAAGAAATCCCACAGTGCATCAGTGACTGGGCTCTTCAACGCGCACAGAATTAGTGATATCGAGAATTATTGTTCCTTATATATACTGTTTGACAATGTTTCATCAGTGTTGAATACGTTAAAACTGTGTATTACGGCTATATTGTCCTTGAATATCTACACTGAAAAGAGAAAAAAAAAACCTGTAATTTTACTAATATAAGCAAACTGAAAACTCGTTTGTTCCTCTCACATTGAGGATTACATAACAGCAATCTTTTTATATACAAGAGAATCGTGTTTTTTATCAGGCGTAATATCCTTGCTTGTTAGTTTGTTTTCTAATTCTCATGTTTTGTAGATGTATTTTTCTTGAAGTGCCATGAGTGCCAAAAAGTGGACCTATGTGCTATACATGTAGCAACGATTATTCATTATTATTTAACAACATGGGGAAAAATGACAAAAGATAAAAGAAAAATAAAGGACAAGCAAAACCAAAAAGGGAACAATTCAGCAAAAATCAATGGCATGCATGCTTGCGTGTGTATGCACGTTTCATAAAAGATGTCTTAATGCATCAACGGGCATACCGACGATTCACAAAGCTCAAACGTGTCCACCTGCAGTGATTTCTCAAACTGATTGCAAAAATTCTAATTACGCTACAAGACTTAGTTTATAGACACTGTTTTCAGTAATTGTAATATGTTTTAATTTGAATTACTGGCAGACAAGATACGCAAAGTATAGCTCGATTTGAATGACCATTGCGACGAGTTTACAATATTGACCGTAAAATCATGCATAAACGATATTACACAGTATAAGTTTGCAGTTTTATCCTCACAATAAATCTTATACATAACAATCTCAACCGTCTACTTCATCGACAGACACCTTGTGTATGTACACCTACAGGCCATCCAGCCCTAATTTCGCAGAAGTTGTAGCCATAGCAACGGAAGTCACTGACCCAAGCTCTGCGCAATATTGCATATCTGGCAGTACAACGGGGCCAATCAGTACTGAAGTATTTGATTCTTATTTGATTCATTGGTATACTCCACTGTATCTGTATACCCAGTATTGTGTATACCAACTATACATTTTGAGTCAGAAATGTAATTAATCTTTTGTTTACAATGATAATGCACAAAAATATCCAAAGTGCTACTTTTACCAAAATAATGATGAGAGACAGAGGGGTGGGGGAGGAATATAAGCCCCAAGTGATGTGTAGATTGAGTGAATTGCAGAAATATTCGTAGAACACGTCAGTGAAAAGGTACGAATGTCAGTGAAAAGGTACGAAAAAGTTTGGACACCGCTATGTAATTGCTGGATAGATGACTACATAAAAATTCGACAGGTTACAGTAGTTCAAAGATATAAAGAAAATAGGAGCCTATGGAGAGAATCAGCCTTTTGACAAGTTTGAAGCATAACTAAAGACCTTGGCTTTCGGCTGGCTCTGTCAGAAGGCAGGGTGTTAATATCACCCTCAGCACATGTCAGTAACTAGCATGACTAGTGGGAAGAATGTGTACTTTTCGTAAAAGATGAAATTTTGTCGGATTCCCGTTTTCTTTAGACCGTATCCTGTGGCCTCACGATAATTTCGGTACCGAAACAGATCGTTAAACTTTTCTAAAACCTCACTAATGTATGAATTCTACTAACATTATTTTCTGCATTCACTCAATTGTAGATTTGGGGATGATTCCATTTCAACACACTCATTACCATTGTGGGCTTACCACACGGTTAAAGGCTAATGTAATTATTTTGTAATTATATTAGTGGAAGGAATTTTGCATAAGATGCCAATAATACTTGTCTGGATGGAGTAATGAAAACGTCAGGATCCCGTTCATTGTTTATCCCAAATGCATTATACATTTGGTAGTGCAGTCTATTTGTGCCATTTTATCGAACTTATAGTTTGCAGGTTCTCTGTTTTGTTTGGTTTATGCATTTTTGCTTTGTTTTGTTTAGCTGCTGTCTGGTTTTTGCTTTTTTGTTTTGTTTTGTTTTGTTTTGTTTAGCTGCAGCTAAACAAAAACATAGCAAAATGACTCTGTATAGATTATACTGCGTTAACGTTTACGGGTAACAACAAACGGGATCGTGACGTATCAATCCATTCAGTCAAGTACTATTGGCGTCTAATGCAAAATTCATGTCACTGGTGTATATATGCAGTTACAAAATTACACCCTTTGAAAAGCATGCTGATGTTTGATAATTATGTGAAAATATGTGTCACATAATGTTTTATTTGAACAAACATTGTAAAGTCTCTCTATATCTGTTTGTAAAAACGGGAGTAATAGTGAGCAGGTATCATTTTGGCATTATGACAGCCTTGGACTTTAAGCTCCT
The DNA here is from genome assembly GCA_033980235.1 of Diadema setosum. Lineage (NCBI taxonomy): Eukaryota > Metazoa > Echinodermata > Echinoidea > Diadematoida > Diadematidae > Diadema > Diadema setosum. The sequence continues at coordinate 28,806,917 of CM067077.1, read as the reverse complement.
GTCGTACATATTGATGCTTGCATTGTTTTACTCTAAAGTGACAAGCAAAAACTAAGGAGATCCTTTCGTCTATTTATTTTTCTGATTTAAAAAAAAAAAAAGTTTATACCAGGGAGTCTATAACTTGTCATGTTTTCGTGTTACATTCCAGTGCTTTCCTAGCGACATGAAAACGCTCTACAGACCACCACGCTTCATCATGCCTAGCGACAAGCTGTTCCGTTTGGAGATTGACGAAAGAGGGCGGCAGTCAATTACTCCTCTCGAAGACAGAGGTAACTCGAGAGAGCATACCCCATTACGTAAAGCTGGCACTGTGTCGAAATATTATTGACATAAGATAGCCATACGAATAAAGAATTTACAATTTCGCGCGAAGTTAGCACAAATCTTTGTTAATTGGTTAAAAGCCGATCAAAAGCCAAAGCACGTACGATTTTTTGTAGCCATTGCATGACCTTTGGGTGTCCTTCTGGTAAACTTCTGAACAAAAGTTCATATCATCATTATGTAGCCTTCGTGTATTTTTTTTTTTTTTGGTACTACAGTGTATCACTTTGCATTAACCTGACTTAATGCCGTAGACATCGTACTCACGACCGGCGCCACGTTTAAAAAGAAAAGAAAAGAAAAAGGGGGGGGGGGGGTCATATTACTGGTGCCACTTCCGGTTTCCATCACCTAACAAGAAAAAAGAAAAAAAAACACTAAGAAAAGCTCAACCACTTTTTTTTTTTTTTTTTTGGGTGCAACTTCCGGGGTAAAAATAGTGGGGGACCCCAAATGGTTATGCCCTATTCATTCCTACATCTTAACCCCCCCCCCCCCCCCGATTCTGTCGGCCCTGGTACTTGTAATTCGGCAATTCACAGAGTTCGGGACTTACTTTACGCGAAATCGAAAATTCCGTATTTTCATGGTGATCGGAACAGTGTGACGCCTTAGCTTGAACATGTATATATATATATATATATATATATATATATATATATATATACATATACATAATTATTTATAATATATAATATATATGAATATTTAATATATATACATTTTCATATTTATATATGTATATTATATGTATATGTGTGTTTTTTTGTATGAATATTATGTAATCTGCACATGTCAGTGCTGGTATGTTTTCGTGTGCGCGCGCGTCACGCTATGTTTCACATACAACTAACCTTTCTTACTTTACCTACCATATAAATTTCAGGCTCATTATATAGCAATTGCAACTTTGCTACGATGAACTACTAATGGACTAATTTTACAGGAGGCCTACTCTATCTGTTTTTTTCTTGTTTTTGTTTTTTATCACATTTTGTCCTAACATTTTTCCCGTTTCTTATATTTCTGTCTGTTGTGACCGTTAGATATGAAGCTGAATAGCCATGGATCGCCAGACTATCATGCCATTCTGGATTATCCAGAGTCTTTTGTGATAAACCACCGCAAAAGCGACTGCACGAAGAATTGTACCATCGTCAGACGCACCGATGTCGATTAAAGCGAAACTCTACTGTATACTGTCAATAAGCACCGGATAAACAAGCACGTAGCATGAAATCAAGAAACAAATTGGCTTGCTCTCTTCTATTCTTGTCTACTAATTAATTTACTGACTTGGAGAACTTTGGTCTGCTCCAAGTATTGTACAGATTAAGCTAAGTTTTGAAGTCAGTACATTTTCAATCCTATATTTGTTGTACCATTGTCACGAGAAACTGAAACTGAATTGTATTTAGTGGTGACAGGTGTAAGATCTATTTCTATATTTGTTGTGAAATGTGTTGACTTTCACTTTATTTACTTGCAGAATCATGCAACATATAGAATTCGTGAGATCAGACTGCGTAAGATATTGAATGTTGTCAACTTCGGCCTAAATGCGGTAAAGTTCGGTATTCGTTGATGAAAATGTCAGATTCAGCAAAATATCCAGGCGATTTTCATAATGTCGCATATCACATAGTACATAAAACGATGTCTCCATGTTAGTTTTTTTTTTAATTCATTTTGGTCCTTGGCAGAGAACCAATACTCTAAAACCCCTGCCCCCCCCCCCCAAAAAAAAAAAAAATGCACTGGACAAGGATGATGACCTTAAGAACGCATGCCGGGGGGAGGGCTCACCATAAGAATGCATGAAAACATGGGAAAGGAATGAGACTCACATATTTCAGAAATACAGCAATGCAATTCCATTACAATACCACCTTCTTAACAAGGCCACATGTAGTAGAGTTTATGTATGTTATGCATGTTTTCTCCTTTTGTTCTGCTCCTCGCGTTCATTCACGCTCATGCATTCCTATGAGTGTAGCTGCTATCGAATATGTCATTATCCTTGCTCATTGTGATTGTTACAGATTTTGAAAACATTCTTATTCCTTATCCCAATCAGTTTAAATTTTGAAACTCTGAACCCTGTAGAAGCAATTTATAGTTATTCAGGAGGAAAAGTTTGAAAATATCCTCTCTGCGAAAAAAAAAAGCATCACATTAAATTTTTAGGTGCTATACAACCAATTTTTTAACTAACTTGAAACTAATTCTACATATACCTTGTATTCAAAAGTCCCTACATGTATCGAGGAATATCGAATAATATATACTTTTGTACCTGAAATTAATTGACCAGTGTTGATCGATCCTTGGTCATTACAGTTCCTTTATGCTGCTCATTGTATCTACAAATCATTATCGTCGAAATTGTATTACGAAACTAAACACATGTACTTGAAGTACGTGCTACTTGCATTTCATTTGAAATTATACTCACCCGACGTCTGGAAGAACATATCCGACGAACACGAAGAGCACTGTACGTGGTACTTCACTGTTCTTCGTTAAGGTACATTGGATACAGTTTACATTGGATACAGTTCCTTGTGATTATAATGATAGCTGTACATAGCTAAATTCTAGTGTTTTCAATTTCAGATTCAAATTCAAATTACTGTATTTTCTTATAAAGTAATACAAAGTAATATGCATAACGCTTACATGAGAACAGAATATTTCGAGGAATTTTGTAACACATAATAAATAAGGTTCAACAAAACATGGATTAAATTATAGTGATATCACTTTTGTATTTCGATGTACATTGTATATGTTATTGATGTATACTAATTATGTATATATCTTAAAGTTTTAGTCATTCGCGATTTATAATGGGGAATGTTATGTGATTTAAGACACATTATTGTATTTTATTCTGCTTATTTCAATGATGATAAAAGGGTAACTGTACGGCCTGTCTGTCAGTGTCACACTTGCACACACATACACTTCACGGTGAGATACAATGCAGCGACTTCATCTATCAGTCCGACCTCTCCTATCCGCACATGTCGGGACCGGCGCTCATCCGGATAAGGGATATGGGAGACTTGAATGTTTGATACACATGGCTGCCTACCTATTGAATATTGAATGCATGTTATTTAGATGAAAATTTGATGTGAATGACATATGTGACCCTCCACCTCAAAACAAGCAAAAAGTCGCCAGATATGCATTTTTTTGTTAAGACCATATTCTGAAAGAGCAGACTTTAAAATGATGTGTAACTCAAATCAAATGGACTCTCCTATCCTATCTAAATATTGGAAAGAAAGCACAAACTCAGGAAAAGTATGAACTGAGAAAAGAGGCTTTGAAGTACAGTGTCTATGCAAGCGCTTAATCTTTACCAAACCGTGCTGGCTGTGCGATGAATGGGACAAAAGACAGGAAGTAAACCACCAGAGTAACGACAATGAAGGGATTATCAGATTAGACTGAAATTAAGCATCACTCATTAACACATTCTGTCCATAATTAATGCCAACTTTCAAAGCAGTAGTACTATCTTTTTAAAAGTTATTAGAGTTGAAAATGAAGAGTGTGGACAAGGTTTTTCAGAAATAAAAAAGGGATTCTAAAGACACACCTAATCACACTATTCTACCAAAAATGTTCGAGATAAACTGCTAAAAAAACCACACTTTCCTGCCTGTTTTATGATACCAAATTTTAGCATAATGTAAAAGAAGATTCGCTCTTTCAGAAAATATGAAAAAGTCAAGTTCGGCTAGGTTGACCCTTTCACTTCTTTTCAGACCTCACGCAAAATCAGTGTGTGCGACTTTATGTTCGTTTTGAAGTGCACGGTCACATTATGTTAATTATATGTTGGCAATAATACAAATGTATGTAATTCATTTTCGTTTGAGTTTGGAATCCTCATGTTAATGCATTTGTCAATGTGCGTAAAGAGTGTGACACTAAAGATTGACAGAAAAGGTTTGAGTAGGAATAAATCCTTGGACGACATTTCTTTTTGTTGAGCGTTTAAATATTTGAAAGGTAGAGATATTGGCCTTTCCTGTGATATAATTATGTGGCATGCTGAAACAAAACGTCTGGATCTTACTGTTAAAGGTAGAGTCCAGTATTGTACAGAGCGAAAATACCGGGTAAAAAATAAATGAAAAATAAAGTTTGAGTAGGAATAAATCCTTGGACAACATTTCTTTTTGTTATCCGTTTACATATTTGAAAAGAGGAGATATTGGCCTTTCTTGTGATATATTTGGCATGCTGGAGCAAGACGTCTGGATCTTACTGTTAAAGGTAGAATCCAGGGTTGTACAGAGCGAAGATACCGGGTGAAAATAAATGAAAAATAAAGTTTGAGTAGGAATAAATCCTTGGACGACATTTCTTTTTGTTATCCGTTTACATATTTGAAAAGAAGAGATATTGGCCTTTCCTGTGATATGTGGCATGCTGGAGCAAGACGTCTGGATCTTACTGTTAAAGGTAGAATCCAGCGTTGCACTGAGCGAAAATGCTGTGTTAAAAAAAGAGAGAAAAATATAGCTTGAGTAGGATTAAACTCTATAGGAAGACATTTCCTTTTATGGACCATTTACATATTTGAAAAGTAGAGATATTGGTCTTTCCAGTGACATATGGGATGCTAGAGCAAAACTTCTGAATCTTACTGTTTAAGGGAGAATCCGCGGTTATCATTCAATGATGTATATATAGTCATAAAGCAGTGTATAAGTATAGGCTCTTGTCAATGTGCGTAAGGAGTGCGACACTAAAGGTTGACAGAAAAGGTTTGAGTAGGAATAAACCCTTGGACGACATTTCTTTTTGTTAACCATTTACATATTGGAAAAGAAGAGATATTGGCCTTTCCTGTGATATGTGGTATGCTGGAGCAAAAGTTCTGGATTTTACTGTTAAAGCGAGAATCCGCGGTGATTACAATTATGATGTATTCTCATAACGCAGTGTATACGTATAGGCATTTGTCAATGTGCGTAAAGAGTGCGACACTAAAGATTGACAGAAAAAGTTTGAGTAGGAATAAACCCTTGGACATTTGTTTTTATAATTATATAATTATTAGATTGACAAAAACAAATCACGGCGAGATCGCATACGGATAGAGATCCGGATAAAGGGAGGCCGGATAGGAGAGGTCGGACTGTATTTAAAAGCACACGATTTAGCATCGGCTGTGCGTCGAATACGTCATTCTGTCAAACTATACGCTTTCGCTGCGCAGCGAAGGGGCGGGGGGCCGAGCCCCTTATGTAAATAACACAACTTACACTGCATGTATTAAGATTTTGTTTATTTGCATATTAGATATGCTGAAATTCTGTAACCTCAAGAGTGAAATGTAATTGAGTTGATACATCCTGTCTGGCTCATATCTGCTGAAGATATTTTTCATGTATCATTATCTTTTATGAGGCTGCTAAGTTTTTATGCTACGATCAAATAATAAAAAAAAAAACCACATGAAAATGGCTGATACGTTATGTATGCCTAACAAAGAATGACTCATTTATGGCGTGGTAATAGCTTCTCTAACCATGCTAACAGGTGGCATCCTCATGTTCTTTGTGCGCGTATTGCTTTCATTTGCTTATTTTTGTTTTTGAACATTAATTTTCCTATCAGGCAGAGTGCAGAAGAAGAGACCACAAAACACCACAACTAACACAAAAGAGAAACTTTACCTTGATTAATCTTTGTTATTGCTTTAAAGAAAAATGATTTAATCAGTGTTATATGTTAAAAAAAACACAGTTCTCATAAATCATTATCTTTCAGATAGAAACAATAGCTTGATATTGAAACATAAACTTTGTATAACCATCAATCTCTTTCTGTATTTCACGTGCTTATACCTGGTACACGAAATACTGAAAAAAAATGCTACGGTGGCAATGGAAGATACTCATCAACTTTACATGAGGCTAACACAGATGATTTTACAACGGATGGTGCAAGAAAGAAACACGAACAGTCAAAACATTATATACACACACATGATATATATATATATATATATATATATATATATATATATATATGAAGGGTTTGTTTGCAAAAACCGATAAGTCCAGTTTTGAAGATTTTGAAGTACGATCTCTGTCATAAAGTACAAAATAATACCTTTTAAATGATATATTGGTCATTACATATAAAGGTATATTTTTGAAGTTATGGTCAAAAGAAGCAAAGATTTTCTTATTATTCTCTTTATTTTTCTTGACCTTTAATCGCAAATATCTCCATTTGGCAAATATGGACTTATCGGTTTTTGCAAACAAACTCTTCATATATATATATATATACATTTTAAGATTTGAGCTGCTAAAAAAATCAGAACATGCTATTATTTTGATGTATTCAAAATATTTTTGTTACGTAACGACTGCAGTATCATTGAAAAAATTGTTTTTCTCTATGTGAGGATGACCTTCTTGAATAGAAAATGGAATTTTTATGTTTTTGCATTCATACTCTTAATACAAACACATTATGTCCATGTTATGTGTGTGTACACGCATTTCCTAGCACATGCATTTGCACGTACACAATAATGCACAGACATGTACAATATATATATACTCTTGAGTTCATAACCTCAGTTGATTTAAGACGGCTACAACTGTATTTCAGTTACTTCAAATATTTCGATGTCATAACAAATGAATATGGGCAGACAAGGAAATACAACAACTGAATTACAAAAGAGAAAAAGAAACAAAGAAACTCAAATGAATGGGGGTTTGAATGTCCTTGTTACAAATTCCGGGACAGTTTTACCTTCTAATAACAAATAAGCTTCCATAGAGTAATTCCACAGAAGAGTGGTATACAGAATGTCAAAAGCCTCGGACATTTTGTAGAAACAGAGAATTTCAAGGAACATATAATGCAGTCAGTGTAGTAAATGGGTTTGTTTAATCGGGGGGGGGGGGGGGGGGGGAGGAGGGTAGGGACCCTGACCGGTTTAATCAGGTGGGCAGGAAATAAAGAATGATGCATGCCTTAAATTCTCTGTGTTGTAAACCGGACGAACACCGGAAGTATACTAATCACTTTAACAGGAGTTATAAGTTATTATTCTCTTGTCGAAAATTTTAATTGAGGAAAATGAAACCGGAGATTATTAGTGAAGCCACTGTTCGTATGATCTGCAAACCTCAGGGATATTATTGTAACATATGGATACCAGATAAAGTTTTCCACTGAATACAACGGATATAGTCGTGTCAATCCCAAGTGTGTATGCAATTTACTAGTAGTTAATACACACACTCCAACACACACACACACACACACAACCACATACACACACACACACACACAGAGATTCTCTAGTAATACTACACTAATATCACCTACTGTATGTAATCAAGAACAGTTATTGATAGTATACAACACAGTTCGCATTGAATGAAGCGAACGTGACGCTTTTATAGGGCTCACACGGGTAAATAATTCCCCATAGAGACGTGTGTTAAAATTCAAATTTAAAAAAATTCTGTAAAATACCTGGGAGAAATGAGGTGTTTGATCTTCACTAACCTGAATAAGTGAGATATTACCTTTCATCCATCAGATTTCCAGGGTGGGTTGTTCTGCTCTAATCCTGTCCAGGGGTCCGCAGAGCCAGACTACGAGTTCTTGTCACTCAAAAAATCACCTATTTTCCGTACACGTACCCAATGAAATATAGTCCCCTCAAATTCCATCAGAAAAGCTTTCATCTTCCAACCAAAATGCAGTTTGTAGAGGAATTTATACTCAATATCTACAGCTATTCAGTTTTTTGCCAAACTACATCATTGATTTTTAATTATTTTTTTTTCTTCATTTATTTTGGTATCTTTGGTACGAATTTGTGAAGGGGTCTGGGACAGTCCATTTTATTTACAGGTGTGAGCCCTATACAGTTATACGCGTGTATAACAATTATCAACTCCCTCTGCATGTTTATGCACACCGAGTTGCGCGTTCGAGAAACATAAACTTGCACGTTTTTGAACTCATATTAATAAATCGCTCCGGAGTCCACTAGCACCGCGGCAAAACGATCGACGTAACGAACATGGGCTCAAAGGCATCCAAACATTCCAAGAGACCAACAGATGAAGTGCCGTCGACTGCTGAAGGGCGATGCTGCCAGAAAGAGCCTGGTGAAAATGTGAGTACATATTCACGGTGCTATAAATTTCTAAAAACTACAACTTAGGTTGTGATAAGAAGACAGATTCATGTAGAGAGGAACCAATGAGATAGAGGTGCACCGTACAGATGCACTCACTCTAAACTCACTATATTTACTGGCTTGTTAGCCTTATAAATTACGTCGCATTTTCCCCTTGGTATCTTGAGAGTAATCAGTTCATTATAATAAACAGATTTATTCTAATAATGACCAAGTATTTTCTATAATCAGAAATTTAGACAGAAAATGATTGCAAAATCTCTCGTATAATTGATGAAAGAAATAACGGCGAGTAAATTTCGGTTGAATTACAGACTTTTTGAATTTGAAGTTTTTTCTTTTTCTGGAATGTATCACTGCTGTGTTATAAGTGTGTTATTGTCGAGCCCACCGGAGGTGAGGGGAGACTAAAGCCTAGCTCACACCTTTGCGTTTTGAGCTTGCGTTCAGCTGCGTATTGCCCGAACGCAGTCTAACGCAGCCCAACGCAGCACTACGCAATGAAACGAGCTAATACGAGGTCAATACGCAGACTAACGCAGAGGCTTTGCGTTCTAGCTCGCTAATTTGAAATTTTTTCAAACATCCGCAACTGAACGCAAGATCAAAATCCATACGAGCTAAGACGAGGGACAACCAGCTAATGCGAGCAAGGACGAGCAAGGGCGAGCGACAACGAGCTGCTTAACGCAGGCCAACGCAGCTTTACTTTGAACTGCGTTTCACTGCGTATGGTTACGATACCTGCTCGCTTCACCTCGACTTACCTCGCTTTAGTTCGCGTTACCTCGCTTTACCTCGCATCACCTCACTCTACTCCTAGTACTCTGCTCGCATTAGCAAGGACCGTTGCGGATGTAACTCGCTTCATTGCGAATCTAGCTCGTCCGTCGCTCGCTCCCCCTCGTTCATCCTCGCCTTACCTCGTTCCTCCTCGATTCTGTTCGATGCTGCTCGCTTTAGCTCGCTATGACTGCGTATACATCTGTTCACACAAAATCTAGTTAGATTTAATTAAAATTCACTTAGTTGACTAAGAAACACAATATGCTTATCAAATCATGAAGCTTTTGGAATGATTGTGTGCTTTCAGCAACATCAGATTCAAACATATCAGTTTTTTAAAAAATCTCAAACTGAGTTTCCCGCTGTTATTGTAGGTTTTGTGGAAAATCTTTTTTTTTTCTTCTCAGAATTGTATTACCACACAATGTGTATTGCTGAAAAGTATTTTTTTTTTTTTTTAACACAGTAATATGCTCTGTTCAGTCCACAACACCTGCAGGTAATGAGCAAGGTTGTTTTTCCTGTTATAGTGACCGTAGGCAAGCCATTTTGAAATAACCTGTAGTGAAAATAATGTCCTGACCCAAAGCGACATTAAGGGTGACCCTGTATAAGGAAAAGCTGACTTCAGACCAAGAAAACGACATTGAGAATCGATTTCATTGACCCAGAAAACGTATAATACAGATTTTGAAAATTATTGTGAAATGTTTACCTTTTTAAACAATGGAAGTGACTTTTGAATTTCAGATGGCAGCCATATTGGATTTGGCCAATATGGCCTCAGGGCGCCCTTCTTGGCGGCCATCAAAAATTGAAATAGTATGGTTTTGGCAACACCTGTACCAAATTTAGTGCTTTTTGAAGAATTTGAACCAAAAAGTCCTTGTGCCCCCCGTAACTGTAAAATGTCAAAAATTATATACCAGTGAAGCTCTCTACGAGCTAATACGCAGCAGGGCGAACTGATACGCAGCGGATCGAGCAGGCACGAGCAACAGTCGAGTGGATGAGCAGTGAAACGAGGAGAAACGAGTTCATGCGCGAGCTGCTACGAGCTAGTGCGAGATGCCAGCGAGCAACGAACGAGTGGCGAACGAGGTACACGCGCAACAGGGCGAGCAATCTTCGTACTGAATCGTACTGTTACGAGCAAAAGCGAGCTGGAGCGAGGTGAAAAGCAAATTAAGGCAACCGTAGGCAACCATTTTGCACAAAATATACGAGCTACAACGCAACAGTGTGACTGCTACAAAAATATTTTGCCGCGGAGTGCTGCGTTAGGCTGCTTTAAGGCTGCGTTCGACTGACGCAGCTATACGCAGCTAAAACCGCAAAGGTGTGAGCTGGGCTTAAGGGATCGCCTGCGGCGTCTGTCCGTCCGTCATCCGTCCGTCAGTCGTCTGTCCGTAACGCTAGAAAAACTTCAATTACTCTTTAGTCTGGGCTTCAATTGCAATCAAACTTCGAGGGATGAGGGGTCATACAAAGTTTTACATTTTACCATATATGAAGGTCACCACAAGGTCAAAGCTCATAGGCAGGGGTCAATGAACTTTAGGACCCAATGTTAAGTTTTTATGGTGCGTTTCTATTATTGGTCATCACTTTTGATCCATAACTCCATTTGTGACCAAGCTTGGATGGTAGACGTCCCTTGGGGAGTGGATGGTCACCACAAGGTCAAAGGTCACAGGCAGGGGTCAACGAACTTTTAGAGCCCAGTGTTAAGTTTTTATGGCACGTTTCTAGTATGGGTCATAACTTTTGATCCATAGGTCCGTTTGTTGTATACCAAACTTGGATGGTAGATGTCCCTTGGGGAGTGGATGGTCACCACAAGATCAAAGGTCACAGGCAGGGGTCAACGAACTTTTAGAGCCCAATGTTAAGTTTTTATGGCGCGTTTCTAGTATAGGTCATAACTTTTGATCCATAACTCCATTTGTGGCCAAACTTTGATGGTAGATCTCCCTTGGGGAGTGGATGATCACCACAAGGTCAAAGGTCACAAGCAGGGGTCAACAAACTTTTAGAGCCCAATGCTAAGTTTTTATGGCGTGTTTCTATTATGGGTCATAACTTTTGATCCATAACTCCATTTGTGACTAAACTTGGATGGTACATGTAGATGTCCCTTGGGGTGTGGATGGTCACCACAAGGTCAGTGGTCACAAGCAGGGGTCAACGAACTTTTAGAGCCAAATGTTAAGTTTTTATGGTGCGTTTCTATTATGGGTCATAACTTTCGATCCATAGGTCCGTTTGTTACCAAACTTTGATGGGAGATGTCCCTTGAGGAGTGGATGGTCATCACAAGGTCAAAGGTCACAGGCAGTGGTTAGGGAACTTTAAGGGCTCAATGTTAAATTTTTATGGTACATTTCTTTTTTGCCATAAATTTTAACCCTTTAATATCTCTTTTTATCTGTTATATCTCTCTTTTTTTTTTAAATCTGTTATATCCCATTCGCGTACAATTTCTTGCACGCGAATGGGCGAGACACATTATGGCACTTGCCTTGTAAAAATATTGCGAGAAACCTGGGTCCCAACAATTATTATTGCACTACTAAATTTCAGCTCTCTGTTTACTGTTCTTGTGATTGATTCTGAACGTCCGCTAACTCCGCATTATCAGTACAATATTCAGTGAATTTCTATAACAAATTAGAAATCTCAGTCTATCGAGTGTGACTTGCATTTAAAAACAAATCACTTGATCTATAGATCTGTGTAAGCCGATTGAAATTATCCAGGTTCTTGTGTGAGCGTGTGCGTGTGTATGTGTGTTCATTTAATCAGTACTTACAATTCCGGAAATTTTGTAAATGGTGGTCATGATCACGTTTGCAACGTTGATCAGTGAGTGATTTTATACGATACGGCGCCTATCTACTGTGGGATGTATACGGGTGGATTAAGTAGGATAAACTGATATTATGACTAATCGAAAGTTGACTTTGTATGTATATGAAAACACAAAATGTCTACGAAAACATCAGAAATAACATCTACATCAACAACAGAACTCACAATCTGTAATTCGCTTCATTTCGGTTCGAATTTTATTTTTCATTCTTGTGATCTACAAATCATGATATATACCGCATTTTCTCACGGTGTCCTATATCTACCTTTCAATCGAATGACCCAGGTTCGGGCAGGAATTAGAATCAAAGGAGTCTTAAGCCCCTTTTACACTTTCACGGATTGCATCGCATACTAGTATCACACATCACAGATCGTCATTCCGTGAATATCCGTGTGGTTTCCGGCATGTTCGTGGAAAAAAAAATAAGTTTGCTTAATTTTTCACCCGGAGTTCACTGATGAAAATCATTCCGCATTCTTTCTTGAAGACACCGTGTACTCCGGGTAACATCCGTATTCACTCTGAAACATTCCAGTTAACACATCGGGACTGAATTTCCGTGTATTTTGCCGATACGAGCTCATAAAGTTCTTGAAATTTGTCACACCTTCCCCCGTCAACTCAGTCATCAACTTCTCATACTGACCGTAAAGTGGTTCCCTGAGAAGCCAAGCTTTGATCCTCACATTCCATCTCCGCGCTGTTTTCCTGTGTTTTAATTGTTGTTGTTGTTGTTGTTGTTGTTGTTGTTATTGTTGTTGTTGTTGTTTTAATACCATGATGTTGTTGCAAAATGAAAACTTCTACACCGAAGATTGTACCTTTATGGTGTCGACAAGAGAAGCTTGTGCTGTAGATTTTCTGGTATGCTTGCGATACTTTGCTCTGAAGACCAATCCTCCGAGAAGGATACATTTTCAAATGTGCCCCTACAAACCCAAGTCATCTGTCAACATTTTGGGGATTTCCTCGAAAGGGTCCATTTGCCTCCTTGCTCTTCCTTGATGTCCGTGATAGCTACAGTATCGTATACCTTTCCGTAGTGGTCCACGTTGCTACTTTGACTGTCCGTGTAGACACCGCAATAATATCTTGTCCGTGTATATAGGCTCCGTACTTTTCCGTATAGACATCAAGTTGGAATATACACCGGTATTGCGAGGAAAATGATGTTGCATGCCGGATCACCACGAATAATGATCCGTAATGATGGCTACAATGGCTTTACCGTCTTCTCCATAGTCATGTTATGTAGAAACAAACACTCAGACCCTTGGATAGGACATAAAATGGACTGTCTCACGTATGAGAGAGTCAATTCCAATTCCAATTCAATCATAGTTTATTTCCAATCAACGAAAATCAAAAACATAGTACAAAGTATACATGCCATGAAATAATATTGTTCAAACGTTTGCAATAGATTCATGTAATATACGAGACAAATTATAGAACAACATATATGTACAATAATTAGGAGGAACACTGTATAAATACTTCGTGGGTGAGCGGAAAATAAATTCGATTATGGAAAATAGTGATCCACTAAAAAGCAAAGCTTGTCGGACGTGGATCGCTAGATAAATAATGAGTAAATGATGTATACTATTCTATAACAATATACATGTAGTTATTTTGAGATACACAGGTCGGGAAAAAAAAAATAGAGAATACCAATGCTAGTGCCCGGACACTGTTCACTGAACCACGTGTACCGGGAAAATATGACAAGGAAAACACATTCGTACACACATTCAATTACCCACACGTATATACACTGTAAGTCGCGAGACAGTACCGAGAGGAGAGAAGACGGTAACAATATAAGTCTACGAAGAACAAAAGACAGGAAAGGAAGAGGAGAGAAGAAAGAAGAGAGGTCTGCACACCTAACACGCCAAGTGGTGCGACATCAGGACAGGTGAAAGTTCAAGCATAAATTAAAGCAATTTAAATTATCTAAGATTATAAGTAGAAAGTAAATGTTTTCTGAGTTTGTATTTAAATGTGACAAATTTGGGGGAATCTTTTAAACTATCACTGACTATTATCTAAATTATTCCAAAGTCTGGGTCCGGTATTAAGAAATGTATTTTTGGCATGTGCGGTTCTCATTAATGGAAGATGGAATTCGTCGGATCGTCGCGTGGGATAGTACATGACTGTTTCGATAAAATGAATCGTGGAATATTTTAGGTAAAAAGCTACTGTTGTAATTAAACATGAACTGACCAAGCTGAAACACATACAAATCATTTACTTTTAGTATTTTATGGTGATAAAACAAAGCATCTGTATGTTCTCGGGTATGTAAATTAAAAACAATTCTAAGCGCTTTCTTTTGCAATAAAAGAAGTTTATCAAGTAACATCTGATATGTATTACCCCAAGCAAGAATCCCGTAGTTTAAATAAGGTAATATCAAACTGGAATAAAGAGTTAATAATGCAGATGAAGGAAGATAATATTTTAATCTATTCATTACTCCAATGTTACGTGAAATAGTTTTACATATGTTCTCAATATGATTCCTCCATGAAAACTTGTTATCAACGCAAACACCAAGAAATTTAAAGGAAGAAACTTCTTCTAAGGGAGTAGTATCAAAGGTTATATTGCGTGGGAGGATATCTAAAGAATTACTAAAAAGCATAACTTTTGTTTTTTGAATATTTAATGACAATTTATTTGCGTATATCCATTGTATGACCTTTTTCAATTCTTCATTGACTGTTCTTATTAAGATAATATTTGGGTCAGGGTGGGAAAAAAAGGTTAGAGTCATCCGCGAATAATATGAATGATAGTTTCTCTGAGGATCTATGAAAATCATTAATATAGATAATGAATAACAATGGGCCTAATAAACTCCCTTGTGGAACACCATATGCAATTGTTTTACTTTGAGAGTCAAAGCCGTTGACATGTACAAATTGGGATCTTTTTGATAGGTAACTCGTGAACCACTCCAAGGCCCTTCCACGTACACTGTATTCCATAATGAGACAGTTTGGCGAGAAGTATTCCGTGGTTAATCGTGTCAAAGGCCTTGGAGAAGTCCAAGAAGATACCTATTGTGTGTGAAAGTGTGTCGAGTGCGTGTGTGACTTTGTCGATGAGGGCAAGTAGTGCGTGTGTTGTGCTGTGATTTTCCCTGAATCCAAATTGAAAGTTTGAAAATATGTCGCAGGTTTTAAGAAAACGTACTGTCCTGATATAAACTATTCTTTCAAGAATCTTAGAAATAGAAGAGTCACAACCCATGCACGTAGGCCTATAAAATCCCGCTTCATTCACCCATCACAAAGAGCAGCCAGGGTGCATAACCCGGTAAGCTGCACTTCACCGGGTCATGCACATGTTCCGTCCTAAGTTCTCGTAACAGGAAGACCGTGGAAGACCACAGGTAGTGCAGCAGGTCTGCTAAATATGGGCTATCCAGCCATCTTCTCAGATCTAAAATGAAAAAAAAAAGAAGGAATGACATGATGGAGTCAAGATTGATATGACAAGACGACAACGGAAGAGAGAAGCATACACAACGAAGACCGTCCGCCTTTTGAAGTATTATCGAGATATAGTTGAGCATCGTGAAAGTGAAAAGGGGAAAACTAGAGGATATGCGGAAATGACTTGAAGAGAAATAAAGCTGGACAAAAGCGGTGATAACTGCACTCATCGGTCTCGGCACTCGGGTAGTGATAGCAATAACATTATGTTCAAATTTATTTACATTTCCATCAAATAAACAGAGAAAATTTAATACAATGTATAAGCAGAATATATCATTTGTAATTATTGCCAAAAAGTAAATTAACAAATTAGGGGCCTATATGTGATAATGAGAACCAAACTGAAGGAAACATAAGTATAATGTATTTCTTAAATATATACATATGTATAGTACAAATCAAACAAGGACAATGAAGGATGGGAATGGAAATGGACATGGGGCAATGTAGAATATGTGAATAATAAGGGGAAAATCAATCTCTTTGACTTCTTTACCTGTTTAAGTATGTATTTCTCTTGAAAGTGTAATCTTTGTGTTTAAAGACTGACGTATTTCACAATCAATTCACACTGAATTGTTCCATTCATAAGCACAACACTAGGAATGCTCGAAATATTCACGTACCATTTAACTGTAATACAAAAATCAAATCTTCTATATTCTACAATGGTCCCATTCTTTGGAATGCCCTTCTCACATCAATCAAGAGCAACAATATTTTAAGTTGAGTCAAACTGTCTAAAGGCTTTGTAAACTATTGTTTTTAATGAAATGTACCTGAATTAATATGTATGAGCATGCAATATCTCTTCCTCTGCTTCTTTTCTTATCCTTTCATTTTTTCAGCCTTTGTTTCATCATTTAAATTTGTCTAATTATTCCTCCGTTGAAATGTAATAATAATTGTTTAAAGGGGATTATTTCCAGCAAGTCTTGTGTGTGCTTTTTTATGATCCCTCCATTTAAGATGTAAATACTGTAGCAAGACAATTGTATTTTGAATTTTGTAAATGTTCTCATGTTTTGAAATGGAAATGAACGAATGAATGAATGAATGAACGAA
The DNA here is from genome assembly GCA_033980235.1 of Diadema setosum. NCBI lineage: Eukaryota > Metazoa > Echinodermata > Echinoidea > Diadematoida > Diadematidae > Diadema > Diadema setosum. Next base: position 28,790,143 of record CM067077.1, on the reverse strand, counting down.
TGAAATGAAAATATAGAAGGAAAATTCTGAAATCGTTTTTCAAGGAGATCCACAACCTTTGGTCCCCGTGAATAGATGTAGCAAAATATAACAAGAGAGTTCAACCCTAGCGCGTCAGTTTGCGAATGTTGTTATTATGGGGTCATCCCACGCACTAGACCGACACCCACGAGTCAAAGAGCCCACGAGTTCGACATTGAAAACAGGTCCTTAAGTCATACAATCCATGAGATTGACACTAGGCAAGTAAAACCCATGAGTTCGACACAAGGTAAAAACAGCCCACGAGTTCGACAGATACAACACGAGGCTTAATGCGTCGGGCTCGTGGGCTTTGTTATAACATAGTGTCGAACTAATGGTTTGTATGACTCGCGAGCTGTATAACTCATGGGCTGTATGACTTGTGAGCTGTATGACTCGTGGGCTGTATGACTCGTGAGCTGTATAACTCATGGGCTGTATGACTTGTGAGCTGTATGACTCGTGGGCTGTATGACTCGTGAGCTGTATAACTCATGGGCTGAATGACTTGTGAGCTGTATGCCTAGTGAGCTGTATGACTCGTGGGCTGTATGACTCGTGAGCTGTATGATTCATGGGCTGTATGACTTGTGAGCTATATGCCTCGTGAGCTGTATAACTCATGGGCTGTGCGACGTGTGAGCTATATAACTAATGGGCTGTATGACTTGCGACCTGTATGCCTCGTAAGCTGTATAACTCATGGGCTGTATGACTTGTGAGCTGTATAACTCATGGGCTGTATGACTTGTGAGCTGTATGACTCGTGGGTTCTATGACTCGGGGCTGTTGGTCTTGTGACGTGCACCCGTTATTGTTCCTGCTTGTAGAAAGTCTAACACGCCAGTCTATATGACTATGCAAAAGCGTGAGCTGATGATGTCATCGCCTCATAGTTTGTAAGGAAAATTTCAAAATTTTCAACTTTGTTGATGATGTTAAAAGGCAGTATTCCCCAGTCGCCAGTCTCAAATCCTTGATTTATATTGAAGTTATCCAGGCGAAATTACTTTATGTTTCACATTTTTATAGCAGGAAAAAATACATTTAAGTCAGTTGGGAAATTGTGACATCTCTTTGGCAGATTTTTGAATTCTCATCACAGCGCTCTATTGCTCTCTTCGTCTATCTCTTTTCTTGTTCTTTTTTTCAGTTAAGTTTCTTTTCCTTTCTCTGTGGGAGCTTTTAAATGGCACTTTAGAAGACAAGATTATTTTTCATTCTCCTCGTCGACCTTTTCGTGTCTGAAAAGACGAGAAAGTGAGATCTAGAGAACTCAGATCTCGTCTTTTCGACACTTCGGGTCCGACAAGGCGAGGAAGTGTGATGTGAAATCTTGGGTGCACGTCACGAGACCGACACCCATGAGTAATACAGCCCACGAGTCATACAGTTCACAAGTCATACAGGCCATGAGTTATACACCTCACGAGTCATACAGCCCATTAGTTCGACCCTATTAGCGTATAAGGCCTATGAGACCGAAACATGAACCCTATTAAGCCCAAGCTATTTTGACCCCTCGCAGGCCCAAAAGGGGGGGGGGGGGCACATTGTGTCCCCCATATAACTTTTTTTATTATTTGATGTATCATCGTCATATTTGGCACGTGTGTAGAGTTACATATACTCTACATGACCGTACATTTGAATTTTCACAAGGTCACACATGGAGGGCGCTATTTACAAAAATATAAAGAAATACATAGGAAATATGCTAAAAACATGATTTTTCGGTATAATTTCTTAATAGTTATGACATTTCATATTTGCATAATAGCGGAATTTTGAGATTGCAAATTGATAATATGATAAACTATTAGAGGCATAACTTGGGTGAAGGAATCAAAATAACTCAAAATATAATGGCAATCTGTAGAAAATATTATTGTTTTCAATTATCTCTATTATGTCTATTGTTTTATGCCTTGGCCCATAAAAACAAAGGAAATAATAAGAAAAATTTTCCAGGACCATGATTCCTTCAAATTTTGCTTCTTCAACAAATTTCAGGCAAGAAACACCCATTTCATACACTGTAATGCTGTTAAATGAAATGGGAACAGAAACAAAAATGCAAAATCTGACTGACATGGTTGTCAGTTTATGGTTCCCATGGCAGCCAGCAACATCAAATATAGCTAAATTATATATCAAAATGTTCGCAATAAGATTTTAAGAAAAGTCACCAAATTTGCTTGAAATCGGATGAAGGACGAAGGAGTGGCAAACGAAAATCTGGTAGGGTGGCACAATGTGCCCCCCCCCCCCGCCTTGGGCTTTATATGGTTAAGGCCCGTGTTGTATCTGTCGAACTCGTGGGCTGTATTACTCGTGAGGTCTGTGACTCATTGACCTGTTTTTGATGTCGAACTCGTGGGCTGTATGGCTCGTGGGTGTCGGTCTAGTGGGAAGACCCCGAAATCTTGTCTCCTCGACTTCTTGGGCTCGATAATGCAGGAAGACGAAACGCATTGCCATGTCTCTCCTTTACAGTATCGACCTATTGGGGCCCGAGAGGACTAGAAATTCAGGGCCGGCGCAGCGTTTTCAAAAGTGTGGGGGCCCACTTCCTGGTTTCATGAGCTAACAAGCAAAAAAAAAAAAAAAAAAAAAAAAAAACCGTCCTCAGCTCATTCTCTCCAATCCCATTTCCGGGTGTTATGAAAAAAAAAAAGGTCTTCGGAGAAAACAGTTAATCTCATACCGCTGCCATACTTCAAGATCTCTATCTATTTCTATTTCAGTGCCACTTACATACTTCCGGGTTTAAAAAAGTGTGGGGGCCCAAAATGATGACCCCTTATGTCATTCCTTTGTATGGTGCACAAAGAGTGTGGGGCCCCCACGGCTGCGCCGCCCCTGAAATTATCTTTTTTTTTTTCTCAGGTGGCACTCAAAAGTATCTGTATCTTTCTGTATCTCAATCGTTCTGTCTTGTTTCTACATAGAAAGCTCCCGAGCTACCCGAGAGAAGAAGTCGCCTCTTTGTCCAGTATGAGGAGGGAAACCCCAGAGTGTATGCAGATTTTGGGGCCACACTTTTGACCAAGAACCAATGCCATCGCTTGGTGGATGTGGACCCCTCGGGAGTAGCACACAGCATCGGACTGCGGTGAGTTTCCTTTTGAAAATAAGATGACAACTTTACTGTATATTACATGATGGAATCAGTTTCCTGTACATATAGAAAATAAATCATTTGTTGGATTTAAGATGAGTGTTTAGGTGTTAGACTGAAATGGTGTAAGTTTATGAAACATATTTGATGGATAAAGATACTGTACGTATTATGTGAATATTTGATATCATTTTATGAATGGACGGGGGGATGGGAGAGGGTAAACGTTTGGCGGTTTTTTTTTTTTTTGGGGGGGGGGATATTTTTTTTTGTATTTTAACCAACGTATTGTATTTTTGTTTTGTTTATATAGTTATGATTGCTAATGTACAATGTATGATGATGTATATGTGATTTTATCGAGCACGGACCAGCTGGAGAACAGCCATTGGCTGAAGCCGGTTCCATGCTAAAATAAAATGAACTGAACTGAACGTGGAATATGGTCATGAAGACCCCGAATGGGGTCATCCTGACCCAATTCATGACTCTGAATGGGTCATATCTGACCCCATTCCTTGTCATTTCTGACCCGGAACGGTGTATGAACCCAACGGACCCAGTTCCGGGTCAGTTCTGACTCGGATGTTTTAAGAGTGCATATGCTAGATGAAACAGCATTGTGCATTTCATCTTACTGATTTCTGTAATTTCTGACATTTTAAATGTCCAATTTCAATTGAGTTATCTTTCAATATAATGCTAAAAATTAGAAAGCTAGGAATAAGAATGAGACTGTATCAGAACAATTAGCCCCCAGAGAGCAATCAGCCCGGCTAAATACCGGTTAGTGATAGGCTTAGGATTAGAATTTGGATGATTAGGTTTCGGATTAGGATTAAGGTTAGGATTCAAATTCAAATTCAAATTCAAACTTTATTTTCACTTTCTTTTTTCAACGGAATGTACAAGAAACAATATTATGAATTTAACATCAGGAGAAGGATCGGGGGTGATTGTCCAGAGGGTAATTGACTTAGAACCGAATGAGATATCAAATAAAATGATACATGTTTACTTCAATAGATGATGAAAATATAAAAATATCTAGAAGATAACTACAATGAGTGGTTACCGTAGTACTGACAATACCACGATGTTGAACGTAGTCAATAGTTGTGATAACAATGGTAGTGAATATTATGGTTATGAGGCTAACAACCGATTTAGGCCTTATCTCCTTGCCAACAGTATAGTTGGTGGAGCGAATTCTGTATATCCTCACTATCGTTCATTCACGGCGCGTCAGAGAAAATCTGTTTTGAAAATAGGCTATGATTCCTCTTTCTATCTTTCTCTTTAAAGTTACAACGATGAAATCTTCTTCTTCAATGGCGTAAACGTGGAAAACGTCATCCATGAGTCTCTAGTAGAAGCCATCAGAGACATCGGACCGAGATTGCTGTTTGTTAGTACATTCTTATCTTTTTAATTTTTTTTGTCGATTGGTTTTTCTTTGGGTTATCATACATTCCTTTTTTGTGGGGGTGTTCGATTAAAATTGGAGTGAAATAATATATGAGCTGAATCGTCTTACATGCTATGAGTTTCTGCAAAATATACGCTTATGTACAAATAGATGCAGCTATAAAATCTTGCAATTGAAAATAATAATTAATTGTTTCAACGGAAAGAATAAAGAAAATCTGTGATTGAGTTAATATACCACTCTCATAATTTTACTCGCACAGCAGTGCTAGAATAGTCATCCGCAAGTAAGATAATAGTAGATATCCTGATACTGAAAAAAAAAAATCGGTTTTCGGTGTTCTTGAGTGTTACGTCATCCACTTGAACATGATTTAACAGGTTCGTAACCAAAGCTCAATAACTTTTACATATATCTGCCAAAATGTATATACAAAAATGTCTTTGATACATATATTATCATTGTTTTGTTTTTCACTGGCCGGTTGCACTTTTCAAGAGAATATATCAGATATTTTTTATAGCTCTGATAAGTAAATTGGCATCCACCTTACATTGTCTGTACTTTTCTCTTCTCTCAGTAATTTTAATAACTCATTCATTTTACAAGTCATTGACGCCCTTATGATGTAAAGGATTAGGCATGTGATGTGTCTACAAAATTAACGTTCCTTTACATACATGTGCAATGTCAAAATTGCTATCTAAATGCAGCTATACCTTGACAGTGGTTAAAAATCTAGGAAGCTAGACTAGCGTCATAAGTTTAGGATTCAGAAATACACAAATTAGTGAGATACTAATCTCCAGATTTGCATCGCGATCGCAATCTCAAGATTTTTGCACGTGTGGACACAAAGTTCCCACAGGTTAGCGCGATCAGCATCGCGATGCTAATCCCTTGCAAGAAATCTTGCTCTATCTCTATATCAGCGCCCTAATTTGGCCCGCGGTGACCATGTGAACGCTAGACCAGATAATGTCGAGATTTTATATCCAATCATTGAAATCGCACATCAAAACACACCACACCACTGTGAGGTGCAAGAACAATACATATACCAATTTATCGGTCTTCAGTTGGAATGCCATTTCTGTTCCTGTGAACGCTAACAAAAGATCTGAGAGATTAGGAGCATGATCGGCATCTCGGTATTTCTGACCGTGTGAACGCTTGCAAAAAATCTTGAGATTAATGCCCCAGTCACATAGACATTCAGGATCATCCCGGACCACCCCGGATCTGATCCGGGGTGATCCGGGGAGAGATCCGTGTTGACGCCTTGGACATCCGTGTATGTCCATGTAGATCCAGAGACATCCGGGAGGCCAACACAGCAACTTTTGAAGGTCAAACACATCCGGCGTCATCCGGGTATAGCCGTGCTGGCAGAGCAATCCGGGATGGTCCGTGTGGCTGCCGTGTAGCTGCCGTGTTGATCCGTGTAGATACCGTGTTGATCCGTGTAGATACCGCGTTTGCCCATTTAGATTCCGCGCTCTTCCGGCCTTATCCGTGTAGCTGCCGTGTTGATACCGAGTGTGCAGTCATATCAACGCTCGTCGACACTTCACCGACCGTAGGTCGAAAGTATCCCGGATCTCCCCGGATTACCGTGTAGATCCTTGAGGATCCTATTATGTGACTGGGGAATTAGGAGTGCGTGTATACGTTTGAATGCGGCGTTCGACCAGTTGGGGGATTCACACGTACACCAATTGGCGGGTTACAAATCTCGAGTTTTGTAACCCGCTAGGAAACTCGAGTTTTTGCACGTGTGGACAAAAAAACCCCAATCAAATAACAAAAACCGAATATCAGCAGCGCGATGCTTAACCCAAGATTAGAAGACATCCATGCTCTTATTTCTCAATTAGCACGCTAATTTACCCCGCCGGTAAGTGTGAACGGTCGGGTTTACATACTCGACTTTTTATATCCCATCATTCAATGCGAACCTCACAACAGCTGAAAACTGCGAGGCCAAAGAGGTCCTTGATCTCTTTGGCTCACCACAACAACAGCGCGCGAACCACACTACTTGTGATGTGCAAAGCAAAAAACAAAACAAAACAACAACAAACAAACAAACAAACAAACAAAAAACAAAAAAAACAAAAAACAAGAAACAACAACAACAACAACAACAACAAAAACAAAACCCTAGTATGGACAAAGGGAAGCGCAGGCAGTGAAGCGCGATCTGTGACCCAGTTTGCGACTAAGTTTGGGAGTGATTTCGATCGGCAATTTGCGGGTTATTTCTGTCTATTTGAAAGTGTGAACGGATGCAAAAAAAAAAAAAAAAAAAAAAAAAGGACCCGAGTTTCCGAGCGCGCTCGGTAACCCACTCTTTTGTACGTAGGCCTATGAATGCAACTTCTATCGGCAATTAGCGGTTTATTTCCTTGTATGTGTGCACGGTTGCAAAAAACTCGATTTTCTGAGCGCACTCGGTAACCAGCTAATTTTGAGCGTCTGAACGGTTGTGGAAAAACGCGAGTTTCTGAGTTAGCTCGGTAACCCGGTATTTTGTAAGTGTGAATGCGGTTAATGTGTGAAGCTTCCATTGTTTGCTCGGATAAAAAAGAGCTTGAATAGAGTGATATCAATTGTGACTAGCCATGTTTAGACGTATTTCTGGTCGGAGTAAAATTTTATGGCGCAGCAATTTGAATTCAAATTTATGCTTATCTTACCACGACCCTGTGTCCACACGACGGTCGTGGTAAGAAACTCTGACCAATTTACCACGGCCTTCGTGGGGATCACCGTGGAGGGTCGGTGTAACTTTCCGAAGTGGTAGCACCGCGCACGTCGACCATATTTTTTTTTTTAACCAGCGGTATTTATCTTCTGCATTCTTGTTGATGAAAATTTCTGAGCGCTTGCTTCTCAGTCGCGATCGACTAGGTTAGAAATGTACTGCACGCGCACGTGTACTCGCATTTGACTCCGGCAGTTTTACCTAGGTTGTACGAGGTTTTTTAAAGACCTAATAAAATAGTTTAGGAATTTTTTTCTCAATGATGTAATAATATTAAATGTTAAATTCTAAGTAATTCTATGGTTGTGCGGGGTTTTTTACTGTTCTGAATTTTGTTCTATATTTGTTAACATAATGGATGCAATTTCCTCGGTTTTGGAAAACTTTCTATACTTTCGCCGCATGCGCGGCGCACTATCACTTCTAAATTGTGATTACGTCTAAGAACGGAGTCGTTCACGACCAGCCTAGCCGTAGCCAGCGAGCTGGCAAGGCTATGCTAGCGCAGCGCAGCGACCGAGCCGGCCGGCGGCTGCACTGGCTAGCGCTGGCGGGGGAGCGAGCTAGCGAGCGCATAGCAGGTGCTGCGCTGCACTATTGTCATTGGCTAAGCCTTTAGACAAAAGAATATTTAATGAACTGTATCGGATTTAATACTGCCAATAATACAGATTACAACTGTGGTACGCTTGGATATCCGTTATTTTCGGCAAACTCGTGAAATAGGCCCCACCACTGCGTGTCTGTACTAATACTATAGTAATATTACGGCGACTCGCCTGTTTAAATACTCATGAATTCAGCCCCACCGTGTGGCGTTCATCTCGGTAGGTAAGCACGGCGGTGGGGCTGCCTTCCACAGTCAATACTCGTGAATGCGGCGAAAATGACTTCATGATATGGCCCTCGACTAATTTAACGGCCAATTTAACCATAAATACAACCCTACCTAACCCTAAACCCTAGGAGGACCTACCCTTGCTTGCTATAAACGCACGGGTACGGCACGCGCACTGCGGTGGGGCCTATTTCACGATTGCCCCACCACCACTGCGTGTCTGTACTAATACTACGGCGACTCGCCTGCTTTATAGGCCTAGACCTACTCGTGAATCCAGCCCCACCGTGGCATTCATCGGTAGACCAAGCATGGCTTTTGGGCTTCCTTCCGCAGTATGATTTTTAGCATAAAACGAAAACTACTCGACCATTTTCTAAGAAAAACGATACCAAGAATGACCATCATTCTTGGTATCGTTTTTCTTAGAAAATGGCGCATCTAAATTACTGATAACAATATTGCAGAAACTGACTATGGGAAACTGGTTAGGCCTTTTTTTTTTTTTTTTTTTTTGCCACGACCCACCCTGTAACAACATATCCCCCTAACCGTTAGGCGTTAGAGTGTAGCCTCTGTACTACCCTTATAAAAAAGTACCATGGTTTTACCATAGTACTTTTACAATGGTAATACCATAGTATTACCATAGGATGGTAAATTGACAGATGAAGGCAGTACATTTACCATGGATTTACCATGATAAAAGTACTATGGTAATACCATAGTATTACCATGGTTTTACCACAGTACTTTTACAACATGGTAATACCATAGTATTACCATAGGATGGTAAATTGACAGATGAAGGCAATACATTTACCATGGATTTACCATGGTAAAAATACAATGGTAATACCATAGTATTACCATGGTTGTACCATGGTAGTACCATTCATTACCATGGTACTTCCATGCCATGAGTACCACTTCCACGGTAGTACCACGGTAGTACCACGGTAGTACCACGGTAGTACCACGGTACTACCACGGTACATCCATGGTAGTAGTACCATAGTAGTACCACGGTACTACCACGGTACATCCATGGTAGTAGTACCACGGTACTACCACGGTACATCCATGGTAGTAGTACCACGGTAGTACCACGGTACATCCACGGTACTACCACGGTAGAACCACGGTACATCCACGGTACTACTGTACCACGGTACATCCACGGTAGTACCACGGTACATCCAGACGGTAGTACCACGGTTCTTCCATGGTGGTACCACGGTCCTTCCATGCTAGTACGACAGTACTTCAAGTATCACATAGTATCACATCATCCACAGAACTACACTAGTATATAACTGTACTAGCACAAAATAATACTTTAAGTTCAACCCACTCACCTCATATCTTATCATATATGCTTTGCATGGCTAATTGTGGTACCTTGGTAGCTTGAATGAAATGCTCATTATAAGCAATAATCTATGCCATTGCACGTCTGCATGACCTTGTGGAGATCAATATGAAGTAGGCCATAATATGATTTAGTGGGTTTGGTGCTGTTGTATTTCGATGTACTATGAGATACCTAGCAAGTATTAAATGAGTGTGTGATGTCAGATGAAACGTAACCGAAAGTATTGATCACTGACTTCAATAAATTCACACACACACACACACACCATTCACATGAATGTTTTCTCAGTGTAGCTCAAAGTAAAAAAAAAAACAAAAAACTAAAATCCAAGGACTCCACATGCCCATTCACCCCACACTTTTGATCACGGGATTCACAGATAGATTTCTAGGCTTTACACTAAATGTTACACCACGCAAACGAAGGCTTTGGTACTGGTCGGTATACTGTTCAAGATATTTGGCTTAAACCATTTTTATTTATGAGGCATCAGCCATCAAAAATAAATCCAGAGAAAACACAGCGTGTCTACAGAGTTCTTAAATTGTGGTTGACAAGTAAGCTGTGGCTCTGTTTATATAGCGGAAGGCCGCCGCTTAACCTTAAAACTGGTTGACAAGTATACAGCTGTGGCACTGTTTATATAGCGGAAGGCCGCCGCTTAAACTGTAACATTAACGTACATATGTTCTAATCACAATGGCCGACAAAACTGAGACTAAAACAGTATAGACTAACGTTAGATAGCCTATCCTATACCAGGATACAGACTGTAGGCCCTAGTACGCACGTTAACCAGCAGGGACTGTTACTTTTTCTAGTAGGTAACCTACAGCTTAACTACAGGCACTGTTTATATAGCGGGAGGCCGCCGCTGTTTACAAACATGGATTGTAGTACATTGTACATGGTTGTACCAAGTATAAATCTAAGACCTAATAATAAAAGCTACCTGCTAGGATAGTCCAGCACTAGCGCGATAGTCGATATGTCGGTAGCAGTCCCGTCGACAGTTAGATCTGACAGTAACACAGCCACAGGCGCTAGCACTAGAAATAATCCGTAGAATCTTGGAAGAAAACTCTGGCCGCTGACGATGAAACTAGGAGGGTGGTATTCACTGTTCACTGATGTTCACTGCCGTGCTGGGCGCCCGCGTCGTCGAAAGAAACAGCTTGAAACCAAGAAGGGACCCTGCTGTGCACGCCACGAGTGACTGCAATGATGGCAGGTTCAGACGTCAGTGTAGGGACCAATGCGAGGTTAGCTCCCTACGCCACGGAGATAGCCTAGCCTGATGTGATACTGCATACTACTGTCAATATCCAATCAGAAGTCTACGCAGTGCGTAGGCTAGGGCGATGTACGACTGATAAAAAACCTTGGTAGATTCTAGCAGTAATCTAGCGTCACAGGAGTGCCTGCTATTCCGGGGTTGGAATTATCCAAAAATAATGCTCAGTCCAAAATATGAATCCACCATCAGAATCAGTATATAGGCAACTGTGCAGAACACAACTGAGGTCTACGTAGGCCGATCGAGTAGGTGACCTACAGTGAAGTAGGCCTAGCTAATCTCAAAGTCAATAAAAACTCATCACTGACAGTATCGTGTGCCCGAGTCACAAGCACGTGCCAGATCTAAGCAGAATAGAGACACACTGGTGATCACTCTATGAAAGTTGCAGCAGGACTGACTAAATTTTGGGGCCTGCAAACTTACCCTAGCCCTGCTGCAAAGCGCAGCTCTCAATGGCCACAAAGGCAAAACTATTTTGATTGGCTAAAGAATACTGAATATATTACGTAACTTAAAATGATTGGCTGTCATAAAGATAATTATTCATTATTACCTCATTTGCATAAAAACCAGACATCACATGACATTGCAGACAGGAAGTGACCTGGGCATCCAGGGTACGTCTAGCCTGCAATGCCTGTACAGAATGTATACACACAAATAAGCAACCATCTACAGTAGATGTTGAAAAGCTATGTACACTTGTAACTGTGTATGTGTGTGTTAGAAAAAACCTACAGCAGTGTATATGCACACTGCATATCACACTGTATATTACAACTACAACAAAAAATATGCACTGTATGCATATCCTCTTCATGCATTATCATAATAGATACTAGTAGACAAATGTTGAGCTACTACAACCTTAAATCATGCATTCATCAACCTCATGCAGGTCCACTCATTAGGATTCTTTGAGGAAAACTGGCATTTCGAACTTAATAATTCTTTTCTTAATGTAAATTGCACAAAGGAGATTGGCGAATGAGGTGGATGAAAGCACTACTACGAAAGATTCTGCTATTACTAGTCTACTAGACCTAGTGCCGTAGTGGTAATAGTACTACTACTAGTAGAAGTACTAGTAGACTACTACTACTAGTAGACTACTATAACTACAGGTACTAGTAGACTGCTACTAGATCTACTACTAGACTACTACTAGTAGTTTAACTTGTAAGCGCCGGCCGACGGGCCAGACCACGGCCGGGACGCTCCCGCTTGCTTGCGCTGCGGCCGGAGTAGCCGCTCACTTTGTGAGCGAGCTGGGTATGTACTTCTAATCTACTTACTAGACAAACAGTTACAACTTACAATGTCAATCATGTAGAATACAGTACACGTATATAATTTCTAACGTTAAACTATATGGGGGCATATCAGACATACCACTCTGTATTTCCCAGGCAATCGTTTCCGTGAGGTCTATTCTCGGGCTTGGTGCCATGTTCTTTATACGCTCTTGCACTGGCAGCGGGGGAGATGCAGCTGGTTCATATCGGTAAGGTGCAGCCCCACGATAACGTTCTGGTTCATCGGCTGCCTCTCCCTCCCCCTTCCCCTTCAACTTCACGTGCCTCCTCTTCTTCTCCGCTATCGTCAGAGCTGCAGTCTTCATCATCATCATCAAATGTCGAAGTTTACCCATATAGGGGAAGACATTATGCTCGAGGTACCAGGTATCTGTGCAAGCTAACTTAGTGATAATGTACGGTAATGCGTACATGTCGACAGTCAGTGGGTCGACCGGGAGCGCACATCCCGCGGGGCCCGGGCCTGGCCGGGCTCGCTATCGTGTACGCGCGTGTACCAAGCTAGTAATCTGAGTGCTTGTTGTGCTGAGCGGCGTCTGCTAACTGAGCACAACTCCGTGCTTATACGTCATCAATCGGTTCAGGGGCGTTGGTCACGTGACTATCTTTTTCGCAAAAGCTGCAACGGGGTCCTCCAAAAATGTGATATTTGGGGGAGTTTCTAGAAGCGATAAAAACCGGAACGACACTGACAACATATTTACATTGATAATCATGACATATATTTTACATTTCTTTTGCATATTAAAACATTTTGCAAGCATTTTATTAGGTCTTTAAGGTCATAGATACTCCGAGGGCTTGTCCGCACTAGCAATTTACTCCGACAGGCTAGTCATGGTAGCGAAATACTCCTGAAAAAAAAATTCAGGAGTATCTTGGTCGGAGGAAGAGATCGTGGTAAGTTCCCCCGAATGGAGGAAGTTACCACGACCTTGTTCAGACGGGCACTACTCCGACCTTCCTCCGACCAAGCTTCCTCCGACCCTTCCTCCGAAGTTACTCCGACCAAAACTCCCTCCGTCTGAACGCAGCTACTGTCAGGGAGCTTGAAATGAACAAACAATGCTTTGGAATGCTAGCCACACGGCCCAGCTGTTCGGGCCCATTCGTTTTTCATGGCGTGTTGCATGACGTGTCGCAGAGAACTTAGCTCGTTTTGAGCAGGGAGGTGTTACAGAGATGGAGTGGCAACTCTTCGTACATTGTAATTCATGCAAACACATGTTTGGGTTCAAGGCGTTACAATTGGATGTCTAGCATACGCTTTGAAGTCATGCTCGCCACCGCTCTAGTTGCAAGATGAAGTTCGGAGACGAAGAACGCATTTCACCTTTTGTTGAATTATACAAGCTTTATTTCACCGTAGAATTTTAAATGAAATACTCAAATTGTTTTAGAATAGTTTAGGAAAGAATTCCGTATTATAAACATGTGTTTCTAGTTTCTTCGTAATGCGCAAATCAAAATGAAATGAAACTTAGGCCCTCTTAAAAACCTAATGTTTTTCTATAATGCGCACATTTCCGCATGTTAGTTTTTCTATCTTTTAATCTAGGATAGTTTGATCTTTCAACTAAAGTACGTACTCCGCTGAAGCGTGTTCCAGCGTGCTTTTGAACTATTTGCTGTTACAATTGTCAGTTTTACACTGCATTTTGATTCGCTGCTCCAATTCAAGGTACACAAATCCATTGTTGCCATCACATTAAAAGAGAGAGCGAATTGCAGTAGGGGCAAGTATTTCTAGATGTTAGAGCGCCAGTCCTGATTATTGATGCTCTCTTTTGTCAAAGCACCTGGTTTCCACCTGTAGTTAAGCGCATAACTTCAAAGGAGAGCAGGAGTAGCATCTCCTTATCTAGCACCTCCCTGTTTTGAGCACTTCTTCTTACCTTCAGCATAACAAGCGATTTTTATTACGTATACTTACTGAAAGAGGTTGCGAACCATATCCAATGCAGTTCTTGAATGAGATTATCAAAATCAACTGTACAGCTATGAATGAAGCAACTTGAGCCGAGGCTTGATCTCAAGCAATAGCTGTATTTCAGGTATATCTTCAGTCGTCATCGGTATTATAAGTAAAAACAACAGACATTACACACACAAGGACATAAACGAGGGAACATTTTCTGTCTATATGTGACCGTGCATCACAAAACGAACAAAAAGTCGCACACACTGATTTTGCGTGAGGACTGAAAATAAGTGAAATGGGTTAACCTAGCCGATCTGGAGTTTTTCATATTTTCTGAAAAACCAGGTCTTCTTTTACGTTATGCTAAAGTTTGGGATCATAAAATGGGCAGGAAGAGTGGTTTTTTTTAGCAGTTTATCTCAAACTTTTTTGGTAAAATAGTGTGATTAGGTGTATCTTTAGAGTCACCTATTCATTTCAGAAAAACCTTTTACACACTCTTCACTTTCAACTCTATTTAACTTTTGAAGGGATAATGCTACTGCTTTGAAAGTTGGCATTAATTATGGACAGAATGTGTTAATGAGGCACGCTCAATTTCAGTTTAATCTAATAATCCCTTCATTGTTGTTACCCCGATGGTTTACTTCCTGTTTCTTATCCCATTCATCGCACAGCCAGCACGGCTTGGTAAAGATTAAGCGCTTGAATAGACACTGTTCTTCAGAGCCTCTTTTTTCAGTTCACACTTTTCCCGAGTTTGTATTTTCTTTTCAATATTTAGATAGGTTAGGAGAGTCCATTTGATTTGAGTTATACATCATTTTAAAGCTTAAAGTCTGCTCTTTCAGAATATGGTCTTAACTAAAAATTCATGTCTGGCGACTTTTTGTTTGTTTTGTGGTGCAGGGTCACATATGAATTTAGTAAACCCATGCATTTTCTAAAACGCTTATCTGTATTATCTATAAAAAAAATTACTGAGGAAGTCAGCAGGACTGGTAGTAACATAATGCATAAACCAATCGAGTCCTTCTAGAAAACTTGTTTACCAACAAATATCCTCAAGATAATGTTTAATGCCTCTGAAGAAACTGCACGCGAGTAAAGCTTAATTCATTGCCTCCTCAACTTAAACACACTCTCTCAGAAAGGATTCTTAAGAATAATTATATAATGTATTGCACACAAAGGTATCTTATATTCTGAATGATATTATGTACACGAAAGCACAGTTCATGTTTGTGATCAGTTAAAAATTGAGCTTTTCTCCATAGATATAAAAAAAGGTCGGTTGTTGTTAAAGTATGTGTACCTTTTTTAATCCTTCCCATTCAATATTCGTCCTTCCGTAGTCTTTTCTCTTCCAGACATGGCCATTCATTGAGGTTTCTTATATATATATATATATATATATATATATATATATATATATATATATACACATGTATAATGTATATTATAGTCGAGTGTAAGAGACCCTGAAATACTGACCAATGGTTCATTTGTTCCTCCGTGGGATAGGGATGACTTGTTTTTCTGCTTAATGCTCTTTAGATGCGCTTTCATAACGCTTTTACTTGAGGGTTTTTTTTTTTCCATTTTTCAATTCTCTTATAGGGTGCGATCCGGATCACGAAACAAGAGCAGGGTTCCAAGGTGGAGAAAGGATACGTGTATGTTCGTCTGGGGGCTGGGGGTAAGGAGAAATATACGCAAGCTGAATTGTTATTGGGCTTTTGGATAATGATGAAATGGGAAAGAAATGCAACTTTATAGTATTATACACCTACCCTTAAACCCTTATCTCTATCTCTCTTCCTCTCCCGCTGAGTCTTTCTTTCTTTTATAATTCCTTATCAATATACTCTCCAAATTTATCCTTATTTCTGCTCCAATCAGAAATTATACAATCATATCATACATAATTCATGTGAATAATAACAGATAGAGACAGTATGTACGTAGGTACAATGTAACGTGCATGTTATAATACAATGTCACGGGAACGCGTATTTAACTGTATTATGTGTGTGCGTGTGTTTGTGTGTGTGTGTTTGTGTATATTATTTATGCGTGTATGCATGTATATTATTAGTTGACCATGTAAAACGTTATGCATCGTAAATCATCTGCAATTCAGCTTTGAATAAATGGGCTGCGCAAGATGATCCTCAAATCAACCATCATCAAGCAACCAACTCTTAGAATTAATAGTTGTTGGCATCCATTCGTCTCGAGAAACGATGGCGTAGCAACTAGCTAGGCAAGAAGTTTGCACTGCCAGCAGATGAAGTCTGTTGGGGCCGATACTGAGACTGCCCGTGCCTTTCTCCTAGCTCTCCTGTCGGTCTGCTGTACTTGCCTTACTTAACAGCTTCAGCTCTCTTAACGCCCTCCCTGACGGTGCCTCTCCATAGCGGACGATCTTCAGCTACACATTCCCATGTGTTGGTGTTGATGTCCAACATCTTCATGTCACGTGTGCACACACCTTTGTAGCGAAGATGCGGCCTTCTCATGGGACGAGACCCCTCGCATAGCTCTCCATACAGCATGTCCTTCGGGATGCGACCTGGTTCCATTCGACGCACATGACCCAACCACTTCAGGTGTCCATGGCTGAGGAGTGAAAACATGCTGAGAATGCCGGCACGCTGGAAGACCTCTGCGTTATTCACCCTATCCTGCCTCTTTAAGTGCAGGAGTCGTCTGAGACAACGGAGGTGGAAGGTGTTGAGCCTCCTCTCCTGGCCAGCATATGTTGCCCAGGACTCAGAGCCGTATAGCAGGGTGCTGAGGACGCAGGCTTGGTAAACGCGGAGCTTGGTGTTCTTGGTCAGCTGACTGTTGTTCCATACGCGCCTGTTCAGTTTGGCCATGACTGCAGTAGCTTTCCCTATCTTATTGCTTATCTCATTGTCAAGGGAGAGGGAACTGGAGATTGCTGAACCAGTTAGGTGAAAGAGTCCACTTCTTCCAGATGTGTGACATTAATGGAGATGTCTGGAGGAGAGTCAGTGCCCTGGGTCAAGATCTTAGTCTTTTTCAGGCTGATAGTTAGTCCAAATTCTTTACAGACATGGGACAGACAATCAACAACCCTCTGCAATCCCGCTTCTGTGTGCGATACCAGAGCAGTGTCGTCAGCGAACAGCATTTCTCGGATAAGAACCTCTTTAACTTTGGTTTTGGCATGCAGTCGGGCGATGTTGAATAGCTTCCCGTCCGCTCTGGTACGGATGCAGATGCCCTTTGTGCAGTCATCAAAGGCGTACTGAAGGAGCATGGAGAAGAAGATTCCGAAAAGTGTCGGTGCGAGGACACAGCCTTGCTTCACACCGCTGTTCACAGGGAAGGCATCAGAAGTTCCCCCGTTGTAGCAGACCCTACTTTGCATGTTCTCTACAGTAGACATGATCTTCTCACTACGCCAGCTGCAGGAGAAGTGCCGTGAGCAGCAAAAGCCGCTGTACATTGCCTTCATAGACCTGACGAAAGCCTTTGACCTGGTCAGCCGAAGTGGACTCTTTAGTCTCCTGCAGAAGATTGGATCCCCCCCCCCCCGAGACTGCTCCAATTATCATTTCCTTTCACGAGAACATGCAAAGTAGACGAAAGCTCGGGAGAATCAAAGGCAAAGGACAGGGAGCCCGAGAGTTTGTGTGTTCTTCAAATAAACTGTTGGTGTTGACAGCATGGTATTGTTTGAGTTCTCTGTTCTATTTTTGATATTATGTGTGCCACCACGTGGACTACGAATTTCTTTATTATTATAATGTCTGTATATTCAAAGCTACGGAGCCCCTAGGGGGACATGGCAAGAAATCTTTTTCCTATTCCCTCGACTTACTAAGTCGTTCCCACGACATACTAAGTCGTTCCCTCGACTTACTAAGTCGTTCCCACGACATACTAAGTCGTTCCCTCGACTTACTATGTCGTTCCCTCGACTTCCGTAAGTCGTTCCCTCGACTTACGCATGATTTCATAGAGACACGCCCACAACTACGTCACAACTGTCTGCTGCCCTCTAGTGGTTTGTAATTCAACAAATCAAGGTCTTGAATAAGCAAAACTTCACATAAAGGTAGTATTTCCTTTCAAATTTACGGAGATTACATTATAAAGATGAAAATTAATAAGGAATGATACACATCTAAGCGTGAAAATATTCACATGCAGGACAGGAGGCTGGGGTTCATTCTCCTGAAATTTAGTTATGAATTAGATTGGCTTGGATTATACAGCTATTGTGCCTGTCTGAATAAAAGAATCCATTCAAGTATTCTACTTATATCTCCACGATTAAAAACAAGATAGCTATTGTATGGGGGGGGGTGGAGGAGGAGCTCCCCCACTTTTGGGGGCAACATCCACAATACGTGTACTATATTCTTAACGTGCAGAGGTATCAACATACAATATGTTATAATAATGTTTTCATTTCATATACATTGTACAGCACCTTACACGAAGCAAATCATCTCTAAGAATTTTACAGCTTTACGGAAGTTTGCGAATGTGTAAAGCTCATTTGAGAATAATGCCATTTACTTCTTAACTTCAAAATGGAGAGAATCCTCAGGCATGCTCCATCATTTCTTGTAAAAAAAGAGGAAAATATTCCGTACAAATGACATTTTAATGAAATGTATGATTGTATAAGATAAACTTTTTTAATACCCCCGCATACACAAAGTGTTTAAGGGGGTATAATAGGAATCAGCGTGTGGTAGGTCGGACGGTCCGTTGCAAATCTTGCGTCGTGAACTCCTTCGACAGTTTTGAAGCAATTTCAATGAAACTGGTTACATGATGACATTGAGATGAACACATGCAAGACATGTTTTTTGTTTTGTCGGAGTAAGCGTTGCCATGGTAACCACAATATAATGATCGATAGGTGTAGTTATGTAAGACACACTTTGTGTTTGTACCCCACAAGGCGTTTCCATGGTAACGGCATGTTTAATTGAAAAATCTTGTGGAGTGAACTACTTCCACAATTTTGAGGCAATTGAACTTAAATATGGTGTACATGATGACATTGAGGTGTAAATATGCCAGACATTATTTTTTGTTCGTTTGTTCGTTTGTCGGAGAAAGCGTTGCCATGGTAACCACAATTTCCCCAAACATTGTGGAGTGATTATTTCCAGTGTTTAAGCAATTTATTTCAAACTCAGTATGTAGGGCCTACAATAATCTATAGGTGTAGTTATGCAAGACGCTCTGTGTTTGTACCTCACGTGTTGCCACGGTTACTGCAGCAGTCGAACTCACCAGGTACTCACAATGTACTAAACACATGTATACATACAGACATTCACACACACACGCACACACACATACACATAGCAAGGTCAGTGCAAATTTGTGCTGGGCACATTTTTCAAGAGTACAGTTGAAATTCTGTTGCCATGGAAACAGTTAATTTTGACCGAGAAATCAGGTTTAAAAATGTAGATTTAAATTCATCTGCAGTTCTTAAGAAATTCAGAAGAAATTTTGGCACAAGTCGGGATGGTAACTTAGAGCTGTACAAGAAGTATTTTTAAGCAGCTGTAAGCACTAGAATGACTCTTTTTTTTTCAATTTAGATGTAAATTATGAATATGATGCATTACACGCTATACATATACACCATACCACACGAACCTACTGTATACGCTCAATATTCTGCAAGGTATGATCTTCACGAATTTCCCAAGACAGCTGCTACATGTATCCATGAATTTATAAACACACAAAAATATCAACTCTGACACTGACACTGACATGAGAAGGCATCTGCATACATATATTTGTACATTCCGTATAGTGTGTACCCCACAATCATGAATTTAAGTAGGCCTACTTGCACAATTGTCTCTCAGTCTTGATAAGTACTTGCTAAATATATGGCGTATACAGCATAGCAAATTAAGCTTGATCCTCAACCCCCCCCCCCCGACACACTGTCTCTTTACAGTTTTGTCGAACATAGATACTTGTATTGTTTTTATAATGCTGAATGCTCTTATGCAATGTACACTGTTTTAATACCAAGAACAAGACAGTATGCACTCTCACAGATATGTAGGACCCCTACATTGGACCTCTTTTCTTCAATTTTGATCTCATATTCAAAGAAATGTTCATACAATGAATGATGGTAAAGAGAAATGTGCAAAAGAAAAGCATATTAAGTACCACTATAGTATGAAAAGGCAGTTAATGAGAATGCACACCTTGCTGAGTACAGAAGAGCCATTCATACACTCCTCAGAATATGAAACACTGTTTACACCTACAAAAGGATAAGGGGTGAGCAAATCAAAGTATCAATATTGTTATGATATTTTAACGTTAAACTATTAAAAAGAATAACTAGTTTCAATAATTCATTACTGCTGATAATCCGTATGTTTCTAACATGCTGGTCTTTACATAGCTCCCTGTTCACTGAGTGATTGACTCCATCAAAGCTGTGAACAAAGAGTAATGACTTCATTAGTCCCTTGCTTGTGATTTTTCTATTTGTTTTTATGTTTTTTAAAATCAATAAACAGTTTAACCCCATGAATACTTAAAACTGATACATTCAATGTTCTTTGTATCATGCTTAATTGCCAGCTGGGTGACAGTCTGCTGGAACTTTCAGTCAACTAGCTATCCTCATGAATAGGATTACTTCACATTCTCTCTTCTAAGGACATGTAGGCCCATCGCTAAATGTGCCAAAGCCTCGACATTAAAATCTGTATTCTATACCAAATGTCTTCTCTGCAGTTCAGCACGAATGAACACATACATACGTACAGTGTATGACATGAACACGTATCCGGGCACTTACCCCCTGGGCAACCACCCCCCGGATAACTACCACAAGGATAATTACCCCCCAGGGCTATTCCCCCCTAGGGCAAGTACCACCCGGAAAACTACCCTCCTAGGGCAATTACCCTCCAGGGCAATTACCCCCTAGGGCAACTACCCCCCGGACAACTACCCTCTTAGGGCAATCACCCCCCAGGGCAATTCCCCCTAGGACAACTACCCACCGGATAACTACCCACCGGTTAACTGCCCCCCAGATAACTACCACCCGGATAACTACCCCCTGGATAACTACCTCCCGGAGAACTACCCCCTGGATAACTACCACCAGGATAACTACCACATAGATAACTACCACCCGGATAACTACCCCCTGGATAACTACCTCCCGGAGAACTACCCCCTGGATAACTACCACCAGGATAACTACCTCCCAGATAACTACCACCCGGATAACTACCACCCGGATAACTACCACCCAGATAACTACCACCAGGATAACTACCACCCGGATAACTACCACCCTGATAACTACCACCAGGATAACTACCACCAGGATAACTACCCCCGGATAACTAATTTTTATGAATATCATGAACGGTGTCTGTCAAACAATCAAAAAGAAAAAGCAAGCACATGAGGGGGTAGATAAATGGCATTTGTCCTTTAACACGAAAGTGATTTAGTCTTTTCAGACCTGAAATTCAGCGATCTGGTGCAAACTTTTGGTGCAAAAAAAAAGGAATAATGGAATAAATAGGGCTCTTTCAGGAAAGTGTTACAATCATGGAATTTAGCTCTTATTCCGAGTCATCATCTCTATGTATGAACAAAATCTAGTGAAGTAGAGTTTAGGGTTGGGGTGAGGGAGAAGGATTTCCCCTTCCGCTCGACGGAGCTTTTGCGTTGTTAGAATTGAAATAAAGCGATCCGAAGCACCCTTTTTTTGTGCAGAATTAGGAAATTGTCATTCCCCGAAGTGTATTGAGTCTATAGAGGGGACCAAGCAATGGGAGGGTGGCAAAGTAGCTCTCCCATATTCGAGGGAGCTCTTTTTAGTTTTCGAACTGAAATTCAAAAATCTGTAGCACACTTTTTTTGAATGTCTGGAAATTTGTCAATCAAAAAATGTGGAAGGGGATAAGCGCTATCCAGCCCCCCCCCCCCCCCTCTCGCACGAGGGACATTCTGTAGTTTCTGCTTGCATTTAAACGTTTTGATGCAAATATTTTGTGGCATATTTGGAAAACTGTCTATGTTCAGTCTCCTTTCATGCATGGAGGGGGGGGGGGAGCTATCACCACACTTCCGGTTCGAGGGAGCTTTTGCCTTTTTAAAGTTACAATAATAATCTCGAATACGGTTTGATGAAATATTTGGGAAATTAAGAAATAAACAACTGATCTTGTGAAAATAAGGGAGGAAAGTGTTAATTAAAAGGGAATTTCCTTTTGTACATGAAATAACTTTCGAGTTTTCCGAATATAAGTGATATAAGTGTTGTACACTCACAAGTATTCAGGATTTTTTTTAAAAATAGTCTATACATCATCCAACAAGATTGAATACTGTTCAGCTCTCTTACCGCTCTGAAGGTGGGTGTATGAACGTCAAGCAATATGCTGAAAAATGATATAATCACATTTCTGCTTCTTCTGTTGTTGTTGTTTTTTTTCTTCAAATTTCAGGGAGGATGATTGAACAGGCAATCCCCCCTCCTCCATTTCAGGGGTGGGGGATGTATACCCCCATCCCACCCCCGATTTACGCCCATGGCTTTGTGTAATGTAGCATGCCGATCTGTATCAACGACGTAGGCCTCCCTGTAGACACATAGAGAGAACCACACGTGTGCAAAATACGTATCGCTATATGCTTACCTACACATTCAGATAATTATGTATTTTCTCTTCCGACAGAATATAATATCATATTCTGTAGGGTAATCTCATATATATGTACTGTAATTATGTCACAGATGTTTGGATATTGAATATCGTTTAAATTGAAGAAACTAGCTATAATGAGAATCATATTATTGTATATATATTACATTTTATTATTTGATACCAAAATGTTGTAAATGATGCCTTACAAATAATAAATAAATCATCTGACAGATGTTATTGAATATACAATGTTTGGCTGTACAGTTAAAAATAACGGGTATCGACGAAGTCTTAGCAACCACAGTGATTCTTCGTTTATTTTCGATGATTTCGGTATGCCCGAGCCGCATCCGAGTCGATGATACGTACATTCACCGTCTGTGTTTGAAAGTTTGTGATTTTTTTGAAGAATACACAGAAACCAATTTAAGTAAGCCAACCGCGAAGAAGTCAAAGCATGATTAAGCATATCAGCTGCAGATAAAAAAAAAAACAACAACTCATCTCTAACATTCCGCTGAACTTGAGTTACATGACTTCGAAATGAGATTTCATAATGAATTATAACACCTATTGGAGTTACGGGCTGTTTTTGATGAAGTATACCAGTGCTACAAACAGGACTGATGTGGACATAATATCATTGATGATCAACTTCACTTAACATTTTATTCTTGAAACCAATATATACATAATAATAAATGATAATAATAATGATAATAATAACAAACTCAAAATCTATCATCATTCAGTTTAAGACCATTGGATGCCAGCAAGATTCTTCATGTCTTGCCAACACGCTTCAAGTTCTGCAATTATGGCGGGTGACAGTGAAGACAGAAGAGGTTTAAAAGAAAATTAGGCTGTGTATCACATGCATAACAATAATAACCAATACAATGCTTGCGCAATATTTTAGTGATTAGTTTCCTAAACAGACCAAACAACAAAAACAAAACCCGGGCCTCCAACAGAACCCTGGGGTAACCGAAAATCATTAACCAACAACCAATAACAAACAACAAATAACCAATAACAGATAACCAATAACCAATAACCAATAACTAATAACCAATAACCATTGCCAATCCTGACAGAATTCTATGCTGCAAGAGCTCAATAACCATCATTTTTCAATGGGTTAAACAAACGTGTGCGTAGGCCTACGTCTAGGATATACTAGTACATGAAAGTCTTATGTCGCACGAAATGCACACAAAATGTCGAAGAACGTGGCAATAACTCCTACTGTCTTTCATGGTGAGAGAGATATTTATCTAGGGGGTATAGGTCATACTTATCCAGGGAGTATTCTTCGAGGGAGGGGTAAATTGGGGGTAGTAATCCGGGGGCATCCAGGGCTTTTTATTTATTTTTTTTATTATTCATTTATTCATTTCATCTATTTTCTTTTTTTTTTTTTTTGGGGGGGGGGGGGAGTGGAGTAATTATCCAGGAGGTATTTTTCCAGGTGGTAGTTATCCGGGGGGTAGTTATCCGGGGGGCAGTTATCCCGGGGGTAGTTATCCGGGGGGGGGGGGGGGGTAGTTACCCCGGGGGTAGTTATCGGGGGGTAGTTATCCGGGGGGTAGTTATCCGGGGGGAAGTTATCCCGGGGGTAGTAATCCGGGGGGTAGTTATCCAGGGGGTAGTAATCCGGGGGGTAGTTATCCAGGGGGTAGTAATCCGGGGGGTAGTTATCCAGGGGGTAGTTTTCCTGGTGGTAGTTATCCAGGGGGTAGTTATCCTGGGGGGTAGTTATCCAGGGGTAGTCATCCTTGGGGTAGTTATCCGTGGGGTAATTGTCCTAAGGGGGAATCGCCCAGGGGGGTGATTGCCCTAGGAGGGTAGTTGTCCGGGAGGTAGATGTCCTACGGGGTAATTGCCCTGGAGGGTGATTGCCCTAGGGGGGTAGTTGTCCGGGGAGCAGTTGTCCTAAGGGGGAATTTCCCTGGGGGGGGGGGTGATTATCCGGGTGGTAGTTATCCGGAGGGTGGTTTTCCAGGGGGTACTGTTCCTAGAACCCATGAACATCTTCATGATAACATCATTCAATCACATCTGAATTACACCAAGTTTCTCTTCCCATTGCATAAACCCTATATATCCCAGATCCTACCATCAATTTACACTGAGCTCAAAATGAACCCACATCTTTGGCTGAATACATGGGCTCATGTGTGTGTTCCACACTGTCAAACACTCATGCACGTCTTTTAAGCATGTTTGGTCAAAGATGTACTATCAAATACAGCTGAATATCATGGGCGTCACCAGGGGGGGGGGGGGGGGGGGTGTGCACCCCCTTCAGAACCTTAAAAACAAAACAAAACAAAACAAAACAAAAACGAAACGCTTCAGTCTGCGAGCGACTTCAACGCCGGACGCTAAATAATTGTTCTTTTTTATATGTCTTATATATATATATATTTTTTTTTTTTTGCACCAGGAGGAAAAAACAAACAAACAACAAAACAAAACAATAACAAAAACAAAAACAAAAACAAAAAACAAAAACGATCGCACCCCAGCTCTGGCGGCACTGATGCTATACCATTATTACTATCTATCGACCATACTGTATACGTACAAGGTATATTTCATTCATTGTGCAACGGATTATCAATTCAGAAAATGCAAAAGCTCCGTCGCATGGGAGAGAGATACCCCGCCCACACCCTCCCCGTTATAGGTCTCCAATCAGTGGGGTAACTGGAGGGGGGCACATGACCCCCCTCCCCTATCCGCTTGGTAAGAAAAAAAAATATAAAAATGGTAATTCAAGGGTTTAGTAAACATTTTACTGCTTTTGAAATTGACATGAAAGGGTAAGCAAAACATTATTTTTTTTCTCTCTAAGATTTCTTTTAACCATAATTAAAGAGGCATCATTGTGAGAAACATTGTTCAAAAAGCCCGGAGCCGACAAAAGATTGTGATTCCTCGTGATTCCTGGTTGGCATTCTGAATGATAAGCAGGATGGAGCAGTGTACTCAGAACATCCCAACGGCAAAGAGTCGCTGCAATGTTGCGCAATGTGATGTAGAATGTACACCTCTGTACCTTACACTTCGTTATATCAAAGCTAGATCATTGAGTGTTGCTTTACATACCATAGTCTATATCAAAATGCCTTGCATTACCAATAATAAGACTTGACCTGGGCTATTTCCCAACTATTTCGTGTATAACACACACACACACACACACACACGCACACACACACACACACACACACACACACACACAAACAATTAGGGGATGCTCTAAAGTGCAGATTTTGGACATCTTTCCCCCGCTTGGTCACTTCGACGCCCCCTCACTGGTCATACCTCCCCAAATCATGAACATAAACCGACATCCTTGACTACCAGTGGCGCACCGCCCCCCCCCCCTTAATTTCCAAAGCGAAAAAAACATAGCTACAAACGGCAGTTTTTGGACTGTAAAATGTCAAAATTTTCATGCTCGCTCGCTCCGCTCGCTCGTATTTAATCGCTATGCCATTCTCCTGATGTTGCTGCCAGTATTAAATTGCCAGTAGTTGCATCCGGTGCGCCCCCCTTAATTTCCAAAGCGAAAAAGAATAGCTACAAACGGCAGTTTTTAGACTGTAAAATGTCAAAATTTTGAAGCTCGCTCGCTCCGCTCGCTCGCATTTCAATCAATTCAATTCAATTCAAACTTTATTTCATTTTTGGAAAAAAAAAAAACATTTCACTTACTTTGGGAACATAGAATAAGGTTGCGTAATCAAAACAAAGTAAATTGAGAAAACATAATATTGTGGAACCTTGGGGTAACAAAAACGTTGTAAAGAAAATTGATTGACTGAAGTGATACAGACGATATAATCGTTATGCCATTCTCCTGATGTTGCTGCCAGTAATTGCCAGCAGTTGCGCCCGATGCGCCCCTCCCCTTAATTTCGAAAACGAAAAAATATAGCTACAAACGGCAGTTTTTTTACTGTGTCAAAATTTTGAAGCTCACTCGTTCTGCTCGCTCGCATTTAAAGGAGACCTCCGAATGATTTTCAGATTTTTACATTTGAGCAACTATAAATTAGTTATACTGAGGACAGAGTTTCAGAATTTGTGATAATTGGGATGAAGAATAAGAATAATATTTTCAAAATCTAGAACAAATTGCAAAGAACAAGGATGATGACATGTCAGAGTCACCATAAGAATGTATGAGTTGGGGCTCAAGGAACCAGAACAAAAGAAAAAGGCATGTATAGATTATACACAGGTGAACTCGCAAGCAAGCGGTATTGTAATGGAATTACACTGCTACATTTCTGAAATAATAAATTATGTGAACCTCCCATGTCATCATCCTTGTTCAGTGTAATTTGTTTAAAGGAACATTCCAGACGATTTTCATGATTTCTCATCATCTTGTACATAAATCAATAGCCCCATGTATAGATTTGTGGAATTTACTGGGGTTCTTGAGTAGAGAAACAATACTTTGCAAAACCTTAAACAAATTACACTGAACAAGGATGATGACATATTAGGAGGTTCACATATTTCAGAAATGTAGCTCAGTGTAATTCATTACAATATCACTTGCTTGCGAGTTCACCTGTGTATAATCTACGCATGCCTTCTTCTTTTGTTCTGCTTCCTTAAGCCCCAACTCACGCATTCTTATGGTGACCCTGCCAATGTCATCATCCTTGTTCATGGCAATTTGTTATAAATTTCGAAAATATTCTTATTCTTTATCTCGATTATCATGAATTCTGAAACTCTGTCCTCAGTTTAACTAATTTATAGTTGTTCAAATGTAAAAATCTGAAAATTATCCGGAGGTCTCCTTGAAGATCTTTCAAAGTATTGTTTCTCTGCTCAAGAACTACAATAAATTCCACAAATCTATACATGGAGTTGTCGATTTATGTGCTACATGATGTGAAATTATGAAAATCGTCTGGAATGCCCCTTTGATTGTTATGCCATTCTCCTGATCTTACTGCCAGTAATTGCCAGCAGTTGCGCCCTGTGCGCCCCCTTAATTTCCAAAGCGAAGAAATATAGCTACAAACAGAAGCTTTTTTTTTTTTTTTTTTACTGTAAAATGTCAAAATTTTCAAGATCGCTCGCTCCGCTCGCTCGCATTTAATCGTTATCCCATTCTCCTGATGTTGTTGCCAGTAATTGCCAGCAGTTGCGCCCGGTGCGCCCTTAATTTCCAAAGCGAAAATATATAGCTACAAACGGTAATTTTTTGACTGTAAAATGTCAAAAATTTCAAGCTCGCTCGCATTTTACTTTGCCATTCTCCTGATGTTACTGCCAGTAATTGCCAGCAGTTGCGCCCGGTGCGCCCCCCCCCCCACCTTAATTTTCAAAGTGAAAAGCTGTAAAAATGGCATTTTTTAAACTGTGAAATGCCAAAATTTTTGAGCTCGCTCGCTTCGCTCGCTCGCATTTAATCGTTGTGCCATTCTCCTGACGTTGCTGCCAGTAATTGCCAGCAGTTGCGCCGGGTGCGCCAACCCCCTTGAATCTCCAAAGCGAAAAGATAGAGCTAAAACGGCAGTTTTTGGACTGTAAAATGTCAATATTTTCAAGCTCGCTCGCATTTAATCGTTACGCCATTGTCCTCATGTTGCTGCCAGTAATTGCCAGCAGTTGCGCCCGGTGCACCCCCTTCATTTCCAAAGCGAAAAAATATAGTTACAAACCGCAGTTTGGGATTGTAAAATATCAAAATTTTCAAGCTCGGTCGCATTTAATTGTGATGCAATTGTTATTTTTTCTTTTTACAAAAAGGCCCTCCGTGGGAGGGGTATCCCCCTCCTACACCCTCTCCCGCTCGGTTGCTTCGCTCCCTCGCCGAGGATCTCACACCGTCACAAAATGTACCCCCGTAATAGTCCTTCATAGTATTTTTATTTTTACTATGCTCTATAAACGCGACTTTTACACTCTTGTTTTTATAAAAAGTTCCTACCGTGGGAGGGGGTATCCCCCTCCCACACCCTCCGCACTGAAGGAGCGGAATGGATCATCGCCGAGGATCTCACACCGTCACATAATGTACCCCCGTATAGTCCTTCATAGCGAAAGATTCGTGTATGTATAATCACATGTATATTATGTACAATACAGTGTCTATAGAGTATGTGTAAATGTACATGATGACACAGGAGCCAATAAATCAAATAAAAAAAAAATTCACAGTTTACATTTACTGTCAAAACGCACCCCCTTGAAGAAAAGCTGGTGACGCCCCTGAATATCAATACAACCAGGTATAAAGTTAGCTTATCTACATGTAACTTATCTGCATTTGTATACTTGTGCTGTGATCTACTCATACAAACATGCCTTTATTAAGTTTATGGTAACCAAATGTTACACTGAAAAATAGTTCCAACATGCAGAACTGTTGATTTTGCTCAAAAGTGTTTGCAAAAATTAATGCCCTAGAAATGTGTGATTAGTAATCTTATATGCAGTTTGGTTCACAGCAGTATGTCTACTGATCCTTTATGCTATTGTGAAACAGACGCAGCTTGTTGGAAAATATGGTTTATTACGTATCTCGTAACTACCTGAGGGAACCACTCCTGGACCCATGAATGCAATACAATAAGTGGTTTATTTGCTCAAATTCAGTGCCATCTTGCAACAGCACAGGTTCACCTGCCCCCAGGTGGTGCTTCACAATAAACAAGATCAACATCATCATAATTTTAACCAGTACTTATTAGAACTTTTTTTTTTTACCACCGAGAAACATGAAATGTCTCGCAATATACCTTGGCAGTTTTGAGTTCAACGATGTTCATTATTACAACAGTGAAAGGATGATGATGTGTCTCATTATCCGTGCTAATACTGCAGAATAAATGAGTTTCATCAGGGGCAAAATATCCAGAGGACTTTTCAATATCTTTGAAAAGCACAATGTGCTATTATTGTAATCATCACACTTGGATGCATTTGATGTAGCCGAGATTATTACTGCCCATGCACTTGTCAAAGCTCTTAAACACTGCTTGCTTGGTGTTTCCCTTGCTTTTCAAGGGTGATGACCTCAGCCTGATGAAATGTGTTTAAAAAATCAGCGCCTTGTTCTGTTTGCACTTCTCCTCATTGTTGACAGCGAGCTGCTCAGCCTTTGCAGTGTATACCATCTCCTGACGACAAGTTTGGCCTGTCTGCCCTCAGCTGCCATTCCCCTTGATTCACAGAAGTTATACCTATATACATGATATAAGAAATATTGAAGAAATAAGAAAAAGAAAATAAAAATGGCAACATTGCACTTAAAAAGTCATTTTGTGGAGATCTAAAAGGTGTTTTGTATAAAGGTATGATGGTGCCAACTTCTTCATTTAAAAATGAGGGAAATTTCACATAAAAATCAGTGAGATACTGATGAGTATTTCATGCACCAAAATTACACAATTTACCTCAATCATGAGGGCCTGTACTTCTGTCATGACATGCAGAGCATTTTCAGTTTTTAGAGGGCTTTATGAAGAAATTTGAATGTCCAAACTCTTTTATATAGTAAACACAATATAAGCTACATGTATTACTGTACGAAACACTCCTTTCTTTATTGGTAAATTTGTGTTATGTAAATTTCATTGCATCACTTTTGCTTATAATCTTCAATGAACTGCTGTGAAGTCTTCTTTATTCATAACTATGCCATGCTGTACATTTTCTTGTTCAGGAGGATGAAGTCACAGATGTACAAGTATCCTCAAATGAGAGGTCATATCAGAAGTTATCCGAAAACAATACAGACAGATTCCAACAAATCAATCTATAAACATTTCAAGCTGTGAGGTTCTTAACTTTTCATTCTCTCTCTATAACTACAAATAATTGTACAATTTACAATGTTCACTTACCCTCTGTGTGCACTAGCTGGAATTCGTGTGCTGGTGTGAGTCTCGGCCATGAAGAAACATGTTTTTTTTTCTCTCTCTCTTTTTCTTCCTTTGCCTGTTGATAAAATAGATAAAATTGTCTTATCATGCAGAAGTACAAAAGAGGAATGAAAATTTGCAAACAATCAATGTAGAAACAACTGATCTGATGTTTAGAAGCAGACACTTTTCTTCTCAATATTACAATAATGTAAGAACATTGTTTGAACTGCTTCCATATCCTCCCCTCTGTAACAAATTAACCCTCTATACAGTCATTAAAGTCACATGATCACCAAAGTCTACAATCTTTTCTCATCCTTATATTTTTATATTCTATTAAATTTGATCCCTCAAAAGCCAATTTCTTTTTGTAGCCGAATCTATTTCTTTAGTCCAAATAAATTCGACTTAGGCACGGTAGACTGTACATCAGTCCATCAGCCCCCACTCATATTCATACGCAGACATGTACAAAAATCTATATTTGAAATACTTTACATACATTGTACATCCTACATCCATCAGGCCCTCATGTGCCCTGCCTATTGCAAGCACTCTCCTCTCATGTTTCTTCATCTCCTAAATCCAGGGGTGGGGCTTGAGTAGGCCTACATACATCTACACTATACGGTGGCACACATCTTTTATTGAAATTAGTAGAGTAGGCCTACTTCTACCCGATATGCAAACTCTGGTATCAAATTGGTAAGTGTCCATAATACCATTTGTTTTAATGGATTTTTAACTCTGGTATCAAATTGGTAAGTGTCCAGAATACCATTTTGTTTTAATGCATTTTAACAAGGACTATTGTTCTTTCCACAAACAAAAGAGCATAAATTAAAGAAGCCAGTTTTGTTGTACTCATACGTGTATCTATGACTCCATCAAGTAAATCACTGGAATTCCAGGCCATTGTAGCTTTCAAAAACCCCTTCAACCACTTGTTTTCAACAAAAGCACTTTATTTTTGCTTGGATATCCTACTGTCAGTTTGCTGTTCTTATCGTACGCTTCTTGTCTGAAATGTCTGGTGACTATAGACCTATACATTGTATTACAAAACTTAAGGTTTTACTGGTACTACAGTACCATCATTGCATCTCTGATCACTTTCAGCTACTTGCTACGGATATGGTTCAATTTCTCTTCCCTTCCCCCCCCCACGTCCCCCCCACCTCCCCCACCCCCCCCCAAAGAAAAAAAAACACCAAGATGTACTTGGCCTTTGTTCATTGTAAGTCCTAGCTTTTCATTGATCCAGCAAGTCAACACTAAATTGGGCAAGCTTTCGTGTCGCATGGACAGTATAATAACTAGCATACAGCATGATCTGTAGGGCCTAGTTTTATACATGTACAGGAGGGGAATGAAGCCAAGGGGGTGGGGTAGGCCTATGTATATGGTAGTAATTAACTAGGGTACCGGTATGTACCAGGTAATCCTTTAGGCGTAGCCGTAGGCCTAGCAGTAGCACTTTTAATCACGGATCACCATGCACCAGCACTCTACCGATAGCTCCTGAATCCTGCTTGAAAGTAGCGGTTTTTGACAATGAACATTATATTCACATTCTTTTCACACTTTCATACTTCCAGAAAGTCTAGTTGATATTGATTTTTTTTTCTTTTCAAATCTAGCCTATACTGTGTACATAGAGCCCTGGCAGCAGAAAAAAAAAAAAGGAGCTTGCCAATGCAACAAGAAAAATGCCGACACAAAAACTGTGTGTGGGACTATTATCGATGAACTGTGTGCCCACACGAAAATTCTTCCAAAAAGTAAGTCTAAGGAAATAGCTCTTTCTAATACAAGACAAAATGAGCAATAAATGGGATCAAAATCGACAATTTTTCAACTTACTCTGTTTTGAATCCCCAGCGATCGCACAGCAGACCTCAACCGCAGGAGAGACTCAACACATTGAGCTATGGAGCATTTTTATGCATGAATTAGTAAGTCGAGGGAACGACATACGTAAGTCGAGGGAACGACTTACGTAAGTCGAGGGAACGACTTAGTAAGTCGTGGGAACGACTTACGTAAGTCGAGGGAACGACTTACTTAAGTCGAGGGAACGACTTACGTAAGTCGAGGGAACGACTTAGTAAGTCGTTCCCTCGACTTACATAAGTCGTTCCCTCGACTTACGTATGTCGTTCCCTCGACTTACTAATTCATGGATAAAAATGCTCCATAGCTCAATGTGTTGAGTCTCTCCTGCGGTTGAGGTCTGCGGTGCGATCGCTGGGGATTCAAAACAGAGTAAGTGGGAACGACTTACGTAAGTCGAGGGAACGGCTTACGTAAGTCGAGGGAACGACTTACGTAAGTCGAGGGAATGACTTGTAAGTCGAGGGAACGACTTAGTAAGTCGTGGGAACGACTTAGGCTCCATATGTCGTGGGAACGACTTACGTAAGTCGAGGGAACGACTTAGTAAGTCGGGGGAACGACTTAGTAAGTCGTGGGAACGACTTAGTAAGTCGAGGGAACGACTTAGTAGGTCGTGGGAACGACTTAGTAAGTCGAGGGAACGACTTGGGATAAAGATTTCTTGCCATGTCCCCTTACGGGCTCCGTACAGAACAGCATACGCTCAGAGTACAAAGTGCATCAACCATCTGCAGTTTTGCCTGGGGTGCACATGATATTTCTAAAACTATTTAATATTTAATCATTCGACCACACTTTTGAACGTGTATTATACGAAGGGAGAGTTAAATTGAATGTCTTACTCGTTAAACAGCCCTTCAACCCCGTTTTTGTTGGAACCTGACAATTCTCTGAGAATTTCAAACTAGGGAACTCTAAAAGGAGAATGAGACCCAAATCTATACTGTAAAACAAGGAATGTTCGCCTGCATTTTAATTTCGCGAATTTCGAGAGCGTCAAGATTCGCGAAATTAAAATGCACGCGAAAATTCTTGTCTACACTATAATTATGCACTGAATGCCAGTGGAAGTTCGCGAAAATTCCATGATACAAAAAAGGCCGTCGGCTCCAATTCGCGAAAAATTCATGCCGCGAATACATGTTTTACAGTATGAGGATTGAGTGAACGCAGCAATATCACTAACACACCAGTGAAGCTTGAGAAAATCAGTTAATTCGTTTTGTACAAAGGTTTGATTTTTTTTTTTAAGTTCTAGTGCCGCCAGTGGGGGATAGGAAAACTACAACGTGTCGTGACGTCAGGCATGGACAACAATGAAAACAAAAAGAGAATTAAACATATCTTCATTTTCATTTTTTTTCTGTTTTTGCATATTAATGAAAAAGCACTGACTTGACTTGACTTTAAGTTCCCAGAACTGGAGCACTATGGCAAACTGAGGCTGATTGCAATTTCAATGAATGTTTTTATTCATTTTTTTTTTTTTGTCTGCAATCCTTTGTCCAGCAAACAACGTGCCAAAGATTGAGTTCCAAAAGTTGGGGCTGATAGAGGTTCAAGGATTAGGAATGAAGGTCGAACTGTTTGTCCTCCCGGTTGGTGAGAGCTTCCCAGAAATCAATACCACCTACGAGTTGACCGGGTCGGCTGAAATCGAGCTGAGCTTAACGGCGTCAGGAATGAACTTAGCTATCACCTCCGATGGAGCGTCTTTCATCCGCTCTAATTGTGAGTATAGGCCTACATAATTCTAAATATTGGTATATCCCGCTCTCCCTCTCTCTCCCTTCTCTTACCCCCCCCCCCCCTCTCTCTCTCTCTCCCTCCTCTAACATGTCGAAGGACGTCCTCTATATAATCCACATAACACGCCATTGTCCGGTCAATGTCTAGGCTTTTACAATGAATCTAGCATAATATTACATTTTGCGAGCAATGATAATTATTCGTCAATCTAAATCAAAATTCGTCCATTCTTAAAATTTCCAGTTTTGCGATCATTCAGATTCTTTGAATAAGCATGTATATAGCTGCAATGACATTAGAAATGTGAAGTTCGTGTGAAGGAAGAAGTAAAATTGGTTAGGTATGGGGAAGTCCGGTTCATGTCAATGAACTAGCGTTCCGCAATGACCACGGTGTTCTTGAATTACATCAAATCTATAGGTAGAAATTCCACCTATTTTGAGAAGACGTTGTTTTGATTATCATTGCCTTTATAGTCTCCTCTCCGGTATTCTCATAATTTACTTTGATTATTCCTTACAAAAGACCGGTTTTGCAATGAAAATAGAAGGGACTGAAATATAAGGAAACAATCATGAAAGAAAGGCAAAAGAAGGAGAACGGATAAGCAAAATGAAAAACATTAAAAAAAGCAAGAAATTTGATAAATGATATGCATGTTGATGTGAGTATGCACGTTACGGTAAAAGATGTCTAATGAATTAACGGGTATGAATCATGCACAATTTTAAAATTAGTGAATAAAGACGAAACTTAAAGCTCGAAAACATGTCTATAAGCGGTGAGTTATCAAAACGATTGCCCCCCCCCAAAAAAAAAAAATCAACTAATACCGCCGCTAATTACCGACATTGTTTTCCTTGTGAATGTTGTTGGTATCTGTTAAAGGTAGGGGATACCTTTTACAGACCTCCCAAAATGCAGCAAAACATAAAACATGAACCTCTAGGGACTTGTTTAGGCCACTGCTGAGAAATTTGGAAGTCAACAGTTATCTACAATTTGAATAATGCACAAAACTCAACTACTCGGTAGTTCTGTGTGTCAGCCACACTTAAGCCTTTTTGTTGCAGTCTTCTGTATTTTTTATCTATAAACACAAATCTAAAAGTATAAGAGCTGATGTAATAACATATAGAATGTGCGGCAAGAATGTATATAGAAATGTTTGTAAGTTTTGATGAACTTTCTTCACAAAATATACATGATGGACACACATGCAGTGCATGGGTCTGCAAAGCTAGCCTAGTAATGTACTGGAATTTACGGTGAGCCCCGAAAAAAATTCAATTCAAAATCTAACGGTCAATAAAAATGTACTAAATGTTACCTTCCACTTTCAATACTTTATGGGAGTTTCTAAAATGATACTCTCTTCAACATACCACTGTATTTATACAACTCTTCACTTAAGGCATGCAAATGGGATTCCCTACCTTTAATTGGAATGGTTGGTAGACACGATACAGAAGCATGTTTCAAGTTAAATGACCGTTATTAAATCTTAAAATCCTGTATAGTAAATACATGCATTTGCAGTTTTAACCCTACAATGTATATCTCAACCGTCCACTTTATCGACAGTCAGCTTGTGTAAGTACACCTATAGGCCAGTCAGCCCTATTACTGATACGGCAACGATTATAGCCATGGCAACGGTTATCAATGGCACAAGCTCAGCGCAGTATTGCATCTGTGGTGCTACAGCGGAAATAATCGATAGTCAGGTATTTGATTGGTATGCTTCTTTTTTTTACTGAATTTGTGGAAATAAACTTGAATTGACTTGAACAGAATTGTATTGATGTCGATTTGATTCTCAACTCACTCAGAGGTATATTTGTACAGCAATCACACACTAATGGATCCAACAAGCAAATTGTCTTTTGTTTACAATATCGCAAAAAAGCCCAGGTGACACATTTAGTAGTGACATATACATTTTTTTTTTTTCTGAAGAAGAAATGAAGAATTAATTGTTACTTTTTTCATGTCATTTCGTTTTATATCATTTTCAACAACACAAAATTTAACATACACGCAATGACCCAAAATCGGTACAATATTGTACCGAAGGAAAATACTGTGAACTGTCTATCTTACTGTCGCGTGGCCTTTTCTGACTATACCGAATTAAAGATGTTGGAGTTGGTGCAGTTTTTCATAACGATGTGACAGTATGACAGGATAATGATAAAGCAGTATATATAACATCCTTAAAAATAGTTTATTCACGTCATTCTATCGCCGGAGAACACCAATAGGATTATTGTTTTAGATATTGAGATCATCATATCTTGTACATGGTCATTCTATGTCAACTGAGAATCGAGAGTTATAACTCCTAAAAACTCAGCAATTGTGGTCGTTCTTCTGTTTTTACAAATAGTACTACATTTTCAACGATTATACAATTTGTTGAAAAGTAGAATGAGATTGAAGGGTGTAATGAAATGTCTGTTCAATGTTTAATGAGAACTTGTTCCATCTGAATTACTTAAATACTTAATTCACTTCATTATTAAGGATATCAATTAATGAATCGATCCTCTTGTGCGAGTAAAAAACGTTTGGATCATCGGCGAATAAAATCAGACTCAAAGAGAGTGTTTGATGTCACCAACGTACGTATTAAAGACAACAACAACAACAACAACAACAACAACAAAATAGCAATTTCCAATAATGGATTCTGTATAACGTGAATACATTGTCACATTTCATGTTGAATTCCAGGAATTCCCTGACTACATGAAAACGATTTACAGACCACCACTCTTCTTCTTTCCGAATGAAAAGCTGTTTCGTTTTGTGGTGAACGGACATAAGCAGGAGTCAATAACCCCTCTCTCCAACACGGGTAAGTAACTCAACTCACTAG
This sequence comes from Diadema setosum, assembly GCA_033980235.1. Classification (NCBI taxonomy): domain Eukaryota; kingdom Metazoa; phylum Echinodermata; class Echinoidea; order Diadematoida; family Diadematidae; genus Diadema; species Diadema setosum. The sequence goes on along the minus strand of CM067077.1, from coordinate 28,752,908 downwards.
ACCAAACGTTCCCCTATCATGAATGCGCTCTCTGGTATTATAGTCCCGCGCGCCCACATACCGTATTTTATCGAATACTACGACATTTATATACTATGATTGCCTTTACCTGCCTGTGTCTTTGTCTGTGTCCTGTGTCTTTGTCTGTGTGTCTACGTATTAATACATGTAGCATGTTACCCAGAGACTCCAACTCTAAGCACCTTCTGATCTGGAGATTCTCCCGCCTGAAACCCCCAGCAAACGGGAGATTCCAACTTGATGTGCATGTCACGAGCGCAAAGTTCCTTGTGGCCGGGGTCCAGGGCCCGCTTGGGTCCTAGAAGCTCTCATAATTAGGGTTCTTGATGCTCTCTCCTGCTACCTAAGGCTTATTTTTCAACATACGAAGACAAAAAATAAGAAATCATTTCAAACGGGAGACACAAAGCCGGGCGGGAGAAATTAAATCTCAAGCGGGAGGGAGATTTTGCAAACATGGGCTTTCGGCCGGAGATCTCCCGTCAAAAGCGGGAGAGTTGGAGTCTCTGGTTACCTTGTTCCGTATTCCATATTCGTATGACCATCTTGTGTCGATTTCGTAACAGTGTGACGGCGTCAGCTTTGCCACTGTGCAAAGTTTGTGTTCGTTATGTTAATTTAGCTAGTGTGGTTTTGCGTCTGAATGCACACTGGGTACATGTGTGTGTGCGTGCGCACGCGCGTGTATATCGATTCCACGACGTAATATTGATAGGTATATATACAAGTAGATTTTCTTATCTTTTTTTTTTTTATTCTAACCGTATAAAGGTCTACGTTAGCGATCGAGCTTGTTATAGATCCTACGGTGCAAACGCTAAAGGCCGTGTCACACCTTTCCGGGCAAGCCTTGCGTACGACTTGCGAAGAACAACCCGGAGGTCCGTGCAGATGACCCGCACATGACAGTACCTAGCACGTATCTCATCCGTAGTTGCCCGGAGGTTACCTTGTTCCGTATTCCATATTCGTATGACCAGCATTGTATGAGGCTGCGCACGTAAATCTTTTCACCCGCAACTATGTTTAGGCCCTGTCACACCTTTCCGGGCAAGTTACGATTGCTTGTTGAGTGCAGGGATTTTCCAGCATACCGCACAATTCCTGAGGGCGGACAAGGATTTGAGCGAGTCAGTGCATGTGTCTTAATTGCTGGACGTGTTCTACATAAATTCTACTTATATTGTGTGACCTTTGTACCAGTCGTGTGGGGGCTGACAACTCAGTGAAGGAATTCCTGTGGAGGAATGGCAGAAATCCCACAGAAAATCATTATCTTGGCTGCATACGGGACTGCGAAGTACTCATGCGTGGGAGTTGCCTGTGAGGTGCCGCCGCTAAGGGCCTCCAACTGGCGTTCTGCGTGGACCTCTCCAGGCATCCCCGCGACTCACCCGGAAAAAATTTTGGTCATGCTCAAAACTTGGCTGCGGTTAAATCGGACTTGCGTGCGCACCTCCGGGCAACTACAGGCGAGATACACGCTAAATACTGTCAGGTGCGGACCAACTGCGGAGAGCTCCGGGTAGCAAATTCGTTTCCCCGCAAGTCAAGCCGCAAAACTTCCCCAGATGCGGTATTACAAGGCTTTGAGCATGCTCAAAACTTGTTCCGAGTGAGTCATGGGGGTTCGCTCGCAGAGGTACACGCCGAGCACCAGTATAGAGACCCTTACCAGCAGCACCTCGCAGGCAACTCCAACGCAAGTACCCAGGTACATCTCAGTACCTGTAAGTCGCTCGTAACAGAAAACGGATCGGTTTCAATGCTCTCACGCAGGTCACACGGAATACACGCAAGTAGCAGGTAAGTAGTACTTGTCTAGAAGGTAAGAAACAGGTGCGAAACTTGTAAACATTCTTGTCCGCCCGCGGAAAATTCTCCTGCGTGTGGAAAATCCTTCTTCGCACCGTCGCAACAAGCCCGGTTTAGTTTGCCCGGAAAGGTGTGAAACGGCCTTAACCCATTCCTTACGGGAGCCTGGTGGCCTGTGTATTAAGTCTGTGGATTTCAGAATTCAATATGGAACGGGTTAAGACGATACTAATTAGGGGGGGGGGGGGGGGGTGGTGTTCTGCACACGCGCGAGACAGCCGTTTCTATCGTTTCGGCATTCGCGTCGCAGATCTGAAAGATCGCCAGTAACCTCACGATTAACTGCGACTAGATATTTTTTTTTTTAATTTGTTTCGTTCATATTTGTTTTTGAAAACATTCTTTCCTTATCATAGATCTGAATCTGGATAGCCGTGGGTCACCAAATTATGAAGCCATTCTGGGAGATCAACCGTCTTTTGTGACAATCAACAACAAATTCGACTGCACGCAGAACTGCACGATCACTACTGACGCCAAGTGCAGTGAAGATTAAAGCGAAATTTGGCGTTGATGTTGATCAATCCCTTGACTGAAATTCATTACTTGTTCAAAAATACAGGAAAAAAATGTTTTTGTTGAAAAGTATTAGGTCTTACATTTCTGATGATGCCCTTTTGTTCTACAAAATCAATTATTCAAAGCAAATAAATTTTTGCGACGATTATATAGAAGAACATAAAGAAATGTCATATTCAAAGCCTTAACATTCTTCAAAATAGATCAATGCGTCCTGTACACTGCAAAAAGTCCGGTGTTAAATAGTGAACACCGAGCTGGTGTTAAATTTTCGGTGCTCATTTATGGTGTTAGATTAACACCAACGGGTGTCATTTCCAAATTTTAAACTGTTTTTTGAAGAGTTTCTTAGTAACTGCACTTCTTGTTGATTTTTAATTTAAACAAGACGATCAAGAATTTTACATTAAAATACTAGATTTTTGAAAAAATGTGAAAATAAATTTACACCAAAGTAACACCAGCTGGTGTGGTCCCTTATTGAAGCTGGACGGGTGTTAAACCATTGATATTAACACCAGCAAATATCAAATCAACACCATGTGGTGTCATTTATGAATTAACACCAGTACAGTGTCAAAATAACACCAGGTACAGTGTCAAATTAACACCACGAAGTGTCAGGTGAACACTTTTCAACACCATCACAGTGCATTTTTAACACCTGTGGGTGTGGTCCTTTATTGAAGTTTGATCGGTGTTAGATTTAACACCCGTGGTGTTAAATCTAACACCGATGTTTTTACAGTGTACTAAACGTACAAGCTATGCTCCCGCCTGAACTTGTATGCATAACACTATCCACTGATAAACTAGATAAGAGAGAAAATAAACATACATGCTCCAAACGTGCAGTAGGGCCTATAGATCTCAGCTTTATTTTGAAGTTCCGACATTTACAATCCTGTTTGCTCGGCCATATTCAGGAGAAACTTATATGAACTGCGTGTAGTGGTAACATCTTTACTAATATTAATGTAATATTGATGAAATTCATTGACTTCCATATGCAGTTTTAGTAACTTGCAGAAGCATACACTTGTCAAAATGCGTGAGATCAGACTTTATAAAATGTGTAGTGATCAAACTGTACTCAAAGGCCAAAATGCTGTAAAGTTAGGTAGTCATGGCTGAAAATGTCAGTTACAACAGTTACTTAGCAGTATGTTTCAATGTTAATAACAGATTTCCTCTCTGCGAAAAAGCAGCACAATAAATTCTCCAGTGTTACACAATATTATGTTGTCAAATAACATGAAACGAATAAAAGGGCCTACATACCTTGCGTACAAAAGTCCCTTTCGAGAAACATTGCCGTATATAGGGCCTATAATATTCTGGTTGAAAATTAAGATGTTTGAGATTTGACCAGTAGTGACCAATCCTTGATCATTGTATACAGTTCATGTGTTTAAATATTGTCTTGGAAATTAGTATTACGAAACTGGAACCCACTGTTGCTCCTCCAAAATTAGGGCTCCGCGCCACTCGCATTTAATTCTACTGATCTATATCTGATACATATTCCCTGCTTTATTGCCAAAACAAATAAAGGTCCGAACGAACTCACATTTCACCAACGGCATATTCATGTGGCAAGTACAGGCCAACACAACGACATATTTTGGTTCAACTCAAATATCCACATAAATTTAGCTCGTCAACCCCAGAACTGGTCCATCTCAGAAAATAATCAGGCATAACGAACCAGACGTCTGAAACAACTTATCCAATCGATTAGAAGCAGTGTACTTCACACATCGAAAGTACTTGTTCACGACGTGTATGAAGAGTTAACATTGGTCTCCTCTATTTTTTTTTTGTCATTTGTGAAATACAATAGAAATGTCATGTGATTTGACACATCGTCCTTATTTTCTTTCCATTGTCCTTATTTTCTTTCAAAAGACACTTTGAATTGATAAGTCTTTATATCCTTTAAAATGTATGGCATCAAGTGTAATTTTGATGCCATCCTTTAACGGATCTTATTCTATTGCTTCTCAACTTCTTCACTCGTAGGAAAGTTTATGTATTTAACGCGGTGTGCGTTTCATGTTTCTGGTGTTTAAATGATGGTTGATCTATACATTGTATCATTTGGCTCAATGAAACTTCTCACGTTTGATTACTATTGTACTGTATATCTCATGTTTTCCATTCTTATGTACTTTTGTGTTGTCTTTGTAATGCTACACACTATTTTTTGCTATAATACCATTCGTGCCTATATGTTAGTGGGGGCGCTGTGGCATAGTGGATAACAGTGCCGTATATTAAGAGAGTCTGGCCAACTGCTAATTTGGACGCCATGTCGTTACCGCGCGTATTACGCGTCACAGGATTAGCGTGTACGCTCAGACGTAACAAAATAACCAAGCCAAATAAGCTTCAGTTAACAATGGGCATTGCGTATGAGCGCACTTCAGTAACGACATGGCGCCTGTAGATCACGGGACCAGCTTTTGACCAATCACAGGCTTCAAAACACGTAAGCCGAAAACCGAGTTGGCCAGACTCTCTTAATATACGGCACTGGTGGATAAGACTCTCGACTCCCGATCGGAGGACCCGAGTTCGATTCCCGCCAAGTGCTTACGTCCTTGGACAAGATGTTTTTACCCACCATGTCCCTCTCGACCCAGGTGTATAAATGGGTACCTCGCAACGCTGGGGTAATAGTAATGGCAGGGCCCTCTGGTAGAGCAGTGGCAACACTGAAGAGGCTACCCTGCATAAATAAGACCTTATTATTATTATTATTATTATTATTATTATTATTATTATTATTATGTTTTATATTGTGTTCATTGATCTGTCCTTCCTAGCTGGATGAAAGTCAAATTAACACATGTACCGCTTTGTATCATGTATTTTTTTAGTGGAAATTAATAAATGATAAATGATAAATAAACATAAATAAACATAAACATGAACACTCTGTGTTGCTATATTTTTTTCTTTTTATGTACACTCGGCCCCTTGGTAGAAAAGTTGGAAAACTAAACGAGCTATACACCCTACTTAGACCAGGCGTCCCCTAGGGCGCGGACAAGACGCGGACAAGACCCGGAAAGCAAGTTTGGTATTCTGCACTCATTCGGCAACCTGTCCGCACGTTCCTGAAAGTGTCCGCTCACTGTCCTAAACATGTCCGGAGTTTCCGCACCTTTGGGAGAGAGAAAAATTTCCGCGTCCAAATTTTGATCGAGACCAAAATTTGGAAGCGGAAATGAACTTCCTGACACCTTCGGCAACTTGTCCTGACGCTGTCCTCAGGACATCCCGCCTGTCTGGAACCCTTCCGCTCCTTCCGCAAACGCTCCTGAAAGAATCCCGCGGTGTGGGGAAGCTTCGCGAATGAAAGCGGAAGACACCAGGAATGTTTTAGGACAGCGCGGAGCCGATGCGGATCTATATAATATTATGTAAGTGTCCGGAAGCGATGCGGACATTTTGTGATCAAGACATGAAAGAGTCAACACGTTCCGTGAGCGAAAGGGTTTTTGGAAGTTAAAGAATAATACATCAATGCAGCATCATGTCAATGAAACGCAAAAAAAAAAGACCAGTAAGTTACAATGGAGCGAAGTCCCCATGCAACCCCCACAGCCAAACCTCTATTCCGCTGATTAGGAAAAGGTAAATATCAGCATTTTACAGTCACAGATGAAGAAAGCAAAGCAGAAGGAAATGGATCTTCTGCCAACAGTAACTAGGAAAAAGAGGAAGCAGCACTCTCCGCTCCGAGTAACCTTTTTTTTTTTTTTTGCGTTCTTTTCAGAAGTCATTTTGATTTGATGGATTTGTAACAGTTGCCGTTACATCGTAAACATATAGGACAGGCTGATTTGCACACTTATTCCGCGTCTGAGGCGGACAGGATGCCGAAATGACAGAATTTGCTTTTGCAACCCTTCCTAGACTTGTCCGCGCCCAAGTGTCGACGTCCGCCCTTAAAGAAGATCGAATAAGTAAATAGAAAAAAGAAATCTCCTTATAATAATGATAACACAAAAATATTGTTTCTTTTTGCATGACATCACACTGTCCTTCATTGCCACATTTGAACATCATTCACACTTTCACGTGGAGCCACAACACAATACAGAGACTTCATCTATAAGCATGCAGCCCAAAACCGATGTACACATTACATTGTATTAACAATCCGTCGCCTTTGCCCCTTAGATAGGGACATCTGTCTGGTAAAACTGTGTTTATGTATATTATGTTACGGTATACGAGTATAGTAACGTAATGTGGTCTCATCCAAGTTAAGCTCTGCCCGTAGTAACGGCCTTCTATATTGATTATCCCCCATGTCCGGGTATAATGTCTCTGTTTTCTATTATGTTATGTTATCAGGAACAATTAATCTTGTGAAGTTGAAAAGTCCTATATTGATATGTGTCTCTCTCTTTTCTACACTTTTTTTTTTTGTATCAGCATTAAATTTTGTTACTATAGATTCTCACTTGGAGAGAAAAGGAATACAGAAATTGAACCAAAACATACCAAATCAATTTTTTTCTCTCTCTCTTTGCTTATTATATCAAAATCAGTAACAACCATTTGGAACGCGATATCTTTAATTCTAAAGCACATTACACACACACACACACACACACACACACACACACACACTAACACATACACACTGGTGGTTAAAGCTGGTCTTACATTGGCATTATCTTGCTCTGTTTACGTTTATTTGATTTCATTTTGTTTAAAGGGTTTTGAACAGGTTTCCCTTTAGTTAGCTTGACTCACCATAAAAGCTTACACAACACATTGATTACTGTCTGTGGATGCATTATAGAAAACTGGCTAAAAATCGATTCACATAAATCATTTTAACACCAGTTAGAAACAAATCTTGACATCGAAACACAAACAACCATCATAGTTTGTTTCTGTACTTCATGTAACCATCTCGTTGTCTGCTTCTGCATTTCATGTATTCACTTTCTACATGAAATACAAAAAAAAAAGAAGAGATATTCTAGGATGGTAATGGAAGACAATCATGAAATGTAGAAAAGCCTAAAATACAGCGATTTCATCACGGATGGTATAAGAAATAAGGACTACCAGTAACACAAATACAATGTAACATAATTATGTATGTATAAAAGAAGAGTTTCAATTCTAAAACTGATAATGATCACTTTCATCAATTTTTATAATTTAGATTGCAGCTGCTAAGAAATAAAGAAAAAATTCAGAATACGTGATGATTTCATCAATGTCTTCAAAATTATTTCTTGTCATGTAACGAGTGCAATATCATTGAAAAGACTGTATTTTTCTTTATTTCGTGATGACCTAAAAACAAAATTGGTGTTTGTTTGTTTTTTGCATTCACAATCTTCATATTATGTGTATGTATTTATGTGTGTATTATACATCTATACTATGCACATGCATTTGCACGTATACACCTTTCTACACATCATAGCCTTTAGCTCATAATTTTAGTTGATTTATTTAAAGACAGACATTAAGACATCGATAACGTCAATTATTACCGTTTTCACCATGTTCACAGCGAATGGAAATAGGCAGAGAAAAATATATGAATACTGAATTGCAAATAATCATCACAGCACAACGCACAACGTCCTTACGTCCTTACAACACTATGCATCCTCTCCACTGTTATTCATTGTATAAAAGGGAATATAGCGACATAGAGGTTTACTTTAAGATAATCTTATTTTATGTCGTAAGTTTATCTGGGGCCATCTTTATAGTCAAGCTCTGCTGATGGAGATGGTCCCCTGCTTTTCCAATTTTCCTATTTAACATTGTATATAGCCTACATTCTTTAAAGGACAAGTTCACCTTCATAAACATAAGTATTGAGAGAATGCAGCAATATTAGTAGAACACATCAGTGAAAGTTTGAGGAAAATTGGACAATCGATGCAAAAGTTATGAATTTTTAAAATTTTTGTGTTGGAACCGCTTAATGAGGGGACTACTAAGGCTCGTGATGTCATATGAGTACAACAGTATAAAGAAAATGTAAAGAAAATTCAACATATTTTCACTTTTTTTCGCATAATACAGAGCACTTGACTTGCCTCTTTCTAGACAATGTGAATGATATTACCCATAACATAATGTCAGTAACGAGTCAAGGGAATGTGTACTTTTTCAAAAGATGAAATTTTGCGAAATTCTCTTTATATTTTCCTTATATTATTGTGACATCATACACTGCACTAGTCTTCTCATCCAGCAGTGACTGCACAAAAACTTCAAAAATTCATAACTTTTGAACGGATTGTCCGATTTTCCTCAAACTTTCAATGATGTGTTCTACTAATATGGCTGCACTCTCTCAATTCTTATGTTTATGAAGGTGAAATTGTCCTTTAAACCAAATTCGAAGTGTTCCTTATCGCACAGTTTACCTTTAATTAGACATTGTTTTATATTCTTCTAACCATGATTATGTTGTCTTTAATGATCCACTATGTGTATTACGCATTGGAACAATTCATATAATGTATGGTATATTGTCAATTTTTTTTTATATTTTGTATTGAAAACGGAATGGAGAAATAAACTGAACTGAATTAAAATTTAAAAAAAAAATGAATGGGGTGCACGTCACGAGACCGACACCCACGAGTCATACAGCACATGAGTCATACAGCCCAAGAGTTCAACACAAAGCAAACAAGGTCCACGAGACCGACACATTATAAGCCCCGTGTTAAAATGTTCTTACTCGTGGGCTGCGTTTACCTAGTGTCGAACCCGTGGTCTGTATGACTCGTGGGCTGTATGACTCATCGGCCTTTTTGCAATGTCGAACTCGTGGGCTGTATGACTCGTAGATGTCGGTCTCATGGAAATGACACCGTTTCTGTTAAAAATTCCGGAATAGTTTTACCTTTCAATCGGATTAGAATCACAACAGTATCACGATATCCCTCTCACGAAGGGATAAGTACCACTACTTCCGCGGGTCAGCCCAGCCCTATGGCCGGAGAGCATGGGCGTGACCCCTTGGCGGTCTTCCCAACTAAGCTCCGAGCGACACTACCTGTTGGCCATAATTCATGGGTGTCGCCGGCATGCGGGCAAGACCGCTCTTCGCACAATACTATGGTCAACTCGGGTCTGTAACTCTGAAATCATAAAACTCCCCAAAGCCGAAGCAAACCGCTTTCCTGTGTATCACACCATAAGCGAACAGAAGAACAATAAAATACATCATAATACATGTAGTTAACCTTAATTAACAAAGTTCTGTGTGTATCGGCGTTGGACAACCTGCCTTCTCAGTGACCACTAAGATAATGCCATCAATTCCTCTTAAAGCTGCCAAGCATAACGCGATGGCTGCTAGTCTCTTGCCGACGCATGAAGTTTATTGGCCCTGAGAGACCTCGCCGACCTAGCTTGTCTCGGCGGTCGGCCCAGACATGCTAATCCATGTAGTAGTCTTGTCCCGGGAATCTCTATGATAGGTATAATACTAATTTCATCTTTGCATTTGATAACAATTATTGATACATGTAGTAACACTGTTAGCCTTGGACAAAGGTAACTTGATGCTGAAGCATGTCTATCAGAGTATAATAGACAGCATCGAGTTGCTCTGCTTGATTTTGCCCAGTTGCCGTTAACGGGCATTCAGTTCCGCATTCGGGAAACACAAAGTTGCACTTTTATGAACTCGAGTTAAATCTCTCTGTGGTGGTTGCACTCTTTATCACGACCTCGCGATCGACGTAACGAACATGGGCTCGAAGGCATCCAAACATTCCAATATGCCAAAAGATGAAGTGCCGTCGACTGCTGAAGGGCGATGCTGTCAGAAAAAGTCTGTTCAAAATGTGAGTACAAATTCAAATACTAACTTTCTGATGACTAGACTGAAGCGTTGTAGGCCTACTTATATAGATTCATTATCTAGAGAAAATTTTGCATTGGAAGTGACCCGTATAGATATGCACTCACTTTGGCATACTCGTGAAATAGGCCCCACCACTGCGTGTCCGTACTAATACTACGGCGTCTCGCCTATTTATACTCGTGAATTCAGCCCCACCGTGTGGCGTTCATCGGTAGGTAAGCACGGCGGTGGGGCTTCCTTCCACAGTATAATAGTCGTGAATGCGGCCCCACCAAACGGCGTTTACGCGAAATTGATACAGCAGTGGGGCCGATTTCCACAGCATAGCATCTTTCGTCCTTTCTTTCTTCTCATAAGGACTCCTTAATGTCCCTCGACTAATTTAACGGCCAGTTTAACCATAAATACAACCCTACCTAACCCTAAACCCTAACCTTAACCCTAACCCTAGGACCTACCCTTGCTTGCTAACGCACGGGTGCATCACGCGCACTTATGTTGCTAATTTCGCACTCTTCCGCTTTGTTAGCTTGAAGAATAATAATGAATCAAGTTTGTTGTAAAAAGTATATTGATGTTTAGTTTTAACTTACAAATTTAGTCAAAAATTATAAAATCTCTCATACATTGATGAAATAATGGAGAGTTAAACGTCTGTTGACTGGTTGGTGTACGAAGTGCAAACTTTTATCAATTGGATTGCAGCACTATACTAACTTATATCGGTTGTTACAATTCGACAGATCCCATGATCATTAGAACTAAATCTTATGTGTTATGTGAGATAATAATGTATTGTTCTTGTGTTGGAAGACTTATGCCCCCGTAATTTTGCCATTCCACTCTACACTACAGTGTATATGTACACCCAACCCTTGTTTGCCTCGGCACGGATGCAAGCACTCGTTAGGGGTCTTCGGCAAGAAAAAAAAAAGGGGGGGGGGGACGTTAGAGAAGTCTTGCCCTTGTGTTAAATCACGAATGTTCGTCACCGCCACTCAAGTACATAAATCGTGTGTGCGGTTTTTTGAATATGGCAGTATCATAATTATTACTATTTTTGGCGGTGAGGGAATGGACTAATATCAAGTGACTGGCAAAGCTTTTTACAGGCGAGATTACATGCGCCTTGACAATGGGTGCCACAAAAGTTTGCCTCAATACGGGAAAATACAGAGAATGTGCATGGGAACTATCGAATGTATTCCCGTGGTATAGCATAATAATATAATCCTTATAGAAACTGTGGACTTAGTTCCCGAAGTAAAACAACACTATTTCTCTTTCCTGTCCTCTGATATTTCAGGAACAAAGGCACAGGGCGCTAAGATCAGGGTGATATACACTTCATGTCTAAAAAAAAAAAAAAAAAAAAAAAAAAATCAGATTTGTTCAGGTATAGTTGTGTCGCAAGTCTATAATTTCAAAATGCATTCTCTCCAACGCCAGTTAGTATAGTGATCACTTTTGTACGACTACAGTAATGTTGATCAGTATCAAAAAAGCGAATTGATTATCATAATTGTCAATGGGCTCTCCCTACATGTAGTGTTTTGTTTTTTGTTTTTTTTTTTTGCCAAAGTTTATGAGGAAGCTGTGTTCTTATTTTCCTGTTTTCCCACTGACGTGAAGAGTCTAAATTGGCGGAAGTCACAAGTTGTCCCCTTCCTGTTCGTATCCGCTAACCGGAACAGAATCTCAATTAAAGGTATCATTTACCATTGGGAAGAGTGATTAAAAAAAAAAAATTGAGTTACAAATCATATTTGATGCCTATGTGTAGATTAGTTGTATTATAGAGCATGTACCACGTAAAAATGTTGCAGTAAAGTCTACAATATTTGGAGATATCACTATTTTCCAGAGTAAGCCATATTATAACTGTAGAAGGTTCAGTGTTATGAACAGTTTTATTATAACTATTGTTCGCATTTTGTATATCTAGCATGTCTTAACATTGATTATACTGATTAAAAGTATTTTTACATTGGTTGTTTCTATCACATTCTCACGTTTTAGAATTGTTTTGAAGCACTAAAGCTGGGTTTTTGTTTCATCTGCTAACGGTAAATAATGCCTTTAAAGGGATCGTATAGTTTTGGTTGAGACCTAATTTTAGGTTTCTAACAGTTTTGGTGAGATAATGAGAAAATCCTTATGAAATATGAAAGAGCATGTAATTCTATGAGGAATTCAGCGTTTATTTGATAAAAATTGGTTTTGAAATGGTTGATATATCCAAAACAGAGCGATTCTAATTTTTTAACCGTGGGACCCACGTTTTATTACGATCACTTTGTTTTACTTTGTTTTTGGATGTTTCAGTCATAACAAATCCGATTTTCATCAAATAAACTTTGAATTCCTCTTAAAATGGTATGCTCTGTACTATTTCATTTCATTTCATTTCATTTCATTTCATTTATTTTCACTTTTATATTGGTTTACAAACTTTGCGTTAAAAACAAACGGACATACAAACAAATAAACAAATAAGAAAACATGGTGTCAAATATGAAAGTAGCGGAATCATGTGAAGCACAAAGTAGGCTTATTGAAAATGATCCCTTAAAAATATCTTCCTGTAAATATATGTAATCATTTATAATCACTTGTACTTGAATTGAAACAAACATAAATACAGAATGAGATAAGATCGACACACAAGGGGGCGCTGTGGCATAGTGGATAAGACTCCCGACTCCCGATTGGAGGACCCGAGTTCGAATCCCGCCCAGTGCTTACGTCCTTGGACAAGATGATTTAACCCACTGTGTCCCTCTCGACCCAGGTGTATAAATGGGTACCTGGCAACGCTAGGGTAATAATAATAGCAGGGCCCTCTGGTAGAGCAGTGGCAACACTGAAGAGGCTACCTGGGTAAATAAGACCTTATTATTTATTAACTTGAAATCAATCAAAAACATATAGTAGTATATGTAGTAGTAGATATCATGAAAGAAAAGAAGAAAAGAAGGAAACTTCATATTTAATTATTCATCAACTTGTAACTAAATTGCATCAAAGAGATGTTGTTTATATAATCTTTTGAATTGTCTTACGGTCTTACTGATCCTGAAAACTATATTCAAATTATTCCATAAGTGTTTTCTTGATATCTCGCAAAAAGTTAAAAGCCCAATTCTCATCTCCACCAATAGCTGTACCATCCCTTTAAAGAATCACATGTTTCAAAGCGTGAAATCGAAAGCAGTACAGAAAGGGGGCGGGGGGGGGGGGGGACACAATGATTACCATGCAGAATTAAGTTTTTGTTTGCTTGTTCGCTTGTTCTAAATCCGGACGTTGCCGGAAGATGGAACAAGGAATTAGAGCCAAATATGATAATACAGATCATGTGGATTCAGTGCACATGCAAAAATATCAGAACACATCAGCTGAACTTTGTAAGTTTTCATTTTCATTTTCTGTCGTGGACAAGCAACATTATTGATTCCTGTTATTTCCGAAGGCAGGGAAATCAAATTATCCATTATCCTATTACATCAAAGTGTATATGTGAGGAACAGAAAGAAGGAATGTGTAATTTCATAGAAATGTACTTTTTTTTTGTGGAAATCTCTTCGTATTATTAGTCTTTGAAGCCTACTAATTGTCGCCCTCCTACGGGAAAATGAATTGTTGCACTCATGTCATCCAGGGATGGTGGCACTTGGATTTCGACAAAACTTTTAAAGATCATAACTTTTGAACGAATTGCCAGATTTTCCTGTATAGTATGGATTACATCAACATTTCTGCATTCATTTAATATCAGCGTGTATGATATTGAGGTTCGTATCTTCCTTTTGTTTATACGATGACTTCGCGCATTGGCTGTAATCCAAAACGAATACACTCTCCTTCAGCAAGCTTGGGTGTTGCTACTCACCTCCCTGTTATGATTGAGGAAAACACTCTACGGTTTAACGGTTCACTCGATAACAATATTGTTTTGTGATACAGCTGTGAGTGCAAAGGTTTGTCCCCTGTCGTACAAAGTTAGCCTTTCTCATAGACCTAAATGTTTTTGTTAGCACTGTCGCTATGGTCGTGAGAGAAGACTGAGAGAGAGAGAAAAAGAAAAAAGAATCAAAGCCAACGGGAGAGTCTTGGTGCTTGCAGGTAGCTGCTGCATGGTCACCATTGGCAAACGCTTTACAGCGAAGTGTGATGCCACTATCACATAGATGCGAGTTTTGAACTACTGAAAGACGGAAAATCATTTATGTGAAGAAACTGATATGCAATGGAACCAACTGTTATATCCAGTCACAACGTCGCGTAATTTCTGCTCTTTCGCACGTTGCTCCTAATTTTAGTCAATTGCCCCTTTGTCCCATCATATGTGGAAGGTAGATATTAATTTTGTGGTGGAATATAGCCTATAGGCAGGCGAGCACGTATATTGCATGAGCAGATTATAGCATGAGGGACGAGCGCCACGTTTACATAATATTATCAGGGCAATTACCCCCGAGGGCAATTACCTCGGATATACTACTGTACTAGTTAGCGAAGAGATTAGAATAAAGATTAGGGTTAAGGATGGGTTTAGGGTTAGAGTTTGGGTTAGAGTTAGGGTTAGGTTCAGGACTAGGATTAGTACGATCAGGATTAGGCTCAGGGTCAGGGTCAGGGGAAGTGTCTGAGGTAATTGCCCAGAGGGTAACTGCCCTAGACCCCCACGTCAGGGCAGACGTCCACTAGGGAAGGAAGGGTTGCAGAAGCAAATTCTGGCATTTCGGCAACCTGTCCGCGTCAGACGCAGAAAAAAAAAAAGTGCGAATCGGCTTGTCCTGGGGACATTCCTAGGAATGTCAGCGGACTGACTGCGGACATTCCTGGGAGTGTCCTAGGAATCACTCCGGAAGAGCGCGAAATACTTCGGATTATGCCAATCGTAGCCGGGCAGCGCGGAAACATCTAGGTTACACCAGGAATGAACGGGGACAATCAGGATGTCTTCCGGACAACATAAGTTAGACATGCGGACAATACCAGGAAAATGGAAAGGTATACATTTTACGCTGACTTTGAATTTTCCTCATTTGACTGCTAGCCGTCGTGGAGGTCACACCAGCCGAAATCCGCTTTGCCCTTTTGCTTCAAATACCAGCTGTGAGAGATGCTGAGATAGCACTTACAGCTCACAGGTCAGTGAGGCATAACGGACCTGATACATGGGATGCTTTACCCGACTCCCTACAAACACGAACAACTCTGTCTTCTTTTAAAGCTAGTTTAAAGTAATATCATTTAACTCACTATATTCAGTAAAATAGAGTATTATAATCGGTATGAGTTTGTTTATGTTTTGGTCTGAACATATTAGTATTATCATACTGATATACTAAATAGTAATCATATTCAACAAATTGACCCCAACAAAAAAATTCAATTCGATCACCTATTGCACTCGCACAGCTCTCACATCTTCTTTTCCCTCAAAAACATACTATTGTAATGTAGAAACGTTTGTGTTGCTCCTTTGCCATTTGGTTATGTTTGGCTTAAATTTGTCACATTGATGTAATTAATGCTTTATTTGCTTTGATTTGAGAAGCAAAACAAATACGAACGAACGAACGAGCATTGGTCCTGGTCCCTCTAGGATGGCCGTTATCAAAACAAGTTAAATAATTTTCAAGCTTATAGCAGAGTAGGTCTTACTTTTAACATAAGTATATAAGCCCTATGCCTATTTATATATTATATAAAAAATGTCCCAGTTCTATTGTTGTGGTATTGGAGTTGGGCGGTCACATTTAATGCGAACTAAGCGATGCACTATCATGTATAGATGTAATGACAACTATAAAAAATACCTTAAATGAAAATGACTTCTGAAAAGAACGTAAAAAAAACAAACAAACCAAAGTTTACTCGTAACGGAGAGTGCTGCTTCTACTTTTTCCTAGTAACGGTTGGCAAAATGACCTAGTTCCATTTTTGTGGTGTTTGAGTTGGGCGGTCACATTTAAAGGTAGGGAATCCCATTTGCACGCCTTAAATGAAGAGTTGTATAAATACAGTGGTATGTTGAAGAGAGTATCATTTTAGAAACTCCCATAAAGTATTGGAAGTGGAAGGTAACATTTAGTACCATTTTTTGACCGTTAGATTTTGAATTGAATTGTTTTCGGGGCTCACCGTAAATTCCAGTACATTACTAGGCTACCTTTGCAGACCCATGTACTGCATATGTGTCCATCATGTATATTTTGTGAAGAAAGTTCATCAACACTTACAAACATTTCTGTATACATTCTTGCCACACACTCTATATGTTATTACATCAGCTCTTGAACTTTTAGATTTGTGTTTATAGATCACAAATACAGAAGAATGCAACAACAAGGCTTAAGTGCGGCTGACACACACAACTACTGAGTAGTTAACTACTGAGTAGTTGAGTTTTGTGCATTTTTCAAATTTTAGACAACTGTTGACTTCCAAATTTCTAAGCAGTGGCCTAAGCAAGTCCCCTGAGGTTCATATTTAATGTTTTGCTGCATTTTGGGAGGTCTGTAAAAGGTATCCCCTACCTTTAAAGCGAATTAAACGATGCACTATCATGTATAGATGTAATGGCAACTATTAAAAATACCTCAAATGAAACTAACTTCTGAAAAGACCGCAAAACACCCCCAAAGTTTACTCGTAGTGGAGAGTACTGCTTCTTCTTCTTTCCTAGTTACAGTTGGCAAAATATCCACTGCCTTCTGCTTTGCTTTGTTCATTTGGGACTGGAAAATGCTGATATTTACCTTTTCCTAATCAGTGGAAGAGATGTTTGGTTGTGGGGCTTGCATGGGGACCTCGCCTCCCTTACTGGTCTTTTTGCGTTTCATTGACATAATGTGCATTGATCTATTTTTTCAACTTTCAAAATCATTTTGCTCATGGAACGTGTTGACTTTTTCATGTCTTGATCACAAAATGTAGATCCGTATCGGCTCCACGCTGTCCTAAAACATTATGTGGTGTCTTCCACTTTCATTCGCGAAGCTTCCCAACACCGCGGGATTCTTTCAAGAGCGTTTGCGGAAGGGTTCCGGACAGGCGGGATGTCCTGAGGACATCGTCAGGACAAGTTGCCGAAGGTGTCAGGAAGTTTATTTCCGCGTCCAGTTTTTGGTCTCGATCAAAATTTCGACGCGGAAACTTTTTCTCTCTCCCGAAGGTGCGGAAACGCCCGTACATGTTTAGGACAGTAAGCGGACACTATCAGGAACGTGCAGACAGGTTGCCGAACGAGTGCGGAACACCAAATTTGCTTTCCGGGTCTGGTCCGCGCCCTTTAGTGGACGCCTGGGGACCGTTTCATGAAACTTTTTGTCAGTGATTTACACTGAGAACTGTTAAAAGCTACTGAAATCCTTGCGTCTGATTGGCTAATAGCAAATTTGTCGGTGAAAACCTCCGACGAACTCGTTGATGAAACATACCCCCCCCCCCCTGGTCTCAATAAGAAAGGCTGTTATGGTCGAGCTGCTCACATCCAGTGGAGAGGATAGAATATTGTATAGGGGTTAATACTAACTGGGGGCAATGATTTAAAAACTTCCCGGATCCAAGATACTTATCTGACCACTGGGTCGGCCGCCATATTGAATTTGGCTGCCCTAAGCACGCACATTTAAAGAGCCCTACCTTAGATTCTTATTGACCAATGGAACCAATATTTTTGTACACATGGGCCTTTGGCACACCGTTGGTTGCGTATTCACAGCTCGGCATAGTCGGTAACCAACTGTGCTGCGTAACTTTATGCAGGCATGATGTGAACTTTGAAAGCCCTTTTGCACACTCTAAATACTAGACTTGATTTCACACTCTATGATATGCAGAACGCCCGTGTACCAGCCGTGAGAAAAAGTCGCCTTTATGTGCAGTACGAAGAGGGAAACCGCCATGTCTTTGCTGATTTCGGGGCCACACTTCTAACCGACAGCGAAGCCCACCGCTTGGTTAACGTAGACCCCTCGGGATTGGCCTATAGCATTGGTTTCCGGTGAGTCTGAAACGCATTCTACTCAAGATTTTAGTATTGCACCCTTTATGTGCAAGTGGGACAATGTCCTTTCCCATTTCATCACTACCTGGTTGTACGGCATGATTACCGGTATTATCCGTATGTTTGTATACACCTCTCATACAGGTCATAGACCAATCAAAAATTAATCTGAAAAGAAAGAGTAAAATTTTACAACTATAACAGTGAAAAAAATGAAACAGTAAAAACATGCAGTCAATGTGAATATGAAAATGGCGAGTTGATATCATTGCCTCATAGCTTGGCTACTACAGTGCGTATCAAAAAAAGGGGTACTGTTCATAATTTCCAGCTAATGAGGAGCGCAATATTGGTCAATGTTGGTATAAGAAAGTGGAACTCTTCCTCTGTCTATTGACACCCAATTATTCAATAAATTCAATGAATAACCTTTTATGATCCATATCCTTCAACCTGGCTACGTTGTCGATAATGTGGTCATTCCCATTATCAATTTTTCTCTCGTCATATTCAAGTCATGGTCTGTCGCTGGGAGTTGTAAGTGTTGAATAATATGAACAAAGAGAAATGTGTGGCTTTGCCTTTGTATAGGAGTGACCAAGTTAATGGACAATTGGCCATGTTAAAGATTATGGACCCTAACATGTTAGAAGGAACCCTTAAACACATACCTGCAGTGATGTAATGTAGCTGGCCTATTTGGCCACTTTCATTAACAGATCTCATCCATTCAGTAAGACATTCATTGCTCCTTCATGATGACACTCACACTATTTGAAAAAGTACAATTTTTCATTGTTGTCTTTTAAGTTCATGTGCTCACAACATGTATGACATTTGTCAACATAACTATAAATCAATGGAAATACGAAGAATTCCACTATTGTGGAGTTATTCACTCTGCATTCCACGTGATAACTCGAATATTCTTATTCTCTATTTTGACACACACAAAAAAAAAATCACTGCTCCTCATGGCGAAGAGTATTCGGGACACTAACTAATCATAATGAATGTCGTAAATCGTCATGCACATGAATTGCTCATCTAATTTCGTGTGCAGATCATAGAACTTCCTTTTTGTTTTAATTTTCAGAGAAAATTATGAAATCCTAGACATGAATGGAGTGAATGTCCAAGACGTAAACCACGACGCCCTGGTTAACACCATCCGGGATATCGGGAACAGGATGGCGTTTGTGAGTTGTAACTTCTCAGATATCATGTTCACGATCATTGTCAACGAACTTCGTAGAATAAGAACGCTGTCAAGCTATGATGATTATGCCCATACGCGGCATAATTCCAAACCAGCGCAATAATTTGCGAAAAAGAACAATGCACTATAAGGGGCAAAAGGACCTACACTGACCCTTAACAAGAATAGCAACAAAATCACTAGATTTTGGCACATTCCAGTTTGCCATCGTCAACCGGATTTTAACAATCTTTTTCATGAGTGAAGGCTTGTCGAAACTCGACAGTTCTAGTCGGGTGTTGTGGCAATGAAAATACTAGATCCACGGTCCTCCCCTGGTTTCCGTGCAAGACTCACACAGATCAGTGGCCTTCAGTCGAAGGTGTATTACCAACTACATATAATGTTTTTTGCCTTGATGAAATAAAGAAATTGAAACAAAATGTCCTTATCATGTGAGATGCACAGAGAAAAAATGCTGAAGACGGGACAGGCACGAAGTGAAAACTCTCGAATTTGACCTTGACATTGTCACTAAATGGTGCTACAATCCAACAGGTAAATAGTTATTAGGAGCAAGATGTTAATCAATCAAGAGATGGAAGGCCACGCATGGCATGATGCTTTTCCTCCTCCCCTTTCCTCCCACCTCTCCTCCGCGTCACCATTTCCTCCTGCAAATTCAAGAGATTTTCGAGGTGTCTTCTTGCAGCGTATACCACTTTTTTCGACACTCTCCATTAAGATATAAAATGACCTTGATTTCAGTCTTTCTTGAGTCCATTAGATACCAGCGTGTCACCATATCTTGTTAACATTGACAGTGCTATTGCTTCCACTACTGCGCTGCTGCTGCACGCTGCTGCTTCTTCTACTTCCATGTGAATACTATGACTACTATGGTAACAATGATGAAAAGACAACGTGATATTAATAATATCAATAATGAATAATATAACAATGATTATGATGGGTACAATGTTGATTGAATAATAAATATGGTTATGATGATAATGATATAAAAAATAATGATATTTGTTATTGTTTTTGCTATTATGAATATTATTATCACTTTTATTTTTTATTGTTATTATAATAATTATGATATTCAGCATTTACATTGCGTCATCTTTCTTGAAAAAGTATTCCGATTCAAGGAATTCTGATGAATCCAAGAATACAAGTAGATGAATATGATGATTTGTTACGTGTACTTGCAAGTACAACCTGTTATCATCTATATTGTGTAAAATGAACAACATTACAAAGAATGCTGACTTCTAAACAACTATACGGAATGTGTGTACAGATTGTGGCTGCGGTGAAAGCTGAGGAAAACATCATTGAAAAGGGATACGTGTACTTTCGGCTTGGGGCTGGAGGTAAGAAGTTGAGAATGCTACATGCATCCGGATCTTTGGTAGTTGTCAGTAGTCGTGGCGTAGTGCAGAACGTTTAACAGTTTAAGGACAAGTTCACCTCCATATGCACACAAGCGCGCCGGAACATTTTTGTTGATGTTGTTGTTGTTGTTGTTGTTGTTGTTTTTTTTTTTTGGGGGGGGGGGGGGAGGGGGAGATCCTCGACGGGGCACAATATGTGACGGTGTGAAATCCTCGGCGAGGAAGCAAAGCGACAGAGCGGGGGTGCCACGGTATCAGTAGGGACTGTTTGTATTGAATTGAATTGAATTGAATAATTGAAACTGCACTGGTCTTGCACTCGAGACACAGTGAACAGTTCCAGCACGTTTATTTTCATATTTCACTTGACATCAAAATACATCCAAAAAGAATACAAACCAAGCAAGATACAAAACATGTCATACGTCGGGACATGAACAGAAAGTGTGTCAGCATTCATAATGTACATAAGACTAATTCTCTATAACTTGTGAAATATGATGGAACCGCAAAAGCAAAGCTTGTAAGCGCAGGTTCCATGAAAAAATACCGGTGTAAATTTGCTATGCAATCAATGGAGATAGGACACAAAGTAATAATGACGAAACGATATGAAAGCTAAAACATTAAAGTACAAAGGGAAAAAGAAATACGAGAATAAAGAGAAAAAGTGAAAAAAAAAAAACAAGAACCCAAAGAATAAGAACTGAGTGAAAATATGGCATATAGGTACACAAGTATATACGTGCACATTATCAACTTCATAGTGAGTTCTAAATGTTGATACAAATACCGATGCAGTGATTATATAACGGGAGCATAAACCAGATACATTGAACGAGGATACTGCGCATATAACTTATTGAAATATTCTAATCAGACTGATTATATTCATTTATTAACATTAATTTCAATTTTTGTTTAAATGTAAACATACTAGAACAATTGATTAAATCAGCGGGAAGATCATTCCAGAATTTAGGTCCGGTAAAAACAATTGTTTTTTGAGCAAGGAGTGTGCGGGTACGTGGAAGGTGAAATGATTCTCTTTGTCTTGTGGGGTAAGCATGGACGGCATAGTTTTTCTGAAACATATGAGTAAATACGTCAGGCAAGCCGTTGGCTGATAACTGAAACATAAATGTGCCTAAGTTGTATAAAAACAAGTCAGCAACCTTAAGGAGTCTGTTTTCAAAGAAGAAATCATTCGTGTGACAATAATAATCGGCTAGATTTACTGAACGAATAGCCCGTTTTTGTAGTTTGAAAATTTTATCAATGTATAATTTGGCACAGTTTCCCCAGGCAAGTATTCCGTAACAGAGGTAGGGTAAAATGAGCGTTGAATATAAATTTTTCAAAATATACTTTGGAAAAAAATGTTTTAGCTTATTTAAAATCCCAGTATTTCTCGAAAGCATTTTAGATAAATAATTTATATGATATTTCCATGTTAATTCATGGTCAATATGAAGACCTAAAAATTTAAACGATTCAACTTGAATCAAACAATCATTATTCATTTTTATATCGCCAGGCAAATGGATCACAGAATTACTAAATAACATATAAACAGTTTTGTTTATATTAAGAGACAACTTGTTTGGTTGGATCCACATTTGAACCGACTCTAATTCTCTGTTCACTACATCTAAAAGGGTTGTTGGGTTTCGATGGGAAAAAAAGATATTAGAATCATCGGCAAAAAGATGAAAAGATAAAACATTAGATGAATTTTTGAAATCATTTATATAAAGAATAAACAAAAGTGGGCCTAAAAGGGATCCTTGAGGGACCCCACAAGATAGTGTTTTTAAGTTGGAACTGAAGCCGTTGATATTTACAAACTGTTTCCTGCTAGTTAGGTAGCTCCTGAACCAGTCCAAGGCCTTTCCACGTATCCCATAGTGCGAGAGTTTGTATAACAAAATACCGTGATCGATAGTGTCAAAGGCCTTGGACAGGTCCAGGAATATACCAACAGTATGTGACGAGTCGTCAATAGCGTGGGCTACTTTATCGATAAAAGCAAGCACAGCATGAGTAGTAGAGTGTTTTTTCCTAAATCCAAATTGAGACTCACAAAAAATATTGCATTCGTTTAGGAACTTAATTACACGAGAATATATCAACTGTTCAAGAATCTTAGACATCGTCGTCAAAAGAGAAATTGGACGATAATTACTTACATCTTGCTTATCACCTTTTTTGAAAATCGGAACAACTTTAGCAATTTTCATTTGACTAGGCACTATGCCAGTAACAAGGGACAGATTGAATATATGTGTTAAAGGAGACAATATCGCCGATATAATATTTTTCAGTAAAAAATTTGTAATACCATCATGTCCAGCACTCTTTTTTGCTTTCAACTTGAGAACTACATCCCTGACCTCGTATTCTTGGATGGGAGTAAAAAACACAGATTGAGGATTTGGATCAGTTAGAAAATAATGAAATACTTTATCTGTTACTGGGATATTACTAGCAAGACTGGGGCCTAAATCAACAAAAAAATCATTAAACGCATTAGCAACATGCACCGGATTTTGAATCAAGATACCGTGCTGAGATATTTCCTTCACTTGTTCCGATTTATCTTTAACTCTAAGAACTTCATTAATCACCTTCCACGTACACTTGGTATCATTTTTGTAAAGGTCAAACTGCCTCGTGAAATACCTCCTCTTAGCAAATCTCAAAGTTGTTGTAAGAATATTACGATAACGTGCATATTTACCTTTCGTATTTTCATTCGGATTCCTCTTGTATTTACAAAATAAATTATTCTTATGATTGATAGACTTAAGGAGGGATTTGGTGATCCAAGGCATTCTTGGTGTTTTTTTATAGGTAGAACGGGTGGATTGTCGTAAAGGCATAATTTCATCATAAAGCCTAGAAAATTTATCCATAAAAGTGTGAAATGCAGTTTCTGCATCATTATCAATACCAAAAACTTCTTCCCAGTTAGCAGTCAACAATCTCTCCCTGAGTCTATCGATGTTGCTCTCAGAAAAATCACGAAAAGTAAATCTTTGAGTCTTAAGACAACAGCTTTTCACAAGAGGAACCTTGGCGTATATCGGGAAATGATCAGATATATCAGATACTATAACACCAGATGATACAAACGAAATATCGTTAGAAAAAATATTGTCTATCAAGGTGGATGATGTATCAGTCACACGGGTAGGTTTTCTAATTAACGGTATAAGATATTTGGATAACATCAGGTCTAAAAATTCTTGGCAGTGGACATTTTCATTGTAATGAAGCAAATTCAAATTAAAGTCCCCCATGATAAAAATATTCTTTTGGTGTAGGGAAGGCGTTAGCAACAAATCAGAAAACGTTTCAAAAAAGTCCCGGAAATTGGAAGAAGGTGGCTTATAAACTTCACCAACTACAATATTCTTTTGTGTTGATATTTCAATTTCAATAAAAATACATTCCAAACTATCACACATTATATTTAAATCCTTCAATATTTTAACTTCCAAATTGTTTGTAACGAAAAAACCTACACCACCCCCTCTCCTGTCAAGCCTATTATTCGAATGAAAAGTATACCCTGGAATAGAATAAAATGAAGACGGCAAATTGTTTATCCAAGTCTCTGATACACCAATAACAGAACAATCAGATCTCACTTGATTTAAAAATGTTTCCAGCTGATCAATCTTTTTATTAAGACTTCTGATATTATAATGCAAAAGAAGAAGTTCACTCACAGGAGTCTTTTGCATTTGTTCAATCATTTCATTCACGGAATAATAATTAGTGGTGATGTTGTAAGCTAACCGATCATTGGGATCAAAATCAAATCGCAGCTCAGGTGTGGCCGTGTAAAGGGACGATAAAAATACAGCCTTGTCAGTACAATCTGAAGTCTCGGTCACAAGTAGGGAGTTTGTATTAACCTCATTAGCCATTGTGAATTGGATTACAACTAGTGGGGGAGAAAAGGTTGACAATAAAGAAACTATCACTTTCTAGCCGGACGGGGACACAAACTAGACATGGTTCCCAAACGTGTGACATACAAAAATAACACCTGTTGGGAGGTTTCAATATACATCGCATAACATATTATTGACTTTGGAAATACGAGAAAAGCATGACATTACTGTTTAACAAAGAGACAACTTGACATACTTTGCCAGAAACGGAAACACCGTGTAAATAACAATTGGGAGATTTCGTTACCAAGTAGCATATAAACATTTCAAAAGGAAGCAGAAAATACCTAACATTGTCATTATGGAAAGAGACATTTAAGACAAGCTGGTATGAAACGCAAACAGCGAGGAATACCAGTTGGTAGATTTCGATGCCAAGCAACATACAGTAAACAGAGTTCGATGCCAAGCAACATACAGTAAACAGAGTTCGATGCCAAGCAACATACAGTAAAACAGAGTACAAAAGTCGCGTTTATAGAACATTTGAAAGCAAATTTATAGGACCCCCCCCCCCACAGTATGGATTTTTTTTTTTTTTTTTTTGTAAAAACAGAGTACAAAAGTGTCGTTTATAGAGCATTTAAAAGCAAATGTCTGGGAGGTTAAACATAGTGAAAAAAAAATAGTATGAACGGCTATGATTATGGGTTATTATGGGAAGAGTTACATTTATATCATGTGAGGGGTATCCTCGGCGAGGGAGCGAAGCGACCAAGCAGGGGAAGGGTGTGTGTGTGTGGGGGGGGGGGGGGGGTACCCCCCCCCCCTCTCACGGTAGGGACTTTTTTATAAAAATGGAGTACAAAGGTCGCGTTTGTAGAGTATTTAAAAGCAAATTTCTAGGGAATTAAACATGGCAAAAAAAAATAGCGTGAAGGACTACGATTATAACATACGGGGTACATTATATGTGACGGTGTGAGATCCTCGGCGAGGGAGCGAAGCAACTAGCAGGGGAGGGTGTGGGAGGGGTTATCACTGTAGGGACTTTTTGTAAAAACATAATGTAAAAGTCGCGTTTTTTATTCAAATGTCTATTGAATTAAACGTAGTAAAATAGTAAAACATAGTAAAAAGTCACTCCGAAGGACTATCATCATAATTTCTGACAACTATTCATTTTGCTATATGTATACGGGCAGAGTGAGGGAGCCACTTTCACTTTGCCATTCGTCTGAAATGTCTTCATTAAAAGCTTAATCGTGATCGCATTGTTCGAACAATAAAAGTGTTTTTGTAATGTTAAATGGCATAGAAAAAAAGTAAAATGTAAGATTTACTAAAGGTATGTTTCAGGGGGCACACTCGAGGAGGCGAGGCCACCAGCTATTCACTGAATTTACTCATAAGTAAATATTAATGTATAGGTATTATAATGTATATCAGTAATGATTATGACTTATTATGAATTGACAACTTTTAGACAAGAAAAGTGCATTTATTGTTCATTTTGGTCTTTAGATAATTAACTAATTATTTGTTACAGGGGGCACTCGTCCCCCCCCCAAAAAAAAAAGAAATCATGGAGGGGGTGGGTAAGTGCCTCCCATGCCTTCTCTGCCCCTCCCCCCCCCCCGCTTCCGGCGCCCTTGTATGCAAATGTCGATTGATTGATTGCAGCAATATTAGTCGGACATAAATCAGTGAAAGTTTTAGGATAATCGGACATTTCGTTCAAAAGTTATGAATTTTTGAAGTTTCAATGCTGCCATGGATGGATAAGAGGACTACTACAATATATATATATATATATATATATATATATATATATATATATACATATTATTACTATTATTATTATTATTATTATTATTATTATTATTATTATTATTATTATTATTATTATCATTATTGTTATTATTATTATGTTCAGAACGATATGAAGATAAGAGCACATGACATGACATGAGCACATGACGTCTTTCCGAAGCCAGGGGAATAATATTGCCCCTATGATACGTCAGTAACAAGTCCCATGCTTACGTTAAAAAAAAACCATGAAATTATTATTATTTCCCATTATCGTTCTATTCGTGTGACATCACAAGGCACTGTAGAAATCTCCTCATCCAGCAGTGACTGCGCAAAGATTTAAAAAAAAAAACTTTTGAACATTGAAGGTTTCACTGATTATATGCCCCACTGATATTGCTGCATGCAGTTAATCACACGTTTATGAGTCTGTCCTTTAAGCAGTGCATCGCCTTAATCGTGGAATGTGTTCAAGACAGGTCGAAAGGTGTTCCAAAGTCCACGTATTGCCTTGTACTTTCACCCTCGATGATAATGTGAAAATAAGCCTGTTTGTATTTGCAAATCAGGTCAGATCATTGGTGTCAAAAACTAGCGGAGATCGGATAGACAAGTAATGACAAAAGCAAGAGAAGTGTAAAATAATGTAGCCTGAAGAGTTATAATGAGCATAATCGGATATTTCGGTTCTTTTGATGATGACGACGATGATGATTATGATGATGATGATAATAATGAAGATGAGAATCATAATAACAGTAATAGAGTGATATTGTATTATTTTGTACAATGCCTAGTATATAAATCCACCTTATGAAATGGTCAAGGCGGGTACATTGATAAGATTTTGTGTTATTAATGTGGGAATGTTTGAAATAATGACTATGTCGGAAAATGAAAGAAGAACAAAACAGGATATGTCCATGTTTGTTTGTTATCTATTGTGTGTTTTTTGCTTCTTTCTCAAGAAATTGGGAATTCGAGGGTAATTTGAAGAACAGGAAGGATTTATAGATTTTTATTTTCATTTTTATTTTTTATTTTTTTGTTTTTTTCTATTCATTTATTTATTTTATTTCATTTTTTTATTTTTATTTTATTTTATCTTTTATCTTTTTTCTATATTTTTTTCTTGGGGGGGGGGGGTGGACTCGGACGGGTGAATATTCCAGCTTCCGGTCACTGTAATTATATAGTAATGATGTATTCACAGACATTGTTCGGCTGGGGTTTCCTACGGGACAAAATCACAGTCCACACAGGCATGAGTAATATACGTGTCTATGATCTACGTAGGCCTTATGTATTGCACAAATTGACTTTGAACTTTTCTTCACGTAATATTCACGCTGCTTTCCCTTTGTATGTAGTAATTACTATAACATGTTTGTTTTTGTTGCTGTTTATTTGTTCGTCCTTTTTGTTCACTGGTCGTTCTCAGAAAACAATATTCCAATGGTGGAATTCCACCTGAAAACGTTGACCATCGTCGATGACAAGGAATTCGTCATCGACATCCCTCTCCTACCGGATGGAGAAGGTGTCACGACGATCACCAAGTATGAACTGACTGGATCCTTCGACATCGAGCTCGAGTTGGAGACTCCGACTGGAATGAATTTGGTCATCTTTCAAACCGAAGCAAAGTTTATGTCACAGACCTGTAAGTTGAGTTATCATTTCCCTTTATTAGTCAGATGTTAGTATACTTTGAGGAAATCAAAACCAAGGTAATATAAGTGGTTTAGTGAGAGCAGCAATAACAAGTAAGAACGTATTGTTTAAAAAATGCGGAAAATGGGATAATCTATTCTAGATTATGAATCTTTAAAGTTTCGGTGCCGTCGGTCGGCACAACAATGCAAAGAAAGTACGAAGAAAATTGAGCATTGTTATTTTCACTTTCAGGAGGCTGGGAGGGGAATATTAGTCTTTGAAAGGGACTAGGCCTACAGTACTGGTTGATGTGGGGATTCAGGTTTATAACATTCCTAATAGTGGAGCGGCATAGCTTGAAAAATTAGAGGAATTGTGCATTTTATGATAAAAGCATCAATTTTCGCACACATGTTGACAATGACATTTGAAATAAATTCAGATATTGGGCCATCGTAAATAGCGCCCTCAGCGGCCATGGCAGCCATTTTTCAAAATGGCCGCCATAAAATGCCATTTTTCATAAAAATTTACAAATTTCAGAAGGGAGAATCAATAAGATTTTGCAAACGAGTGGGAAATAAAATTTGAAATAAATTTAGATATTGGGCCATCGCAAATTGCGCCCTCAACGGCCATGGCAGCCATTTTTCAAAATGGCCGCCATAAATGCCATTTTTCGCAAAAAATTAAAAATTTCAGAAGGGAAGATCAGGAAGATTTTGCGAACAAGTGGGAAATAACATAAAAAATAAATTCAGATATTGGGCCATCGTAAATAGTGCCCTCAACAACCATAGCAGCCATTTTTTTCAAAATGGCCGCCATAAATGCCATTTTTCGTAAAAATTTACAAATTTCAATAGGGAAAATCAATAAGATTTTGCAAACGACTGGAATATAGCGTTTAAAATGAATTTAGATATTGGGCCATCACAAATTGCGCCCTCAACGGCCATGGCAGGGATTTTTCGAAATGGCCGCCATAAATGCCAGTTTTCGTAAAATTTTACAAATTTCAGAAGGGAAATCAGTAAGATTTCACAAACGAGTGGGAAATAACATTCAAAATAAATTTAGATATTGGACCATCGCAAATTGCGCCCCCTAACGGTCATGGCAGCCATTTTTTTTTTTCAAAATGATTGCCATAAATTAAATTTTTTATAAAAATTAATTTCAGAAGGGAAAATCAACAAGATTTTGCAAACGAGTGGGAAATAAAATTCAAAATAAATTTAGATGTTGGGCCATTGCAAATTGCGCCCTCAACGCCAATGGCGGCCATGTTTAAAATTGACTGCCATAAATACCACCTTTTTCTCTAAATTTACTAATTCCCGAAGGAAAAGTCAATAAGATCTTGCACTCAATTCAAAAATTCCGCTTGAAATATATCTTGCGCCTATGTATTACATTATTGTAAATAGTGCCCTCAATGGCCATTGCAGCCATTTTTCGAAATGGCCACCATGGATTCCATTATTTTTTATTTCCTGATTTCACCAAAGGAAAAGTCAGTAAAATTTTGCACACAATTTGAAAATTATGTTTGAAATAAATGTTTGTATTAAATAACTATAATACTGCTCTCAACGGCCATGGCCGCCATATTCCAAAATGGCTGCCATTGTCATCATCATTTTGTTTTAAAAAATGGTAATTTCTGAAAGAAAAGTTAGCAAATGTGTACATAAATTGAAAAATCATGTTTAAAATCAAACAATATATCTAGATTGCATTAACTCTAGAAATTGTTCCTTCACAAATTTCCAAGAAGAAAAAATTGCAAATAACGGCAATTTTCCAAAATGGCTGTCAGAGATGCCATTTTTTTTTTAATGAAGATGTCCTAATGCCGGAAGAAGACAATAAACATTTTTTTTTTTTTTGCGCAAGATGACGATTACAAACTAAGAAGTTTAGACATTTAGCCATCATAAGCTGTGTTCTCAATTGCTATTTCATCTATTTGTGAAAATGGCTACAATACACTCTTCTTTTTTCTATCAAAAAGAAAAAGAAAAAAAGAAGAAGCAGACATCCATGGCGGTCAGCATGGCCCTTGAGGGCGCCTTCTAAGAAGACCTTATACTTAAATTTATTTTTGAGCATAATTTTCAACTCGTTTGCAAAGTCTTATTGACTTTTCCTTCTGACATCAGCAAATTTTTGCAAAAAAAAAAAAAAAAAAAAAACGTGGGGGGGCATTCATGGCAGCTGTTTTGAAACTTGGCTGCTACGGCTGTTGAGGGTGCACTTTTAGATGGCCTATTATCAAATTCAGTTTAAATGTAATATTATTTTTTCACCTTTGTGGAAATTCTGATTGACGTCTGCAACTCTTTACGAAAAAAAAAGACATTCATGGTGGCCATTTTGAAAAATGGCTGGAATGGCCATTGAGGGGGCAATTTGCAATGGCTCAATAAGTTTACTTTTCAATGTAATTTCCCACCTGCTTGTAAAATCTGGTTGCCTTTCCCTTCTGATTTCAGTAAATCTTTTCGAAAATATAGCATTTATGGCGGCCATTTTGAAAAATGGCTGTCATGACCGTTGAGGGCGCAGTTTCCGATGGCCCAATATGGAGATTTGTTTCAAATGTCATTTCCCATTCATAACCAAAATTTCATTGACTTTTCCTTTTGAAATTAGCATTTTTTTTTTTTTAATGAAAAAGTGACACTTATGGTGCCCATTAAAAAAAAAAAAAAAAATTGGCTGCCATAGCCATTGAGAGCGCAATTTTCAATTGCCCAATACCTGGATTTTTTTTTTTTTGATGTAATTTCCCGCTTGTTTGCAAAAAAAAAAAAAAAATGGCTTTCCCTTCTGAAATCTGCATTTTTTTAACGAAAAATGGCATTTATGGCGGCCATTTTGAAAAAATGGCTACCATTTCCGTTGAGGGCGCAATTTCCAATGGCCAAATATCTAGATTTATTTTGAATGTAATGAACATTTATGGGCAAAATCTTATTAACTTTTCCCATCTGAAATTTTCAAAATCATCGAAGAACTGGCACATTATTCTGTTATTAGACAGATGGACGTTGAGGGCGCAATTACCAATGGCCAAATATTTAAATGCATTTTGAATGTAATTTCCCACTTGTTTGCAAAACCTTACTGGCTTTCTGAAGTTAGCAAATATTTTGAAAAAATGACATTTATGGCGGCCATTTTGAAAAATGGCTGCCATGGCCGTTGAGGGCACTATTTCCGATGGCCAGATATCTAGATTTATTTTGAATGTAATTTCCCAATTGTAACCAAAATCTTATTGACTTTTCTCTCCTAAAATGAGCAAATTTTACGAAAACTTGGCATTTATGGCAGCCATTTTGAAAAATGGCTGCCATGGACGTTGACGGCGCTATTTTCGATGGCCCAATATCTAAATCTAATCTTAACGTTATTGTCAACATGTATACGAAATTTGGTGCTTTTATCACAAAATGCACAATTGTTCGGCTATGCCGCTCCACTATAAGTGAGACAATGAGAGACCTCTTATGAAATATGAAAGAGCATGTAATTTTAAAAAGGATTCAACGTTTATTTGATGAAAATTGGTTTGTTTTCAAATCACTGAGATATCCACTAAAAATGATAATAATGAAAGGCGATAGGCGACGCCATTTATTAGGATCTCTTTGTTTCACCTTGTTTTTGGACATGTCAGCCATTTCCAAACCGATTTTCATCAAATCAACATTTGATACCCCTTAGAATTGCATGCTCTTCGACATCTCATGGAGTGGTTTCTGAATATCTCGCAAAACGTTAAAAGCTAAATCCTCATCTCGACCAGAACTGTACAGTCCCGTTAACATAAGCGAGATATGCAATAAAGTACTTTTCTGTGGAATTTTCCTCACAAAAATGTTCTTTATAGCTGCTGTCCTATCATGACGTCATGGACTGTAGTAGTTTTCTTATCTAGCAACGGTGGCACCGAAACCTTAACCAATAATGCATAACTTTTTGATCGATTTGCAGATTTCCCCCGACCCTTTCACTGAATGATGTGTTCTGCTGATGTTTAGCCTGCTTTCACTCAATCTACATTCACATTGGGTTTTGATACTTTAAAGTGATTATGTCGCACACGCTTCTAGACATTATCAGTCCCCTCCCGTTGAAAACTTGCGTATTTATCCTGTTTTCTATTGATTTTCCTACTGAAAACAGCTCGACTTTGTATGTACAAGTACAACCCGTCGACCCCCGAACAAGCCACCGTTATCGCCATAGCAACAGTGTCATCATCTGCGCAACTCTGCATTAATGGCATCAGTCCAGCGCCAGTCAGTGTGACGGTACGAACAATAGATTCAAACCATTTTTTGCTTTCGAATTCACATTTTATTTGTCC
Organism: Diadema setosum; assembly: GCA_033980235.1. Taxonomy (NCBI): domain Eukaryota; kingdom Metazoa; phylum Echinodermata; class Echinoidea; order Diadematoida; family Diadematidae; genus Diadema; species Diadema setosum. The sequence goes on along the minus strand of CM067077.1, from coordinate 28,720,242 downwards.
TAGTCATGTCGTAAACTGAACATGTGCAAATTTGGGTAATGATAGGCAATGAGCAATACGAGACAATATAGTGCAGCTCGAAACAAAATAATGATATGATTTACATATAGAGAGCATACACTTGGCGTTCAACATGGCATGTATGACATGCGCATATAAGATAGGCCCTACCCAATGCCTAAAGAATATAGTCTTACTGTCGCTATGCCTACTTTGGTTCAAGATTCAAGATTCAAATATATTTTCACTTCCATCAAATAAACAAATAAATTACGTATGTACAGGATATTTGTAATACTTGCAGAATGTGATTTGACAAAGTACATTATGAAAATGAGAAGCAGATGAAAAAAATGCAATTATATCTTTGTTAATATATACATAAAGCGTACAAGTCAACTAAGGATGAGGATGGAAGTGGAGGGTCCCACTAAGGAACAGAGCTTGTACGATATGGGACCCTCAGAAAATACACAAGACAGCAATATAAAACAAAATAAAACGAACCGATGTCAACTGACATCAAGACAATTGGGAAGGGAAAAGAAAGAAAAGGAAAAAAAAGAACAAAAAAGGAACAAAAAAAGGGGGAACTACAGCACGTGCCATTGTGGACGCAAGCAATCTGGATTGCATAATGCAAAATAAGTGATGAAATACAACCTGGATTCAATATAGCGCAAAAAAAAAAATATATATATATATATACATAATTATATTGGTAAAAATGCAGGAGAAAGAGAGAATAGACACATCGATACATGCAGAACACTGACAGGAACATAATTATAAGGAGGACTTATGTAAAAATAATACTAATAATAAATTAATAATACTTTTTTAATATTCCAAGAAAATAATGATGACTTAACTTAGATGATAAAACGAAAATAACTCGGTTGGATGTTGTAAGATTTCAATAAAAATAATTTCAATTTATTCTTCAAGGCGTTCAGAGATTGAGCTGTTGTAATAATTTTATTGTTGTAAAGTGAATTCCAATACTTTGGCCCATGGTAGATGAATGCGTTTTGAGTCAACAAAGTTCTCAGAAATGGCAAATGGAAGTTATTTGATCGCCTTGTTGGATAATTGTGAACGGATTGATTTCTTTGAAACATTGTTTCGAATGTATTTGGAAAATTATTTTTGTTATAAAATGGTGAAATGATGCGGGAGATAAAAAATAGTTATTACTGAAATTCATTTAATTCCTTAGTCTTAGAAGGGAATCTACTTAAAAACTAAGAGCCTATATAAAAGAACAAGATCTTTCAGGATAGAGAGAAATAACAGATTGATAGAGAGAAAAAAAAAACTTGGCACAAAGTTAAAACATTGGAGGTCAGTACAAACGAAGTATATAAACACGCATAGCCTATACAAATTAATAATGTACGCACATATTTACTACCGTAGCCGATATACTACTATTATTATACAGTAGTTGAGGTTTATCAAGTTGGACGCATAAACCAACACAGTGGGGGATTTAATGTTTCAGATGTTTTTACCTGCATCGCGTGGCAAGTGCATACCATGCCAATCAGCCGAAATCGACATTCACTCACATCAACTCGCGACACATATACCACATGTTCGCGCACGATACATTAATCTAAAAAAAAAAATCGAGTTAAAATATTCCCTCTTAAAGGAGTGAATACAAGAAAGAGTGATTTTAGAGGGAAATTGGAGTGAATTTTGAGTGAAAATGTTCATTTTCACTCCTTTTGGAGTAACCTCAAGGATCACTCCAAGATTTTGGAGTGATCCCCGAGGTCACTCTAAAACGAGTGAAAATGAACATTTTCACTAAAAATTCACTCCAATTTCACTCTAATTTACATTTTTTTTTTGTAATCACTCCTTTAAGAGGGAATATTTTCACTCGACTTTTTTAGAGAGAAACTGCCTTAACTTTATTGTAAGCCATTCGCCTGTCAAATCGTTGTCATTGCAAGACTTATCACAGCACAACGCCACAAACACCAAATTTGTTTGGTTCGACTTGATACGCAATTACAATCGTCACAACAAATATTTGATACGAAAATGAACATTTTTCTTTTATAATGTCAGTGCTATCAAATATTTTGCCAATTTGCCAATGCATAATATATTTCTACGTATGTTTCCACCCCAGAGCTTCCCCGATTTCATGAAAACAACTGGTTCATCTCGCCAATCGATAACTCCAAACAACAAAATGTTTCGATGGTTAATCGACACGCATGATCAACAGTGGATAACATCACTATTGAATCAGGGTAAGTTGTGTGTCTAGTATTTGGAGTCGAGCTGTCCTTTACACCCGTAATCGTTAATTTGAATTCATCAACTGTTACTAATAAAGCAGGGTTATCAATAACCGAATTGTATATAGGGATGAGTAAATGGCGAGTTGTGGCGGGTGTTGCCTGAATCAGACACTAACGGTAACTGGCGTAAAACTTTTCATGTAACTCGAGATAGTAATTTGTGACAATTAGACGCGACTCGGTGTAACTCTTCTTGAAATCACGAACAAAGGGATATTAGCCCTCAATTTTTGATCAAATTCTAAACTTCAATCTCCCTGCAACTTGCCGCAGTTCGTGATAAACTTGTAATAGACTCGCATTATTCGTAACACAATCGAGATGAACTCTAAAACTCGCAATAACACGCCACCTTCAAGTCTATCCGAGGAGGCCATCTGAATTTCCACGAGTGGAGCTAGGCCTACTTAAGCACTAGATTGTGTTGCGAGTCATGTTGAGTACTCCGCTCTTGGAAACTCCTTTGGCACTCGGATATATTTGGAGGAGGCGTGTTATTACAAATTGTATATAATTCGTCTCGAGTTTGTTAATAGTAGGCCTAATGCGAGTGTACTAGTAGCATTAGTTGCGGCGAGTTGCAACGAGTTGGTACAATTTTAGAACATGCTCAAAAAATGAGGACCTGTTGTGACGAGTTACGCCAAGCAGAGTCAAGTTGTCGCGAGTTATCCAAGAGTTTTACGCGATTTATCGCGAGTGTCTCATTCAAGCAACTCGACACAACTCGCCATAACTCGCCTCTGAATCATTGGACTCTGTGTTTGGTTGTAACCGCGCTTTGCGACAGTAATGACAATTCTTAAATTTCTCCCATATTTCAGACATTTTAATACCAAATTATCTCGTCTGCCATCAATTATTTAACCCCCATCCCTATTAGACAGTACATATTTAGATACTCTCTTGTACTAGAAACAATAGCTGTGGTTTATGCACATAGCAGTCTCAGGCATACTACAAGCATCCCTCAATGATGACCCTGCACCTCCCTTTCACATGACTTGACATCAAAGATGATATTCCCTATGATCTGTCAGTATTACAAATGTATATCAATATGTCAGCATTAGAATTTTTTTACAGTATATTGATTATCTATCATAATACTAATGTATGTTTTTTCTTAATTTATAATTTCAATTTGCCAAGCAGTTGTACAGATATATAGGGCCCGTTCAAAATGCTTTTATGTATTTCATGAAGTTTTAAGTTGACATTGGCAAACAATTGTCTACATCACCATTCTTTACATTTTTTTTTCTGTGTGTGTGTCTGTGTGTGTCTTTATGTGTGTGTTTTCATTTTAGGTGTGTACCTGGGCGGCGACTCGGGGAATGATATGCTGGCGATATTGAGTAACGAGAATTCCTTCCTGAAAGTGAACGAGCAAGACGACTGTACCGACAGCTGTACGATTAAACAATCCACCGATTGCAATGAAGCCACGCTCTCTCAAAATTGATCGCGATTGATCCGAGTCCAACAGTCACGATCTACGATTAACCAATCTACCAATTACAATGGAACTACACCCTCTCAAGGTTGATCGCGATTCAAGTCCAGTAGACACGCCGTACGATTAATCAATCCACCGACTAAAATGAATCCACGCCCTCTCAAGATTGATCACGATTGATCGAGTCCAACATATGTAATCTATCGTTTGACCGACAGTAGAGTCTTAGCTCAACGGAGCCAGTCTCAAGTGAGCTATTGCGATCATTTTTTTTTATCGTCCAGTGTCTGCTGTGTTGTATCTTATGCGTAAAATAGTAAATTTCCAGCTAATTCTTCAGAAACTTGTAACAAATTTTCACCAAATTTGGTAGATAGCACTCCCATGATATTATATAGAATCTCCATTTGTTCAAATTGGCCCCGAGGGCCGTATTGGACACAGATATTGTTCCGGGGAAACGTGCACACACATACACGCACGCACATGCACACACATACACACACACACACAAACCAAGAGGCAAGCCACATCTCACTTGTCAGAATTTCACGCGACGGAGTTCATCGTTGTGTGTTTTACTTTTTATATGTTGACAATAAAGTATCACTCGCACAGGGTATAAAAATACAATAATTTCGTGAGTACCCTCCTTGAGATATCAGAAAAAATGGATATTGATGAAGCCCACCCAAACTTCAGTTCTAAAATCTGGATGAATTAGGTCTCAATTTCATGCTTGCTTAATTCCTCAACTTTTAGGTAAGATATATCAATGTAGAACTATATGATAAGAATAATAAATTGACATCATTCATATTGGTAGTAATGCATATTGGTAGTAATGCATATCTCTTTGATAATCATGGAGAAAATATCAGACTCGGTTGTTGTTGTTTTTACGGAAGAAGATTTCAATATGATTTTAGTAAATGCAGGAAAAATACGTTCATGCTTAATTATCAACGAAATGATTATCCGTCGCATAGTCGAAAATATTTCATAAATTCTTAATTTAATCTGTGTTTTGTTTTGTTGAAAAAATGAAAATAAATGAATTGATTTGACTCTGAACGAGGAAATTCACCTTCAAAATATATAAAGCTCCAAAAGAAAGAAAAAAAAATCCCTACAGAACGTTCCGAAAATGACAAAAATTGGATAAGAAATAAAAGTATGACATTTTGAAATATTACATTTTTTAGGAAAACATTTCTGGACTTGTTCATAATATGCGAGTACGCAATTAATGAGGGAGTTAACGATGTCATGCCCTCGTTTTATTTCCCTTTATATGAAATTCGCATTTAAATAGTAATTTTTACCAGTAAAAACACATTTCCATACCACGTATATATGTATATATCAGAGGTAACGTTTGTTCTTTCTTATGTTGGATGATTTTAAATCAAGTTTTATACTTATACATTTTAAGTATGAGATTTAAGATTCATGTCATTTCTATATGTTAAATAGATAAGACATTTGAGAGTAGGATATCATCAACTTGCCGATTTGAATATTCATAACGACTGGTCAAGAAGTGTTTTCTAAAATTTTTTTGCATTTTCAGAATATAATAACTTTTTTATTTCTCATCTGAATTTGATCACTTTGCACTTTTCTTAAGGAATTTTCTTTTCCTCTTCTAATTAACTTGAACAATGTTTGGAGTGGATTTGTGCTGAAAATGTTACTGTTGAATTCCGGACCAGTTTGAGATTAAAGTATTTTAGAGAATCTTATGATATTGTGAATTTTTGGTAATTTTCTCAAAAATACTTCTTTAACATTGGTAAATTCGGATATACAGCCAAATGAGTTTATATTGTTATTACCTCACATCTTGTCATTGCCTGTACACAAAATCTCGTAATTTCCCGGGTTTTTTTTTTATTGTACAATTTATTGCAATTATGGTTCTAGTCACAAATCCTAGTATATTTGACTGCTCAGTACTTTGAGGTTATTCAGCCATATAGCAGAAGAAATATTACGTTTTACATTTTATTACGAAATAATTGAAGTCTTGTCAGATTTCTGTACACAATCGAATTTGTGAGGGAATGACACCCGGTACCTCGCCCATGAGCATATGTGTATCAACTATATGAGACCTTTAAAAAACAGAAATTTTATATTTCTAAACTTTCTTAAATTATGGCCAGCTTTGGTCAAATATTCGTATAAAGTGATACATGCAAACGTTTACTCTTTCTTTTTACACTAAATCTTCTATAACTGGCAGCAGAAATACAAAACAGACGCACAAACAAAGCAGACCACTCGCAGACCACGCATCTCATGTTTTGTGCATTCAAGACTTTCGACCAATTTTCCGTAAAAGTAAACCACGGGAACAACTAGCTGTCAAAAAAAAACCCTTCCTATCAACTTTTTTTTTCCATTTCTGAATTTTCTATTTCTACTCCTTCATTCATGGAAAGGTAACATTTTGAATGATAATTTGACAGGATGTCTGTACCGGAAACAGATTATGAGCATGCACAGCTTTGCATTGACAGATTAAGCTATAGACAATTGAGCGGTTGTCATTTTGAAATAGCCTGTCTTTATATACATGGGTCTCTTTTTCCAATAACACAATGATTTTGTTTACTCACTTTTACAGAGGCGATGCACTTACCACTTAAAGATGTTTGTCGATATATTTTGTATTGCAAACTCATGACTTCTTGTTATGTTACTAGAGTATTTGGAAGATTTGATGTGATTTTTTTTTCTAATAAAATCTAGAGTAAGTAATTGAAATGCCACGAGTGTTAACGAGGGATAGAACTGTTAATTTGTTGGTGCCTGATATTGCGTTCGTGAATTCTGGATCATGCACGGGATGTACTTTATAATATATATATATGTCCATGGCGGTGCTTCGGCGTATTCAAAGTATTTTATCCTGCATATTCAGCAAACAAACAGTATACACAGGAACACATACAAACACACGCATGCACATACGCGCGCGCACACACACACACACTCACGACACTTGACAAACCAAGGTACGGCATTCATTACACACAGCACTTTGTGACAGAAAGTTGAATGTATTTTAATCATAATTTTATCATATTGCAATTTTGCGATGGTACCCGTGAACATAATGGTGAAGTATCGAAGAGTGTGGTCCGCACACCATTCATAATGCGATAATCACTGACTTACCTTCAGAAACCACATTGAGTTGTTTCATGCTATACCTTATATACTTACATTTCAACTACAATACGGTTCTATTTATATTTCGTTATTTATTTTATAAGTGCTGTTCATAAAGGCAAGCAGTCAGTAAAGGCCATTTCCTCTCTTTAGTGCTTTGGGGAAACGAAGAAGAAAGTGAGACTGATAATCTTTAGCTGTCGTTACAGAATGTTATCCAGCCTATATTTTATATTTATGCGTAAATGTTACATTTATTCTTACATTTATGATCATATTACAAAGATATGAAGACCTGAATATAAGAACGACCCAAGTCCAATTTTTGGCCAAATTCAGTTTGACATGGGAAATTGTAGCTTATTCATGGACTCATCTTATGTATAAATATCTCTGACAAGATGTGCCGTTCAGTCGGAAATGGAAAATTTCCCGTCTGACTAGAAGATATAAGAAGAAGAGAACACCTTGTACATAATGAGTTAAATAACTATTATAAGAAATATTTTTTTTGTGTGTGTGAAGACGTCCAAAATGCAAAAAAAAAAAAATGAAGAAAAAAAAACATAATATGTCAATAATGCTTCCATTCTGACAGGACCATGTGCAGAAATGTATGATAAAAGTAAATTCTGGTTGACTCTCAACCTTCCTATATCCTGTCACCACGGAAAGAGGTACCAGCAGTTTCCCCTCCACCACACTTCATTCAATCTATGATTTACATAGTTGTACGTTATTGATAACAGCAGAACAAAAAATAATTCTGAAAACTAAATGACACCGAATGAGGTAAATGTTACGGAGTGTCACGAGAAAATGGTTACACGTCAATGTCATGAACTCTAATACCATTTCATCGAAATTTGACCAATATTTTGTAAATATACGAGTGATTCTGACTTCTCTATTCAAACTCCTGTCGATATTTTCTTGTACGGCGTTGCCTTCTCCAGAACAGCAAAGTCGAACGCGGAGTAACAATTATTCCCGTTACGATGCTGTCGACCAGGAGGTGATCTCCTTGTGTCAACTAAAGTCCTGCAATATTTCTCATGCGACATGCGATCTTAGTCCTCTACCAGGGCTTGACCACCGGTCAAGGTGAAGTAGTGACCCCTCCTCTTCAAAAGCTCGACATGACTTCCGCTCTCCATGACGACGCCGTCTCTGATGACGGCGATGACGTCGGCGTTCTTGACGGTGGAAAGGCGATGGGCTATTACGATGGAGGTTCGTTCTTTCATGGCGTTGTCGAGCGCGTCTTGCACGATCTGGAAGAAAAAATACACATAGCCATATACTTTTTTTGAACATAACGATCTAATAATAAATGGAAGTGTTTCTTTGATGTTGCTGTTGCTGCTGTCCTTTTTTTTTTTTTTGCAAAAATTAAACCAACCGTATCTTTGGCAGCTAGGATACAAAGCTAACTTTACATAGTAATAGAATGGAAGGTCATTGATAATGAAAGCGTATAATAGTCACAAGTAATGTTACGTTTACGTGTTTACACTCTTCACATCAGAGAAATGGGAGCTGGAGAACTTGGGAAGGATAATGGACACTTGCAACTTATGTTGAAGTGAATACTATAGTTGCGATATTCAGCATTAAGATTTCACTGACCTGGTATTGAATCCGAAACCACCAAATTTTGGTTGTGGTTGGAGACATTCATATCCCATTATTGCAATTACAAAAACAAATTTTTAACAAATAAGTTAGACTGAAAGTAATCGTAAAGAAAACAGTTACACACAACAGCATGAACGTAAGAGAAATAAACAGATGAACAATGTACATGTACTGTGCAAGGAGGGTAAGGAATTTCCTTAAAGGGTCATGAGTAACCTTTTGTATACGTGAACGGGATGTACCATGTCTTTATCTCATGAGGTGCAGTAAATGGTATCTTATTTATTCTTTGGGGTTATTAGTCATAATTCAATGACGTGATTGATACAACGAGGAATTGTTATACAGCGAGAAGTGACTTCATGTCAGATAATACACTTAAAAACAAAATGGACAGGCTGCCAACGGCTTAGAATGAAGTGATATACAGTATTCACACACGTGTAGACAACAACATCAGATCTTGTCTTGTGTATCGATGTAATATCATAACACCAGTCAGTTGGGAGTCTTGCTTTCACGTCCACACAATATATCGGAATTAATTATATTCTAGTAGTGTATCTCCCTCCTCGATATGAACAGTTTCTAACCCGTTAAAAGGCAATCTCTGTATACTGTAAAAAGGCACTTCACTCCCTTCAAACCAGTCCCTGTAGTTGTGAGTGATCTGGAAGACGAAATAAATAGTCAAAGATTCCTAAATTATACCTTTTCGCTCTCCGTGTCGAGGGCTGACGTGGCCTCGTCTAGGAGGAGGATGCGGGGGTTCCTGGCCAGAGCTCTGGCGATGGCCACTCGCTGCTTCTGACCCCCGGACAGCTGGGTTCCTTTCTCACCCACCAGAGTGTCGTAACCCTGTCATGAACCATACAGAGGTTTTCAGTGGTTAAGAGGAAACCTTACTGTCAGACATCAGGATTAATCCGTAGAAAGACGTTTTACTTCACCCCGAAAACTCATGCTTCAGTCCTTCGAATCAAGTGTAAATGATTTCAGATCTTATCGTGTACAGAGTCATATTTTTTTTAGGCCGGATTGTATACCTTAAGCGTTATATAATTTAAGATGAGGCAACCATTGTTAATCAAAATTCGTTCTCAGAGAGAGTTTGAATTCCCCACGGAAATTACCAAAGCATTTGAGTTTCAGACATTTTTTTTTTTTAAATATGATGTAGCCACATAATGCGAAGAGGATTTGGAAGAGACAGGTGAAGGAGGAGCTTGCTAGGACGGTTTGCTTGAGAAAGGAGGGCGCCCTAAAAAATCGGGTAAAGATGATGAGGATGTGTGAGCACGCTTGCGGTAAGAGTGAGGTAAGTCCGACCATAAGATAGCGGAAAACCCCATGTCAAAACTGAATAACGATGACGATTAAGATACAGTCTCAAGCCATCCCTGTGTTAAAGGGGATGCTAGTAACTGATCAGTGGGAATCAATGGGAATGTTGGGGATGATTATTCCAATCCTTGTGGAATATAATGTACTCTTAAAGAGTACATTATATATCTATTGTTGTGTGGAACTTATTTGCTTCAGAATGGTCTCATATTCAAGTAATGTGCAGTTCAATGTTTACATGTTACCATGCCTGTACAGTGACGGGGCGATCGTTAAAGGGCCGTTAACATGGTTAACATGTTATCATAATGTGAAATACACCTTTGTGGTTTTCGATTTCTATGACCAAATCTCCTGCCGAGCTCAATCGGATTAAACAGCTATATTGAAGATGCAAATCGTAGTTGACTTATCACAGTGAATAGATCTATTAATCATGGGTATCACACGACTGCAAAGGATAGAAATTTCAAAATAAATCTCGATCGCTTTGGTAATTATTGTCAGTTATTGCAAAACCTCACGTTAATTTCTCTGAAAACGTTAAAGGTAGGGAATCCCATTTGCATGCCTTAAATGAAGAGTTGTATAAACACAGTGGTATGTTGAAGAGAGTATCAGTTTAGAAACTCCCATAAAGTATTGAAAGTGGAAGGTAACATTTAGTACATTCTTATTGACCGTTAGATTTTGAATTGAATTTTTTTCGGGGCTCACCGTAAATTCCAGTATATACATTACTAGGCTACCTTTGCAGACCCATGCACTGCATGTGTGTCCATCATGTATGTTTTATGAATAAAGTTCATCAAAACTTACAAACATTTCTATATACATTCTTGCCACACAGTCTATATGTTATTACATCAGCTCTTATACTTTTAGATTTGTGTTTATAGATAAAAAATACAGAAGACTGCACCAAAAAGGCTTAAGTGTGGCTGACACACAGAACTACTGAGTAGTTGAGTTTTGTGCATTATTCAAATTGTAGATAACTGTTGACTTCCAAATTTCTAAGCAGTGGCCTAAACAAGTCTACTGAGGTTCATATTTAATGTTTTGCTGCATTTTAGGAGTTCTGTAAAAGGTATCCCCTACCTTAAATATGAAAATACATTTGACATTATGTAATACCAGATTGTCAGAGATGCTTACAGCGCTATAGGAGGGGAAGTACGGTTTTCCTCTCTGACACAAAATATTACGTTTATGATTGATTTAAGGGGCGAGCAATATGTCTGAGCCCTGTTGCGTAAAAAGATGAAGTCAACCTATAAAGTCAAATACTACTGCCAACCAGAATTTAGGATTCAGAGACTTGTGTTTCATTATCTAACTAATGTTTGATATCAACTTTTATGCAACAGAGCTCTGATTTCTTTCTCCTAGGTCTCAAATCTCACCATGGGAAGAGAGGAGATGAAGTCGTGGATATTGGCCATCTTGGCCACTCGCTCGACGCTTGTCATGTCCATCTCTTCCTCCACGCCGTACTGGATGTTCTCCTTGATGGAGCTAGCGAAGAGGATTGGTTCCTGGCTCACGATGGCCATGTTGGCTCGTAGCCACTGGATGTTGAGGTCTTTGATGGACTTACCATCCACAGACTGTGAAGGAAGATTAGGAACGCTGATATGCAATAACTTGATGTACTTTTGATTAAAATCATAACTATTTGCTATGATTAATGATTAATGAAATGAAATGGGGAGTCATTGCTTTTAAAATGAAAACTGGAAATTTCAAATCTACGAACTGTATGGCACTTTGTGAGGGGATAACATTATGACATCATTACTTGCATAATTATTCATTTTGACTGTTCAAGAACTGTTTTTCTGAGGAATAAGCGAAACTTCAAAATAACTTCCTTGTTTTTCATACGATTTTGATCAAATTGCCATTGTGCTAAGAACATTTTACTCCGATTTTCAGATTAACTTTCAACTGCACTGGAATTCCCTTCTAAGAGGCCGACTTTCCCATCTTTATCAACTCATACTCTCGTCTTTACGTCTACATATTGATACGCTTCTGTTTAGACCACTGTACTGACCACTGTACCGTCCAGCGGGTCGTAAAATCTCTCCAGGAGGGACACAAGGGTGCTCTTCCCGCACCCGCTCTCCCCGACCAGGGCCACCGTCTGTCCCGGTCGGATCGTGAGATTTAGGCCTTTCAGAATCGGAATATCGGGCCGAGTCGGGTAGTTGAACTTGAGATCGGTATAACGTATCTCTCCGTCTACGTCTTTCTGAAAGAGCAAAAAGCAAAACAAAAAGAAACAAGAGAGAGAGAAAAAAAAAGAGTCTGAAAGTCAAAACTGTACTCTTAGATTCGTTACCACGTCATCCTGATTACGTCGCAGAAAACACCAAGAAAACTACCGAACAATGTGATTTGTAAGAAAGATTTTCAATTAGCAACTGTGATTGGGTACTGGTATTCTTTCATAAATTTGGAAGAGAATTAACTATCTGATGGTTATTACTTCGGTCTTCAGAATTGACCTGTTTTGTCAATGTTTTGTGTTCTCCACGCGATGCTGTATTTCAAAGCATTTTTTTTCCTTTTTTACCATTCACAACGACTAATGGTCCTGCCTTCCTCTTGTGTTGTGTGAGTTCTGATATATCGATGGGGGGGGGGGGGGGGGGTGATGGCATATCATCGGTGTGTTAGAGTCCGGCGATCAATAAAAGAAATAACAAAGCAATAAGATATCGCGGTATAAGCTAACACTTCAAGCAAAAAAAAAAAATGACCACGAAGGCAGGAAGTCTAAAAGTAATCTCATTACGATCTAAAACCGCAATAATCAGAAATTATATAAGCTCTGTTTTAATACTCGTTTGATTTTAGTTTATCTATGATTTGCCAGAGTCACAAAGCATCTCACCAACATGAACTCTTTTATGATGGAGAAAAAACTTCGTCCTTTTTAAACAAGACAGGAATATCAGTATAACACTAGGCAACAAAGCGCTCTGTTGAAAGACGAAAGCGGCGTTTGGTTTCGTTTTCGGAAAAGCTTAAAACGAAGCGGTAGCGTCTGCCATTTTTGACAAGATGATGTCGTAGCAGGCATACCAACAGCAAGTATAATCTTTTACAGAAACTTGTAAGAACATTGTTACGAGAAAACAAACGAAAGGAAAAAAACATAGCCAGAGAAGTGCGTAAATTGTTAACATTTCAAAGGAAAATTATAAAAGATGCAGGGTGCTGAAACTCACGGGTGTGGCACCGCGCGTGGAGTAATTGTCGATCAGCGGCTCGGTGGCGAACAGGTGCAGGAGGAGATCGGCCGAGTGTCGAGCCTTGGCATAGTCTGGGAGGAGGGCCATGGCACGACCCACAGACATTCCACCGAAGGCGAGACCAAAAATCACTCTAGATGGGGGAGAGAATTGATATCCAATGATACATAAATATCTCAACTTAGTGAGGGGAGTCATGCAAATGTCGAAGGATTCGAAGCTGCGCTATTGGTGATCAAATGTTCGAATTCGGTTATTTAATTGGCTTCTATGTAATCGTATTTTTGTGGTGGTTTGCAGCATTTTGCTTAGTTTTGTTGCAGTTGTATACTCACTTGAATACGTCGTCTCCGTCCATTTCACCGATGGACACCAGATAGCCCCCGAAGCGGAAGGACACGGCGTAGATGAAGAAGATCATTGCTTGCGAGACGGCGAACCCGAGGCCGTTCATCTGGCTGTTTATTTTGCCCTGCCTAATTGGGACGAGAAAAGACACTGTATTTGAAGGCTAGAATGAGTGACATTTTGTCCATCGGGGCTGTACGTGCGCAGACTGTGTGTATACATTCGTTTTAATATCGTTTTACAAATACAGATGACTTACGAACTAGATATGTTGTTGTCGCGCCGTAAATAAATAATTTTTATTGAAATAGATATCAAAATAACAGCTACCTTCGAAAATGATTGTATGACTGTGAATACACTGTTCTTTTATGGAGTTAACCTTTTTTGTTGTTTTTGGATCGTTCTTTAATACCTTCTTCATTTGGAATGTGATTATAAAAATTCCATATGGTTAAGATAGCAATGACATTAGAAAGGTTACAGTGGTCAGCAAAAAAATTTTTTCTAACTCAAGTGAGATAAGTGGGGTAGTTTGACATGCTGATGGTAGAAAGGTTTCTTAAATACTTGTATGGTCGTTGCAGCTGTTCGTCGTAGTTCTTGATCATTCGGTCTTCCAGTGAGAGCGCCGCCACCGTCCGGACGTTTTCTATTGCCTCAGCAGCGATCTGTCGACAGACATCGATTTGATTTGTGCTAAGCTCCATATTATTCAAGCATAGTCGATTTTCAGGCATAGAGGTACTGCAAAGAATGTCAGTCCCTACAATTTCTCAACTTGGCATTCGAGTCCATAATAATGACGATCGAGAAGTTCAAGGGATGGGAGAAGGATTTATTGTTAAAACTCTTAAGATAACATCATCGCATTGTTCCGACAACAACCGACAAGATTCTGTAAAACGGGGTTTTTAAGAAAATTGAAAGACTTCCATCAAAATAATTTGACCCTGCATGGGCCCTTCCTTACATTTCAACATAGACGGACATTGCGGACATCTATTAACAGCTTTAAATATCGGATATCGGCTTTAACAATATATTACTGATGAGTTTGATCAGTCGAAGCATACTATATTCTGCTTCACTCTTTGTTGAATGGAATGAAAGAAAAATATTGTTTCATGACAAAACAAGTTAACGCTATTATTGTCGATATGAGATTTTCGACTAAACCCGCTGAAAAAAGAATAAGGAAAATGAGAAGAAAATAAAAGAAATTTTATCACAACTTCAAGAATAATCCCTGTGATACTTCAAGTGAGGTACTAGTATTTCTGGAAAGGTTTTATTTTGCTCTGCCTGGTGATGGACTTACATTAAAAATGTATATAAATGGCGCTTAGCCCGTTTTGGAATCAATATCTTTAGTTCCACACACAAATCGCAACGCAAAAAAAAAAAAAAAAGGGGTGTCACTTGCGGGCGTGGTCGCATGATTATAGCGAGCTTTTAAAAGATCTGCGACGTGAACGCTAAGAAGACGCAGTCTCCCAGCGGCCCGGGGTGGACACTGAAAACAACCCTCTCGCGCATGTGCAGAACACGATTTTGGGACTAATTAACAGAAGAATAAATTTGCATAAACCATGGTTTAAATTTAAACCATCTTCGTGAATTCGGACCATTAAGCCGAGTACCTTCCCAGATTCCTCGATGAGGGCAGCATCGCGGGTCTGTGAACCCTGCAAGATCTTCATCTGCAGGCCGCCGGTGAAGGCGAGCACGGGGAGACAGGCGAGGATTAGCAGAGCCAGCTTCCAGCCGAAGATGAACCCGATGGCGAGGGCAGCCGTCATCGTCACCAGGGACTGTACGACAATGCTCAGTCGGGCACCGGTCGCCTAGCAACAGATATGATGAAAGAGTTATTTCTGCTCATTCAAATTCTTTGCGAAGTTCGCAGTCAATTTACACCAATTACACACACGCGCGCTTACACACACACACACACACACACACACACACACACGTCATGACCGAAACAGGCATCACAAAACCTCAGTACACTTAAAAACGTGGGGAATTTGCATGTATGCCTCATGTTATTACTGTGTGTGGGTTATTGCATACGTATCAATATCAAATGCTACAAATAAACAATTCAGATCGGTTCGGTTCAGTTTATCTTTTTTTCATCAAGCAAAAAAAAAAGAACAAAGTATAATCTAACATAAAGAACAAAGTATAATACAATAGAAAGAAACAATAAGAATTAAAATTAATGAATTCTTGCATCGATCTGTTTCTATTGCAACTGATTGACAAATTGCCCTACACAACGTAATTATGAACACAGTTGGGGAAAACTCCATTGGAGAAAGAGGTCAAAAATTGTATTCGAGCAAAAACAAAAGTTTGTCATAACTTGTATTCGTTATATCAGAGCCCCATTCACGAAGTTTGCACACCACAATAGTAATGTAATTCGATTTACGTCTCACCCCTTTAACGTTGGAAGCGTCCGCCGACAACCTCGTGGCGAGCGCCCCAGTGCTGTGGGAAGGCTGGTCGAAGTACGCTACGTCCTGCATTATTACAGAACAATTAAGATTGAGGAAAATCATGAATATGTAGAGCAAGCAAGGATTAAGCAAGCTAGACAGACAGACGGTACAGACAGAGAGAGAGAGAGAAACAAGGGGCAGATAAATAGGTTAGATTACAAAACATAGATTTATAAATCATGAATAGATAGATGATTTTGGATAGATTAGAGGGATGGTGCATCAGTTTTGATTGAGATGGTCGGTTCAGGTTTTTAACTTTTTGCAAGATAATTCGAAACCACTCACTAAAATATCTAAGAACATACAATTCTAAAAGGATTAACTGTTTATTAATTGATGAAAATTGGACATGATGAGAACAATGTGAAAATGTAATAACAGCTGTATTGATGTTTTAAATCAATTGTTAATTTTTCCTCCGGACTCCATATTTACTAGTGTCTATAAATACAATACTTTCCATGCACAAGTTCTTTGCAATAAGTCAGCAGCTAAAGCATAAGGCAAACATTCTGGCCGTCAGGATTTCATGCAAATAAGAGATCAAGCTTGAAAACATAAGTTTAACCAGGACTGCCAACTTTCCGACACTACTATGGAGGTTACGGAGAGCAATTTGGTGAAACTTGTGTTTTACTACCATCTTTACCAATTGATCACTGAAACACCGGGCAGCGCTCGTCTTTTTTATTCCGTATAAAACGCCCGAAACTGCCCGTCCGTTTTTAAAATAGTTTTATGATTTACCATTTTGTGTTTTCATATAGAATATATAATTATGTAATTTGAAAGGTCAAAGGTCAACAAAAGCATGTCAGAATTACTTCTGTGACACACCATTCTCTTAATAGCCTTTTATATAAACATAACTTATAATAGACAAAAATGAACAAGTTGTGAGCTATTTTACATAATTTAGAAGGTTGTCGAAATGAGAGCAATGTTGCTGTACCTTCCAGGGAACCATAGGACATCGTATACAGAATCTTCACTTGCTAAACGGTTATCAGACATAATAATACCCAAAATTAACGGGAGACACTATTCTCTTGCCGGGATATAAATAGATATCTAAGTGTGAGGGGGGTCTTCCAGTAAATGATGAGGAAGACTGGGAAGCTCTGGTATACCAGGGAGGTAGAAAGAGAACATCTCCTTGGGTGTACTCGTCACTTGATCGTGGAGTGCGTCTACTGCGGTTGGGGTCATCCCATGAGACCGACACCCACGAGTCATGCAGCCCACGAGTTTGACAATCAAAAAAAGTCCACGAGTCATACATCCCACTAGTCATACAGCCCATGAGTTCGACACTTGACAAATTACGCTAATGCGTTCGACACTAGATAAACAGCCCGCGACTTCGACGTAACAACACTGGCATGACTGGGCTTAACTCATGGACCTTGTTTGCTTAGTGTCAAACTCATGGGCTGTATGATTCGTGGGTGTCGATCTCGTGACGTGCACCCCTGCGGTCTATTACCTGTCGCAGAATCGTCCAGAAAGCCTTACGGCGGAGGCGGAGTGTGAGCTCCTCACCCGACACGGCGAAAGCACTCCCAGTCACCGTGTTGCAGATGAAGAGAAGCCCGCCCAGTGCCAGGAACATCAACGACCAGAAGATGGCTTCCTCGCGGAGCTCATCCGGCGGGAGACTAAAGATCTGTCAGTCAGTCAGTCAGTCAGTCAGTCAGTCAGTCAGTCAATCAATCAGTCAGTCAGAGAAAAGAGCGAGTGATACGAGAAACATTGACAAGATCACTGTGTAAATTATGTCGCCATTTTTTTTTCGAAAATATCCCTTAATTTTGCATCGATGTTTAGAAGTTAGTTTGGAAACTGTATCAAATGAAAAGGAAGACATCACTGTCATCAAAAAATTGACTGGTAAGATCACAAAGAAATTGACAATTTTCTTTTGAAGATTGTTTGAATTGATTTGAATTGATTGGTAAACATGAATTGATATGGATGTAACCCTCGCACGCATTCTGCTGGGCGGAATCCCTTTATTTGCACAACTGTTCATAGGTTAGAATTTATCTATCTATCCATCTGTCTATCTGTCTATTTATCTATCTATCTATCTATCTGTCTATCTATCTATCTATCTATCTATCTATCTATCTATCTATCTATCTATCTATCTCTTTTTCGTAAATCGTTCGTAACTTAACGAACAGCTTTATGAAACACCCCTGGGTAAATTTAGTTTAATTCTGCACGCATAATTGCACATTTTGCATGAAAGACAAGAGTAACAAGGAAAACACTCCATCACTCCAATGCAAGGCTTGGGTCGTCATCAACCGTCCTCGTCTTGCAACTCACCGCGATGACCTCGCTGAAGACGATTGCGAAGGCAGGGTAAGCGATTCCCTGGATGCCGGCGAAGATGCAGCCGACGAGGATGATGTGCCACTCGGGACCATTCAGCCTCAGGATCTCCATGTAACCGACTTGCCGGACACCTTCCTCCTCCGCTTCCTCTTCCTGTTGCCATGGTTACAGCGAGAAAGAGAGAAGGACAAAAACAAAAATGGCAACAAGGCACGCAGCAAATTAAGTGAGCCAACAAGGTTATACATAATCACTGTGTATAGCCCCCTAGACCATAGTGGCGAACTATGATAATGGTCATACATACGGTAGCCCTTTCCATGTTAGCGTTGTTTTCCCAGAGGAACCTGCCATGATTATTACCCAAGCGCTGGAAGATATTTATCTACACTCCCGTGTCGAAAGGAACAATCATAGGTATAAACATAACTATGGTCCAAGAACGTAAGCCGAAAAAAAGTTACAAAATATACGATGTGTAAGTACAGACAAAACAAAAAAATCAAGCATGTGACAAGTTAATGGGAGACAGTAATTACGTAGGCATTGTGTACTAAGAGAAATTCGGTATAATCTGGTAAAATAAGTTGCAACGGAAAGGTGTGAAATTGCTTTTGAGAAACAGTAATTGAAGTTAAGGATTTTGTTTCTGTTGCTAATGTATTGAATAAACTTGATGCCGAATATAAAATGCTATTTCTAACTATAGTTGATTTTGGCTTAGGGAAATTAAGAATATCTTCATCGTAAATGGAAAATGAAGTGTACAAAATGTACCTCCTCCTTCTCACTCTTCCCGCTGCTGGCGGAAGAGATCTGGCGGGAAAGTTTCTGCGAACTCTGGCGAGATACTTGGCGGGGAAGCGGACTCGTGACAGATGCCTGTCTCTCCTTTGATGTCGCAGACGACTCTCCTGTTATCGATAATCATCCATTTATAGATTTTGAGAATCATGATTGCAATACAGTCGATTACAGAAGTAAGTGAAATACTACAAAGTGAGCCAACAACGATATAAGACAATCGTCATTCTAGACTTTTCCTCGGCTAAAATATAATGTTTGCTGCTATGTCGAATAAATGATAATAATAATAATGATGATGATGTTGATGATGATGATGACAACAATGATAACAAGAGCAATAATAATGATACTACTACTACTACTACTACTACTAATAATAATAATAATAATAATAATAATGATAACAACAATAATGATAAAAATAATGATAATGCTAATAAAACTTCTAATGATTTTTCTGTCCATCCGCTTACCGGCGCCATCCAAAGCTTGAAGCGTGACTAGCTGTTTGTAGACACCACCTCTCTTCATCAACTCGGCGTGGTTTCCGAATTCCGCAATGGTTCCGTTGTCGAATGCGTAGATGACGTCCGCATTCTGGATTGTGGTGAGACGGTGAGCGATGACGATAGTGGTGCGACCTTCCGATGCCTGAAAATAGTAGCAGCAGTTAAAGTACAGATAAGATGATAGCTATGTAGTGTATAATGGGAGCGACACTGATTTTAACAACTGCGGTAGTAATGACCATGGTAAAAAAAAAAAATGATAAAGTAATGAAGATAATAACATGATTGCGGTCATCGTTATCATTCACATTGTATCATCTGTAAAGGCGTATATTTGGAAAGGAAGAAAAGCGAGAGAAGATATTTGATACGCTACAGCCATTGATAAAATATGTTTAAAGGGATCGCATAGTTTTGGTTAAGACTTAACTTCAGGCATTTATCATTTCTGGTGAGTTAGTGAGAAACCTCTTATGAAATATGAAAGAGCATGTAATTCCAAGAGTGATTCAATGTTTATTCGATGAAAATTGGTTTCGAAATGGCCGAGATATCCAAAACAATGTGATCCTAATAAAGTGTGGGACTTACATTTTATTACGATTTCTTTTGTTTTATTTTGTTTTTGGATGTTTCAACTATTCCAAACCCGATTTTTATCAAATAAACGTTGAATTTCTCTTAAAATGATTAAGTCTGCACTCTTTCATAAGTGTGTACTATATCATAAGTGTTTTCTTGGTATCTCGCAAAAAGTTAAAAGCCCAATTCTCATCTCCACCAATACTGTGCCATCCCTTTAAGCTATACAGTTGCCCATTTTCACTTTGGATTCATTCCTTAGTTTTGTTTTTGATTCGCGCGAAAGATGCACCTAATGTACCTTCCGATTACAACTGTTACCATAGATGGGTGGCATATCTTTGAATTAACATCTTACTCCACGCTCGCTCCTTACACATCCTTCCAATATATTCTGCATTCTGCAGTGTCTATAGTCTTTAAGAAGCCAAAAATTTCATCGACAGTAACAATGGTCCTACCTTGTCCAGAGCTTGCTGCACGACTTGCTCGCTCTCCCTGTCCAGGGCTGACGTGGCTTCGTCCAGAAGAAGAATGGGCGGGTTTCTCACCAGCGCGCGGGCGATAGCGACTCTCTGCTTCTGTCCCCCAGACAGCTGGGCGCCGCGCTCTCCGACCATGGTGTTATAGCCCTACAATGTGGTAGAATCATGAAGAAAAATGAAAGTAAAGGACATTGACCATTTCGTTTATGGATCCAACGCTAAAACGCATCGCTAGGGAAGTATTGAAAAAAATGAGAGACATAGAATAAAAGACCCCAATCCAAAAGATAGATAACAAACATGGAAATTGAGCGCAATCAGGCTATTGAGAGGGTAAAAGCTGGTTATATGACCGTTATTTGAGAACAAACATAAAAACAATCACACAATTCATGTCCCAATCTTAAGACACAAAAAGACAAAAAAGTAAACATATTTTACAAATTAAGAAACATTCACTGATGACTTGAATTTGCTGTTATATACAAACATCAGAGGCCTACAATCAACTTCTTAATTTTAACAACTATGACAAGCGAGACTGATAGATTTCTTATAACCTGTCTCAGCAGATTTAAAGTAGGCCCTACATGTACGTAGGCGGTTATTTCACTATAAATTAATAAACCTTCAGTACAATGTGTCTCATGGATTTGTCCCAGCCGGTAGCAAGATCCAAAGGACCCGGGTTCGATTCCCGAGTCGAATAACTGGGCCATGTTGCATGTAATAATACATTCTCTCAGTAGAAGGAAAAAGCTCTGTTCATCTGAGTCGGATGGAACATAAAAAAGAGGTCCCGTGTGTGAGAGAGAATCACAACTCACGCACGTAAAAGATCCTGCTTCGTTCATTCATCGCAAAGAGCAGGGTGCATAACCCAATGAGGTGGTGGTCCCGCCTCACATCTAAATGGACCCCATTGAAGACCAGCTAGTGCAGCTGCAGGACCTGCATAGGGGCTATCCAGCCATCTCATCAAATGGAAAATGACACAACCCCCACCCCACCCCCACCCCACCCCCACCCACCCCCCCCAAAAAAAAAAAGAAGTGGTGGAGATCGTCACCTTGGGAAGTTTAGAGATGAAGTCGTGGGCGTTGGCCATCTTGGTTGCCTGGACGATCTCCTCCTTCGTCACGCCTTCGCGCCCGTAGGCGATGTTCTCCTCGATGCTGCAGTTGAAGAGGATGGGCTCCTGGCTGACCACGCCCATTTTCTCTCGGAGCCATCGGAGGTTCAGCTCGCTGATCTCACGTCCGTCAACCAGAATCTGACAACAGTTCAAAAGACTAGTTTTTTGTCTTCTTTCATATTTATTCTTTGGCAGATCGAAGAGAATCATCTCTCATATCATAGTTGTCACCATTCATGTCATGAGAAACAATATTCTAATCCTACCATTTTCTGTTCAAAAAGAAGGAAAAACGTACACAACAAGTTAAAGCTGGATTGATGCAGAGACGTTTCTTGAATATAGTCAACTTCTGCAAATCTACATCTGATACATGTATAGTCACAGATTCTAAATGATAATACCACTGTCAGACAAATTTGAGTTAAATGCAGATTTAATGGTGCCCTAACCCCTCCCCGCAAAACGAAAAAAAAAAAATGGCGACTGGTATGCCTCCGCCATAATGCATAATTCTCCTAATAGCTCTATAGTATGTCTCGGCAATGTGTGATGACATTTTAACATAATTAGCAAAATAATGAAATGACACGATTGTCACAAATGTGTTTGAATATTAACTTTCCTTGAACTAGGTTTAATTGGGTGAATGGCTACACTTTCTGAAAGAGCAGTTATTTGGAGATTTTAGGATTTTTACTTGACTTTTGACTCCTTATAAGTTTTATGAATTATTGAGTAATTTTCAAAGGATGGAGAAAACGTATGTTATCAGTATTAAATAGTAAATTGTTAGCATTTTAACCTGGCCTTTGACCCTTGACCTTTGACCCTATGACCCTAATATTCCCAAGAGAATCACTGTCAGGAAGAACATGCATAAATATGTATTAAGTTTTATGATGATACCTTGAGATATGGAGGAAGAAGTGAAATTTACGACTTTCACATGACCTTTGACATTTTGACCGTTGACCTTTTTGGCAAAAGACTCCCCAGAGAATCTCACCTGTGTAATACATGTATACACTAAGTTTTAAGAAAAATACTGCAAGCATTGCATAAATATGAGGGGAAAAGTGAAATTTTGAGGAATTAACCTTGACTGTTGACCCCTGACCTTTGACCCCATGACCCTAAAATTCCCTAGATAATCACTTCAAACCAGGACATGAATATGTACCAAGTTCCAGACAATACCTTGAACCACTTCCGAGATATAGAAAAAAAAGGACATTTTAACATTGTCATTTTACCTTTGACCTTTGAAATTTGACCTCATGACCCTTAAATCTGTCTAGAGAATCTTCATTTGGTAGCACATGAATACACTAAGTTTCAAGAAAATACTTTCCGGCATTGCATAGATATGGGGGAAATAGTGAAATTTTGAGCATTTGACTTTGACTTTTTGACCTTTGACTCTGAGCTTGTGCATCCAGAAGTTACAACTTCGCCCACTCATTCATACACATGACAAGTTTCATTAGGATACCTCAAACGATTTTTTTTTTTTTTTTTTTAGATACGCTGTCCACAAAATTGATTACGGACGGACGGAAGGACGGACAACCCGAAAACATAATGCCTCCGGCGACACTTCGTGGCGAAGGCATAAGAACATGAAGAAGGAGAAGAGTATTGTAATCACGTAAATTTAAAACACTGGTAGAATTTTGTGTTGTCACCCGCCAAAAGCACGCTATCGCGTTTGATATCATATCAGTTCAATTATTTTTCCATTTCTAAAAAAGTCATGATAATCAAATCACAAATCATTAACACCATAATCATTACTTTTCTTTTAAATACAAAAATATATATATAAATTTACATGTGTAACTTCTTACCCGTCCTGCATCCTTGTCGTAAAACCTGAGCAGCAGGTTGCCGGTGGTAGACTTGCCACACCCACTGGACCCCACCAGGGCCACGGTCTGCCCCTTCCGGATGCTGAGATCCACGCCCTTGAAGATCGGGACGTCGGGTCGAGTAGGGTAGGTGAAATGCACCCCTTGGAACTCGATGTTACCAGTTATCTCGGCCGGTTTTTCACCCTTGGTAGATCGGGTATCTATTTCCGGATCCTGGAAAGATGCGATACGCCTAACACATGTAACACCACTCTCTAAAATAATGTAGTAGCATTCAGATGAGGAATAATGAAAATCTGATCGGATCTAAGTAAGTAAGAACTGAGAAGTAAAATCGACAAATTTCCACTGTTATATAGAGGCACACGTTATCTCATATTCCGCTAAAATTCATTAGGGAACATTGGCATCATTAGCGAGAGTCGTTTATGGAAAGGACAGCAGAGTTGAGACAATGGATGATGATATGTATCTTAAAGGTAAATTCTGCACCAAAGTTGCTTCAGAAAGGTCTCTGTTGAGCTTGGGTTTGGTGTATTGTTTGTTTGTTGGTTGGTTGGTTGGTTGTTGTTGTCGTTTTTTTTTTTTTGCTGTACTCAATGATATCATAATTTCGTACAACAAACGGCAAGAGAAAGTAGGGATGATTTCAATTGAAATGGAAAAAAAATATCAGGGGGCTGTATGATTGAGGATGGTTGAAAGTGTAAAATTACGACTTCCACTATCCGTCGCAGTTTACCGCGTCGATGATGTCGAAGATGGTGACAGCAGCGCCTCGGGCTGTCGTGATCGACGAGAGAGACGGACCCAGGTTCCCAATGGAGAAAGACCCCATCATGACGCAGAAAAAGACCAACATGACATCACCACCTGACAATCGCCCGTCAGCAACTAACTTGGGACCATACCTGACAAAAAAGGACACTATTTTGAGAATCTTCGAGATGTTGTTTTATGTATTATTCTAGGTATAGTTATGACCAAAACAAAAAGTGTAAACAAACGCACTCAGTTTTATGGTATATATAAAAAATAGATAAAAGATATAGATAGAAAGATAGAAAGAGATAGATAGATAGATAGATAGATAGAAAGAGTGGACAGACAGACAGAGTGATAAGGAGAGTGATCAATTACGTATTCAAGCCAGGTTTCAACTTGAATACACATGCTTTTAATGCATTGATTACCTCGAATTTTTATTGTTCAATCAACCATGCAAGATAATGTGTATCATTCGTATACATATTATGATCTGTTGAAGAATGAAACACATGAAACAAAAATTGAGACAAATAGGTCCTGAATAGATAAACAGATAGATGGACAGATAAATAAAAAGTAGAGAGATAGTAAGATATTAATATAGATAGATAGATAGATAGATAGATAGATAGATAGATAGATAGATAGATAAATAGATGGATGGACAGATAGAAAGAAAAACATAAAAATAGATATTGGTAGATATACATAAAAATATTATCGTAGATAAAAAGAGAGCGATAAACAGAAATATAAAGATAGATAGATAGGTAGATAGAGAGAAAGATAAATAGATAGATAGATAGGTAGATAGATAGATAGATAGATAGGTAGATAGATAGACAGACAGAAAGAAAGATGAAAGCATAAAAAGATAGATATATAGACAGATATATAGATATAAACAATAAGAGAAAGATAGATTGATAGATAGTTTGATAGAAAGATGGACAGAAAGATAGATAGATTGATAGGCAGATAGATAGATGATAGATAGATAGATAGATAGATAGATAGATAGATAGATAGATAAATAGATATCTCACCAGAATGCCAAGGAATAGGCTCCGAAGACGATGAGCATGGTAAGGCCCAAACCCAAGCCTTGGGTGACACCTTTCATGACTCCAATCTCCTTCGCCCCTTGTAGCTCGCGCTCGTACCTGTTAATGATGGGAAGTGGATTGATGAACATATAGTCAAATGCATACATGAATGAAGGGATAAATAATAAATACATAGATAGATACATACATAAGTCAACAAGTAGATGATAAATATATGAATAAACAAATATATACAAATGAATTAGTAGATAAGGGAGTGGATACATATTATGTGTATCCATTCATCTATTCATATCCGATTACATCTTAATTATGTTTATTTGTATGCTTATATGATATGTATACATAACTAATTAAATGGACATAGTAACTAATAGTAACTAATATAAAAAATGTACAAAGTAGATGTTCTTGCGTACGGCAGAAAAATGAATATTAAGTTCATGAATTTATCATTATCATCATTATCTTTACACATATAGCGTATTTGATAATAGGCCTATACTTATTAACAATACTCATTTATAACATACCACTATGTTTATATAGATCAAGGTGTAGAAACCACATTGCGCAAAACCTGTTAATTGATATTGAATACCTTTTCGGCCTTATTTGCTTATGTGTAGGTTTTATTTAATAGTAATTCCCCCTGCCGGTGCCTGCTGTGGAAGGACAATGGTTACGCAAAAGTGATGAAGTCGTCGCATAAATTCCTTGAAATTATGATAACAATGGCAGTGATGATGAAAGATATCATTACACTGTAAAAACATCGGTGTTAGATTTAACACCATGGGTGTTAAATCTAACACCGATCAAATTTCAATAGAGGACCACACCCACAGGTGTAGAAAATGCAGTGTGATGGTGTTGAAAAGTGTTCACCTGACACTTCGTGGTGTTAATTTGACACTGTACCTGGTGTTATTTTGACACTGTACTGGTGTTAATTTAAAAATGACACCACATGGTGTTGATTTGATATTTGTTGGTGTTAATATCAATGGTTTAACACATGTCCAGATTCAATAAGAGACTACACCAGCTGGTGTTACTGTGGTGTAAATTTATTTTCACATTTTTTCGAAAATCTAATATTTTAATGTAAAATTCTTGATCGTCTTGTTTAAATTAAAAATCAACAAGAAGTGCAGTTACTTCAACAGTTTTATATTTGGAAATGACACCCGGAGGTGTTAATTTAACACCATAAATGAGCACCGAAAATTTAACACCAGCTCGGTGTTCACTATTTAACACCGGACTTTTTGCAGTGTACTATCATTATTCTCAACTGTGGTCACCAGTGCTCTTGTTCCTGCAACAGCTCGTCTCCATTGATCTAACTTTCAAAATTTTCATCAGCATCATGAGTAAAAGAATTAATCTTTAAAACTATCGTAAAGCCTTGTCTCATGCAGACAAGGAGACGGAAACCACGAATCAGGCATCAAAGTAGACAATTGACAAAGCTCTTCTCCTATTAGGCTCATCCCCAGTCACCTCTTCACTTCTTTCTGCTCCCCGCCAAAGGCAATGACGGTCCTCACGCACGATAACACCTCCTCCGCCACGCTGCCCGCATCGGCGTATGCTTGTTGCTCCCTTTTGGCGAATGACGTCATCCTCTATATACAATGTATGTGCAAAGACCGAATTATATAACAGATTGCATAATCTTGATACCGGGCATCATTTCTCTTTAAAGGGAAGGTAAAGTCTTGGTGGAGATGAGGATTGGACTTTTAACTTTTTTTTTGCGAAATACCGAGAAATCCCTTATGAAATGAGACAGAGCATAACATTCTAACAGGAATTCAAAGTTTGTAGATGAAAATCGGATTCGGAATGGCCGAGACATCCAAAAACAAAGTAAAGCAAAGCAATCCTGATAAAAGGTGGGTTCCACCTTAAATTAAAATTGCACTGTTTTGGATATCTCAGTCATTTCAAAACCAATTTTCATCAAATAAACGTTGAATCCCTCTCATGCCCCTTAGAAGTTCATGCTCTTTCATATTTCGTAAGAGGTTTCTCATTATCTAAAAAAAAGTTAGAAAGCTTAACTTAGGTCTCAACCAAAACTACATTGTATACGATCCCTTTAAAGTGAAAGTACAATTGGTTGAGACCTAATTTCAGGTTTCTAACATTTTTGCTGAGATACATTGCAATGAGAAACCTCTAATGAAATGTGAAAGTGAATGTTCTTCCAAGAGGGGCTCAATGCTCACTTGATGAAAATTTCTGTTGAAATGGGTGAGATATCCAAAACAGAGCGATCCTATGGAATATAAAGTGGGATCCACCTTTCATAATTCAGTTTTCCAGGATAATGAAAGAGCACTTAAATAACCGTTTTCAGAAAGCAGGAGGAATAATTACTACACTTAACATAAGAAATGTCAGTATCAAGTTGATGGAATGTGTAATCTTCATGAAAAATGAATTTTGTGGAATTCCCTTTATATTTTCTTAATGTTATTGTCCACACATGACGTCATAATATCAGGTAGTCTCCTCATCCAACAGTTCCAACGCCAAAACTTAAAAAATTCAAAAACTTTTGTATCCATTGCCCGATGTTCCCCAAACATTCACTGATGTGTTTTACAAATGTTGCTGCTTTCACTCATTTCGTATTTCTCTTTGGGTTTGGGTTTCCTTTAAGTCTAAAATAGTGACACAAAGATCGTGAGATACTCTCCCAACTTCTCGATTTATATATATATATATATATATATATATATATATATATATATATATATATATATATATATATTTATGTCCGACAAGTCAACAAGGCCAGATCCGAGATCTCCTTATTGTTTCAACTTCTCTTGTCAGAGAAAACAAGGAAGCAAGATAAGGCTAGATGTGAGGTCTCGCTACCTCGACCTCTTTGTATTCGAGAAAAGGAGAAAGCGAGATCTGAGGTTTCGTCTTCTCGACATCTCGGTTCCGAGAACATTGGAGATCAAGGCAAGGCGGCGAGATGTGGTTTTGAGATCTCGCCTTGTCGCTTTCTCGGACGTAAAAAAAGGAGAGAAGGCCAAAAATGACTCTGAATTCGTGATGACACTCATAATTCTGTGCTATTAAAGTGGCGTTTATTTTGGCAATGATATGACTGCCACTTTTAGTGAGTTATAAAATCCCGGCTGGAAAATAATAGGGAGCTTTAGATTTGAAGCGCGGACGTTTGAGACGACGCTTGAGCTGGACGTTCTCCTCTTCCCCGCGTCGTGGTGGAAAGTAGCTGTAGATTGCGCTGTTCATTAAAAATAAAATGGCGCCACCAACATAGGATCGGTGCATCAGGTACTATAGTATACAAATAATGACTGCTATAATGGGCACAGTTAAAATTATGGGCCCAAGGTGATGTGAAAACCATAACTATGCCCGAAGCGAAGCTGAGGGCATAGTTATGGTTTTCACATCGCATACGTAATCAACGCTGATCGACAGCGCGGCGGTCGTATCATTGGTGCGTACAGTCATGATTGTGATCTACACAATGTATGTCTACACGGTATAGTACAGGGTTGCGACTGTCTGTCTCCTAACGTATTTACAGAGCACAGTTAATCAACTGTGTGAATGACGTCATTTTGATCAACAATGGGGCACAGCTATTTTCATGACTCCCCTTTTAACCAATCAGATGAGAGGATTCTATATACTAAGAGGTATAATATAATAGCTACTACGTCGCTAAAAATAGCCCTGAACGCGTTACGGTAGTGAAAACTCAGGTGCGAGAGCTATAAATAGATCGCGTCTGATTCCAGATTCGGCGCATGCTCAGACCAGTCTTTTTTCCCCTCTGGACGTCCCTGTCGCGAAAATCTAAAGCTCCCTAATTTAAAGCAGCGACCGTCCATACTCACAATGGACACAAAGGATCCTGCAAGGGCCAAGAGAGGTGACATGGAGAGGAGAACAAGGGTCATCTCCCAGCTCTTCCAAAACGCGATCCCAAAACCTTGAATAAAGATAGATAGATACAAGCATATAGATAGATAGATAGATGGAGGGAGGGAGAGGTGGAAAGAGAGATGCGCAAATAAAATAAAATGTTAGTGAAATATATACATGTAATATATATATATATATATATATATATATATATATATATATATATATATATATATATTGAGAGAGCGAATTCATACATTTCTTTCATAAACGAGCTAGTTTTTTTTTTTATCAGAATCCAGTCAGAGCAATCGTAAACATGCTTTCTAAAACCATAACTTCCTGCTGTTTCAAAGTTCGACCGAAATATTAGATGAAAATATATCTAAAGAAAGATACGAAGGAGCGGTTTCACTGTTAAATGAAAGAGATATGTATGTTAAGAGACCCAAAAAAGTATTGTGTCTTTTCAGAGAGACGGGTGGTGGGGGATAGTGACAGTGAGAGCCAATTGATGAAGGTTAATAATGGTTAATGAAAACGTTCTCTTTTATTAATGAAAAACACACGGGGATTTAACAGAAAAGATTATTCACAGAACATTATCTTCTTAAATCACCACTTTATGACTTGGAAGAATGAGGTTGTTTGAAAACACAGTTGAAGTTTCTGTGTATACACAGGGACAGCACAATTACTGCAGGTCAATTTAGTAACTGAAGTGGGAAAACAAACGTTCACGTTCTGAAAATAAATTGCCTATTTAGAAATAAATAAAATATTTAATGATTCATAGGTTTATGATATTTCTGTAACAAAACAGAACCTAGAACAAAACAGAATCCAATATAGTCCGATGAAAGACAGTTTTAATTCTCCTTAAACATTTTCTGTTCCAGGGACTTGGGGCAGTATGCACAAAGCTATGTGGTCTTATGTGCCAGTGCCAATTATGGGTACTCGAAGCACACACAGGGTTAAAGGGGAAATCTAGTCCAATTATAAGTTAGTGTGATGAAAAGAAAGAGTAAAATCTCACAAGTTTCATGGTAAAAATGTGACTGATCTCGGAAGAAAAATAAGAAAGTTATGACATTTTGAAGCTTTGTTACTTTCTGCAAAAAAAAAAAACAAAACGTATGCAGCGGATATGAATATGCAAATGAGTGAGCTAACCATGTACCCTCACAATTTTCCATCGATCGAGTACACAAAAGATCTTTAAAATTCCATGTCTCTGTCATTGCTGAAACATGATGTTTTTCCTGGTTGAATAACTTCAGATTAATGTTAGGATTTGGGCCTTAATACGGGTACTGAAATTTTTAAGGTTGTGAGGGGATGACATGCTCACTTTGCAATTTGCATATTATTCATATTGACTGTTCAAGGATTATTTCCTCCCAAAATGGCGAAACTTCAATATGTCATAACTTCTTTATTTTTCGTCCGATTTTGATCAAAATTATACTGTTGAACTCGTAATTTTTTATAAGAATAACTTATATTTGGACTGGATTTCCCCTTTAAGATACACAAGCAAGGAATGATGAACTTGATAGAATGTCTCAGATATCAGACTTACTGGCAACAAAAGTGGCTACATACTGCAATGTAATGGATATCTTGTCTCCCAAGCCCTCTTTCACTCTCTCCATATCACTGTAAATCAAAGAACAAACAAAACAACGAAACCAGTGGACACTAGAAAGCACATCATTTCTACCCTTATTGTGATTCCCACCATAAAAAAGGAGAAAATAGTAATAATGACAATAATAAATCTTACACATGTTATATTCAGACAGTGAACAGGATGACAACGAAGATTTGATTATATTCCTTGTGGCATTACCAACTCATCCTAAAATTTGCAATAAGATCTATTCATAAGTTTATAAGTTATTTTGCAAACAAATAAACAAACAAACGAACGAACGAACAGACATGAAACATAGTCAAACAGTATGAACAGACATGTCAATGCCGGCAACAAACATAATCTCCTCGGCAGAGGTAATAATCAGATTATTCTCTTCCACGCGGTGTAAGTTAAAAACTAAGGAACAATTAGAACAAACTAATACAATGACCACCGATGACAAAAGAGATTAAACCGAAGAGGTAGGGTTGTATCTACCAGAACACATGGGCGTCACCAGGGGGGGGGGGGGGGGGGGGGGGGGGGGGTCACCCCTCTTCAGACAAAAAAAAAAAAATCTGTCTGCGAGCGACCTCAACGCCGGACGCTAAATGATTTTCTTTTTTTTTTTATTATTTCTTTTTATTATTTTCTTTTTATTTTGCACCAGGAAGACAAGGGAAAAAAATCGCACCCGGGCTCTGACAACACTGATTTAATTTTGCAGTTTTCACTATTTATCGACCGTACAGTACATAATCGTACGGTACGGAGCACGTTCACGTTTGCGTTCAACAGCTTTCTCGTATAGTATGCAGGATCATCAACCCCGGAGGACAAAGGGGCAAACGTCACCTTATCAGATTCTCGAAATGAGGATTTTTTTTTTCCTTTTTTAATAGAAATCTGTCCAAATATTTCATTCTGCAACGGATTGTTGAATTTCAATTCTGAAAATGCAAAATCTCTGTCGTGTTGGAGGGGCTACCCCTCACACACGCTCCTCCATACACTTAGAAAACTTCGGGGACTGACGAATTTCAGAATAATTCATTAAAAAACATGTTTGATATATCTGTCACTTGATTTCAAATATTTTCCCTCATTCCGGTGGCGTAACTTTCCAATCCGCTGGAAAAAAAAGGAAAAAAGAAACTTACCAATGATGGCAATTTAAGGTTTAGTAAACTGCTTTTGAAATCGACATGAAAGGACGATCAAGAAATAAGATATTTTTCTTTGATTTCTTTTAACCATCATTAAAGAGGTATATAGTGTAAAACATTGTTCAAAAAGCCCGTAGCCGACAAAGGATTGTGATTCAGCGTGATTCCTGGTTGGCATTCTGAATATAAGCAGGATGTGCGCAGTGTACTCCGAACAGAAACGGCAAAAAAGATTCTTACGCAATGTTGCGCAATGTGATGTAGAATGCACACCTTGTACGTAGCGCTTCGTTAAAGCTATAGATCATTGATTTTGCAGTTTGCTTTACAGACAAGTCTTATATCAAAATGCCTTGCATTGCTAATAATAAGACTTGACCTGATCTATTTCCTAAATTTTCCACGTATATAAAACACACACCCACACACACACACACACACACACACACAAACAAACAATTAGGGGATGCTCTAAAGTTCAGATTTTGGACGTCTTTCCCCCGCTTGGTCACTTCGACGCCTCCTCCCTGGTCATAC
Organism: Diadema setosum; assembly: GCA_033980235.1. Classification (NCBI taxonomy): domain Eukaryota; kingdom Metazoa; phylum Echinodermata; class Echinoidea; order Diadematoida; family Diadematidae; genus Diadema; species Diadema setosum. The sequence goes on along the minus strand of CM067077.1, from coordinate 28,687,337 downwards.
CTCTCCCAATCATGAACATAAACAGACACCCTTGACTACCAGTGGCGGATCGGGGGTGGGGGGGAGACGCACCGGGCGACCCCCCCCCCCCCTCTTAATTTCCAAAGCGAAGAAAATATAACTACAAACGGCAATTTTTGGACTGTAAAATATCAAAATTTTCAAGCTCGCTCGCTTCGCTCTCTCGCACTTAATCGTCAGGCCATTCTACTGATGTTACTGCCAGTAATTGCCAGTAGTTGCGCCCGGTGCGCCCCTCTCCTTAAAGGGAAGATAAACCCCAAGAACAATGTGGATTGAGTGAAAGCAGCAACATTAGTAGAACACATCAGTGAAAGTTTGAAGAAAATCGGACAATCGATGCAAAAGTTATGAATTTTTAAAGCTTTGGTGTTGGAACCGCTGGATGAGGAGACTACTAGAGGTTATGACGTATGAGTGGACAACAATACCAAGAAAATATAAAGAAAATACTACAAAAATCCATTTTTCATGAAAATTACAAATTCCATCAACTTGATATTGACATATGTTAAGGGTAGCAATTATTCCCCCTGCTTTCTGAAAGCGGTTGGTCCACTGCTCTCTCATAATTCTAGAAAAGTGAATTTTTGTTGAATTTCCTTTATATTTTCTTTGTATTGTTGTCCACTCATACGTCATATCCTCTAGTAGTCTCCTCATCCAGCGGTTCCAACACCAACACTTTAAAAATTCATAACTTTTGCATCGATTGTCCGATTTTCCTCAAACTTTCACTGATGTGTTCTACTATTGTTGCTGCTTTCACTCAATCCACATTGCTCTTTGGGTTTACCTTCCCTTTAATTTCCAAAGCGAAAAGATATAGCTACAAACGGCAGTTTTTGGACTATAAAATGTCAAAATTTTTAAGCTCGCTCTCTTCGCTCTCTCGCATTTAATCGTTATGCCATTCTCCTGACGTGGATGCCAGTAATTGCCAGCAGTTGCGCCCAGTGCGCCCCTCCCCTTAATTTCCAAAGCGAAAAGATATAGCTACAAACGGCAGTTTTTGGACTATAAAAATCAAAGTCAAAATTTTTAAGCTCGCTCTCTTCGCTCTCTAGCATCTCCCCCCCCCCCCCCCCCCTTAGTCACTTCGACGCCCCCTCGCTGGTCATTTCTCTCCCACTCATGAACATAAACAGACACCCTTGACTACCAGTGGCGGATGGGGGGGGGGGGGGACGCATCGGGCGACCCCCCCCCCCCCTTAATTTCCAAAGCGAAGAAAATATAACTACAAACGGCAATTTTTGGACTGTAAAATATCAAAATTTTCAAGCTCGCTCGCTTCGCTCGTTCGCATTTAATCACTATGGCATTCTCCTGATGGTGCTGCCAATAATTGCCAGCAGTTGCGCCCGGTGCGGCCCCCCCCCCCCCCCCCTTAATTTCCAAAGCGAAAAATATAGCTATATACAAATAGCAGGTTTTTTTACTGTAAAATATAAACATTTTCAAGCTCGCTCGCTTCGCTCTCTTGCATTTAATCGCAATGCCATTCTCCTGATGTTACTGCCTGTAATTGCCAGCAGTTGCGCCTGGTTTGCCCCTCCCCTTTAATTTCCAAAGCGAAAAATTATAGCCACAAACGGCAGTTTTTGGACCGTAAAATATCAAAATTTTGATAAAGCCCAAGGGGGCGCATTGTGCATCCCCTACCAGATTTTCGTTTGCCACTCCTTCGTCGTCAATCCAATTTCAACCAAATTTAGTGACTTTTCCTAGAATCTTATTGCAAACATTTTGATGTATAATTTAGCTATATTTGATGCTGCTGGTTGCCAAGGCAACCATAAACTGACAACCATGTCAGTCAGATTTTGCATCTTTTTTCTGTTCCCATTTCATTTAACAGCATTACAGTGTATAAAATGGTTGTTTCTTGGCTGAAATTTGTTGAAGGAACAAAATTCAAAGTAATTATGGTCCTTGAAAGTTTTTCTTATTATTTCCTATGTTTTTATGTGACAAAGGCATAAACCAATAAATATAATAGAGATAATTGAAAACAATAATATTTTCTAAAGATTGCCCTTGTATTTTGAATTATTTTGATTGCTTATTCACCCAAGTTATGCCTCTAATATCATTAGTTTATCATATTATCAATTTGCAATCTCAAAATTCCAGTATAAGCAAATATGAAATGTCATAACTACACATGTACCCATCCCAAACATTTCATCTCAGGTCTCATAATTAATCACTATGTTGATATGAATAGCGCCCCCATGTGGTGACTTTGAGAAATTTCAAACATAACAAAGAATAAAATTCCACTTGCTTATCATTTGTGGCAAAACTGAAAATGATTGGTCCCTAATAAGAAATATATAATGGGGATAAAGAAATTATACAGAAAAATCATGTTTTTGGCATATTTCCTATGTATTTCTTTATATTTTGGTAAATAGCGCCCTCCATGGGTGACCTTGTGAAAATTCAAATGTATGGTCATGTAGAGTATGAGTTACTCTACCCACTTGCCAAATATGACGATAATACATCAAATTATAAAAATGTTATATAGGGGGGCACAATGTGCCCCCCCCCCCCCCTTTGGCCTGCGAGGGGTCAAAATAGCTTGGGCTTAATAGGGTTAATCGCAATGCCATTCTCCTGATGTTACTGCCAGTAATTGCCAGCAGTTGCGCCTGGTGTGCCCCTCCCCTTTAATTCCAAAGCGAAAAGATATAGCTACAAACGGCAGTTTTGGGACTGTAAAGTGTCAAAATTTTCAAACAGTCGCCCGCTTCGCTCCCTCGCCGAGGATCTCACACCGTCACATAATGTACCCCCGCATGTTATAATTATAGTCCCTCACAGTGATGTTTGATTCCCTAGAATGTTGATTTAAAATGCCCTATAAACGCGACTTTTATACTCTGTTTTTACAAAAAGTAGCTACCGTGGTAGGGGGTATCCCACTCCCACAATCTCCCCCGTTCGGTCGCTTCGCTGCCTCGCCAAGGACCTCACACCGTCACTACCCCCGTATGTTATAATCATAATCCTTTACAGTTATTTTTCCACTATGTTTAACTTATGCTTATGTATACATGCCACTAACAATGTATACATGTGTACAGTGTATCATATAAATGTACATGATGATACAGGCACCAATATATCAAATATAAAAAAAGAATCTCACAGGTATACATTTAGTGTCAAAACGCACCCCCCTTGAAAAAAAAAAAGCTGGTGACGCCCCTGAGAACATGACGTTTGTGAATTTTATTGTGTAATTTGTTTTCTTACCGTATACACCAGTTAACGAGCAATGTCCGTACCGTAACATTGGTGTACTATTTTAAGTTTGTATCATACATTTGTGCTTTAAAAGAATGTCTGTTCCATGAGCATCAATTATATCAATTTCAATAATTTGCATAATCAAGTTACGGTTGTATTGTTGTGTTTATTTTTTTCGAGGCTTGCCTCTTTAGTGTTTCCACTGCTTTACCAAAAGGCCCTGCCATTTTTGTTACCCTAGTGTTGCTAGGTACTCACACCTGGGTCGAGAGGGACATTGTGAGTAAAAACATCTTGTCCAATTGTTAAGGACTTAAGCACTAGGCGGGAATCGAACTTGGGTCCTTCAATTGGGAGTGGGGAGTCTTATCCACTATGCCACAGCGTCCCCTGTATCATGTATTACTTTTGACGGAAATGAAGTGTAATTGATTATATAATAGTTATTGAAGAATCCGCCCAATCCTCTGATGTCTCACTCACTCAGCTAATCGTGATGTAAGTTCGCCGCTTTTATGAACGTCAAACCACTTGATCTCCTGATGAAGGATCGCGTCGAAAAACGCTCCTCGAATTTTGAAAATTTGCCGCTCACACGAGAGATTCCAGAGTGAAGACTGCCTCAGGAGAAAAATTAATAAAAAAGAGAGGTACAATTAGAGAAATAAAGACATTAAGATAATTTTGTGGGTCTAGAAGTAGTGGTTTGACTTGGGGAGAGTACAATGACTGTCTGATATCAACAAACAAAAACCTGCCATAGTTTAAAGAATCTGTCGTGAAATGGGTAGCACAAACAAACTCATTTTCTTCCACGGCGGTACCGTATCCTCTTCGGCTCTTCGAAAGCCCTTGAATAAGATTATAAACGATTGTTGTTATATTATTTTGAATCATCGAATTTGAATTGCAGCTACATGTGTATTTGGGGATTAGGTCCTACATGCTAATATAGGACATGAGTGCGGTTAAAAATAAACATAGATGAAGATCATACATGAATGATAAATTTTTTACGGGTCTTGACACTCTCACACGTAATTTACATTTTGAAAACTAACGATTTGTTTCAAGATATCCCCGTCATGTTTACGTAAATGAACAAACATGTTTAAAATGATGTCAGTGATGATTATGTTCATGTCTTACATTTTCTTCATGTTACGGAACGCACTAGTTCAGGATACAAGAGTCCTACTGTAGCATGAACACTCAAATCCTCCTTGTCAAAACTATGAAAACACATAAATTATGGCACCATTATTATTTTGCGAAAGGTTCGCCTACCTCTAGGTATGCTAGAAACATGGTAGCGAACCCTATGTAGGCGAATATGAGCGCGTAGTCTTGCATGGCATCGTCGAACTCCTTAGCCGGGTCGTAGTCCGGTGGAAACGTTGGTGGAGGAAGCGTCGAGTTGAACAGGCCCGTGTCGTTCCTGTCGTATTCGATGAACTCATCGACCATGCTTGCGAAGACGACGTTGAGCAGCGGCATCGCCGAACCGTGTCCGACGGCAGCAATGGACCCGATGAGCAGAAGGAGGCCATCGAGTGAGGTGGTATAGCGGAACTTAACGTACAGTCACAACAAAGGAGTTGAAATCACTTCACAGAGCGGGGAAAGTTCTAGACATTTTGACAGAAATTCGAATCTCGCCTATTGTGAACATGTTCTGGCGCCCCTCCCCCACCATCGTCCGTTCTCCACAATATCTGTTTAAACCTATAGGTGTAAATAGCTGTCTGTGTGTGTGCGTGTGTGTGTGTGTGTGTGTGTGTGTGCGTTGAAAGGGGAAGGGCGGACCTGCTCTCTTTATCTTTTATTCGTGTCTGGATATCTAGCATTTATTTACTTAAATTATAGACATTATTCAAATATGATATTTAAAATGTGTTTACGAATACCGTAACGTATATAAACTCATGTATGTCTTTTTGTATGGATATAAAAGTATCTATCTACGTAAAGGTATTGTCTGTTTGAGTTGCTTTATTTGCTTGACATGATCAAGGATTACCTTTTTGTTACAATTTTATTTCATTTCTGAAACTGTTATGAATACATTGTTCCATGAAAAGCACAGTAGAAATCTGTTAGAGGTGAAACGCGCTTCTTTTGCCCTACTGCTGCTGTATCATTTCTTCAGTAATTCAATAATCATTGAGTGTATCATACAAATAAGTCATGAGTACGCCACGCGTGCCCGACGGTATACAGGCACCCTAGTAGTAGTGTGATGCAAATGCTTGACTTAGTGACAATAAGTAAAGCACTAGCATCATTTAATAATCATCTGTCTAGAATGCTTACCTTTGGGAGCAGTGATTTAAAGAATGTTCAAGATATCATTTTTGATGCATTATGTGTAGGTCAGTTGTATCACCAAAGATCCTATCATACAAAATTTTGCAATAAAGCCTAAAATAAAAGGAGAAATCGCATTTTTCTCATAGTTGTAATAAAAATGTTTCCAGATTAAACCGTGTACACGGTTTAGTCTGGAAACATTTTTATTATAACTATTGTTCACATTTTGTATAACTAACAAAATACCGGTTCACATTTTTACATTGGTTGTTTCTATCCATAACTCACATTTTAGAACTACAGTAATTTGAAGCACTATGCCAATGCTGGGGTTTTCTTTCATCTACGAATGGTAAATGATGACTTTAACAAGTGAAATGAAGCACGTTACTTGCTCAATACATTTCATTGTCGTGACTTACCATTCTTGCAAAAGATATTTTTGGTGGATCTACTTTCTTTTCATCGTCTCTGTATAGGGGGAAAAGGATAGAAACATTACTCACGGATGCATATTATTGTAATACCTTTACAGTCATTTGAAATATAATAACTTCAGCAGAGGGATAAAATTCAAATATTCAGTTTAAATAAAACAGATGTTTCTTTGGTATCAACAATTGCAAGTGACAGAAATCATTTTCTCGGTAGACGTATAATAACGACATTTGATGTTTGCATCCAGTTTGCGTGTTTTCCTCGCTCTTTTTATGTTTTTGATACCCTTTAGCTTGCAAAATGATGAAACCTAAGCACTTACGTGTTATAACAGCGCCGATTTATTATTTTTGTAATAAACTTTATCCTCTCTCTCTCTCTCTCTTGTTAGATAGCCCAAGTTGTATTTTTGACGATGTTTGTGATTATTCGGTTAAGCGCATGCACATAATCTTCTCAGGGTAGAAAAATAGATGAATAAATAGATAAAAAGATAAACAAGTTAACTGCAGCGCCCTCTTGCGGGCAACATACGCATAATGTCCGGTTCCCTCCCGGCTCCGAGAGGGGAGCACGGGGGGGGGGGGGGGGGGGGGGGGCGGTAACAGCAACATCTTCAATTGAAAAAGAATAGCTTGTTTTGTTCTGGTCCGTCCCAAGCAATTTATCTCATTCTATTTCATTTAATACTATGAATTGTGATCCAATAATACCGCATGCAGAAAATTCATCAGACCCATTCAAAGGCAAATAGAAAAGATAGAGTTTCTAAAGAGAAGAAATTAGAGTTGCTGTCATTATCTGAAGTGTTAACCAAAACTGTAATTTCAAAATCCTTTTCTATGTAACAAAACTACGAAATAACTTCAGTAGTGCTGCCTAAATGCACTAAATAGCTTTAAGGAGTCTTTCAGAAATGAGAAATTGACTATGACGTGATAAATCCCACAATATGCATCATTATTGGAAACGCTTTACTGAGCGCTAATTGAATTACTGAGTACCCAATTCATTAACCCGTTCCATACTGAATTCTGAAATGCCCATAGACTTAATGTACAGGTTACCAGGTTCCCGTACGGAACGGGTTAAGTAAAAAAAACAATTCGTGTGAGCAACTTACGTATCACTGCTGCTCTCCGTTCCCTTATCATTGTACTTATCCACCGCGTTCCCATTGGCGTCCCCTCCTTCCACAGGCTGGGGACCCATTTCGTCCATCACGAAATCATTGGTCTCTTTCGACGACGGCTTGAAGTCGACGTCCATCCGGTCCGTTTCGAGATCATTCGAATCCTCGGGACCCATCGTTGTCGAACTGAAAGGAAAATTCAAATTGTGCAAACCATTAGCGGTGTCATTGTTAATTCACTCTTTTAATCTAAGAGGCACTTAACAAAGAAATTGGTCGGTAATTATTCACGTATAATTTGTCACCTTTTTTAAATAATCGGATGACTTTTGCTGTTTTCATACTTTCGGGGAAGGTGCCATTAAAAAGGGATAGATGAAATATATGAGCTAAAGGATCCGCAATTGACGATATTACCCCCTTTAAAAGAAAATTGCTGATGTCATCGTGTCCAGCACTTTTTTTGGAACTTAATCATTGCATACATTTCGTTTCCTTTTTGATATGATGAGAAGTTACTGATTATCGGTGAAGAACAAAGAGTCCAAATGCAATGAACATTAGCCTAATTTGTATTTCGCATTCAATATGAGGTCTATAAGCATGTATTAGGCCTACATGATAAATTTGTTCCAAAGACATGCATACGCAATAGCACCAAATCACTGATTACATTTTAAAATCATACACTAAGGCTATTAAACCAATGCATATGGCTTATTATTCTACGCCTGTATAATGTGTAGTCATTCATATGATTATGAAGGTACCTCTGCAGAGAGGGTAAAAACATATACATTACTGTATTGCTGCATTCACTCAATCCACATGTAGATTTAGATATCATTCCCTTTAAAAGTGTATTTCTGCCAACAATCGCTCTCACAGAATTTGTCTTTTCCAATTGGATTAATAAACGGTCCTCGTTTAGCCACAGGTACGAACTAGAGTTGAGTTTCGTAACTAAACTGTGCAAACAACCGTCATTCGAGAAATCTTATCGCGAGATAACATGAGTGTGTTGCGCAAGGTAATATTTGCTACACGGGGATTCCGTCTTTGAAACTGCATTTTGTTTGAATTCCCGTATAACTCGCTGTATATTGATACTACCGAGCTACGACTGTGGCTTTCACAGAAATTCAATATTCCTATCACCGAGGGTGGCACATAGTTTATGTAAAGGTGATTAAACTCAAACATACTTTCAAGTACCATCCAATGTCAGATGAAATTTTCAAGAGATTTTGAAAATTAAAACACCACTTCATTCGTATCTATTCTTTCTTAGTTTTTTTTTTTCCGATGCGAACACTATTTTCTTTTTTGGTTTGTATGACATAAGTAAAGAAAAAGAAAGGAATGGTAAGTATTTTTACGAGTGCACAAACATTACATACGAGCAAATAATGCATTCTATGAATACTTTCGCTTTATGCATATTAAGCGATATTGCAAAATCAAAGTAGATCTTGAAGGCAATTGACATGTTACTCTCACCTCGTTACGATCATTTCTTAAATATCTCGTTTCTTTATTGCAAGATTAAATTCCCTCAACCGCCTCATTGATTGCCAGCAGGAATACGTGAAAATAAAAGCGCAAAACTCATGGTACGTATAAAAGGAACATGCCAGATCAAATAGTTTCATAGTATGTAGGTTAAGGTGTTACTTTCAGTTTATTTTGGGTTAATTATTTGTGTGTACTGCGTTACGAATGGTGTTCTTCCCCTGAACGTATTTGTCATAAAAGTTGATGTAAGATATTTGTTGATGTTCCAACAATCAATGAGTATAAACTTGTCATCGCACATGCATAGTCTTTGAAATCTCATATACGTGTGCATACGTGTTAGATATATTTTGTTCACTTTGTTACACGTACTCACGCACTGGTTCAGCACATCATTTTTATCATCATAATTAAGGTGGCGACTCGGTTTTTTTTTTTTCAGGAGGGAAGAATAATCGCAGGAAATAATAAAGATTGTATCTGGTGTGAACGGATACTCATTGATTTCACGAGTCAAAAATTTGGCGAGAGTAATAAGGAATAAGGACGTACTACCAATATACGATAGAAATTAAGCCGCAGCTACGAATGGCGTATACTATCTGACCACAACTGTCTATTATAACTCTTTCTGTGCCAACGAGAGAAACTGTGCACAGATTTTACACATAAAACCAATGGACAGGATATAAACGCGACATACAAAGGGTTAAATCGCATTTGACAGCTTAACGGATAAGAAATAGAAGCTTTTGAATGCCCTGCACTTCGGACTTTGGACAGACGATAATCTTTCTCCATATGTAGCAATCGCTGGTGACGTGCTTGTCTTCATACAACGTTATTTGTTGGGTGGACCGCTGCAGCCCATCGGATTTAGTCCATGCCCATAGAATTCTTCGAAGAAATCGGCTTCTGCAGTTGTTCTTTTCTCTTTCTTGAAGTCTTGCTAATAATATCTCTCTCCTTATTCTGTCTGTCTGTCTGTCTGTCTCTGTCTCTGTCTCTCTCTCTCTCCGCATGAGTGTATAACTTTATATATATATATATATATATATATATATATATATATATATATATATATATACTGACAACTTTTGTCACTATTTATCATTTGTTTCTGGCCAGTTTTCCCTTTCTTTGTTTCAATAAAAAATTACTAGATATATATATATATATAAATATACCCATCTACCAATCTATGTATCCATTCCCATCCATCTCTCCGTCCATCTAGCTGTCTATCTGTCTAGTATACCAATCTATCTCCTATTTATGTAGCTAACTGAAGCTAGTTTTAGCTAGCTATCAAGTAAATTAAATGATTAATTTAATTATTTCTTTAATTTCAGTTTTATTTCACCGGGGTAGTCTCTTTAAGACCTGTAAAGGTCCTGTCTAGAGAGCCCTGTCTTACACATAAACATAAATACATAAACATACATCACAACACAGATTTTGGACATAATGGAACGGTAAAAAATGAAGAAAAAAAAATCTACACATCTGGTAGGACTACCTTAATGTTAAAATGCAAACGATCAAAATATCATTTTTTTTTTAAGGAATAAATGAGAATATCTAATTTGTTTTAATTTAATATATCTAATCAGAACTCTCTCTGTCTGTCTAACTGTTCATCTAGATTTCTTTGTCTTCATTGCTTGTTAGAATGCAATTTCAGTTTTCAAGGAGACTTTAAAGGGATTGTATAGATTCGGTTGAGATGAGGCTTCAGGTTTCCAACTTTATTTTGATGAAAATTGGTTTTGAAATGGCTGAGATATCCAAAACAAAGGGATCCTAATAAAAGGTTGGGCTCGCCTTTTAGGATTTTTTTTCTTTACTTTGTTTTTGTTTTGTTTTTTTTTTTTTTGATATCTCAGCCATTTCGAAACCGATTTTTATCGAATCAACTTTGAATACCTTTCAGAATTGTTTGCTCTGTAACATTTCATAAGTTGTTTCGAAAGTGTCTCTCAAACAGTTAAAAGCTTTATCGTCATCTCAACCAATATTATACCATCCCTTTAGTCATGTTGATAGAGTACTCTTTCTGACCAAATGAATTGGTCATGATGGTGGAAGTTTCTGGAAAAAAACAACAACTTGTATTGCTTCCGAATTCAGATTTTGTTGCTGCAAGAATGTAATTACGAAGAATGTATACTTTAGACCAAATAGGAGATGAAAGGTTTCTAAGTGACGAATTATCAAGCAGAAAAAAATATATCAATATAATTTGCGGCAATTTCTTGTTTAGATGTTGTGTGCAATGCAATGGAAGACATGGATATGTGGTTGTAAAAATAACAGCACTACTCTTTAAATATGAATTAATTCATGTGAAACTTTTATTCCTTTTTTTTTTTCATTTTGTCCTACTCTGCATAATAAGCTCTACTGTCTGTTGATCATTCTGGCCTTTTTTTTTGTTTTGTTTTGGACTGATTTCTACCTATACCCATTAAAGCACTTGTAAACAGTGCGAAACTGCATCTTTCTCGTGAGGCGATTTTCATCTTGTACTTGTTATAGGGGGATGCGAGAAAAATTAAAGAGAGAAAAACGAACCAAGTATAGATGCAGATGCGAAGTCAATTGCTAAGAAGCAGATTTTGTCATTCTAGGGTTGGTTCAAATAAAATCATTACCATCTTGTTAGCTTTATGCCATATCAGTCATGCTTGAACATTTAGTGACATTGCATTTTAAAACGCGAGCAGGCTTAGGAGATTAATGAGCGGTGAAGATACACTCCCACTTGTAGTCCGTTAATGATTTACGAAAAAGGAACACCGTGTATCAGCCGCGTTAGCTCTAATGGAGAAAATCCGCCGGCAGTGCACATAAAACATGATCATCCTGTCCCAAACAAAATTAGAAACATTCCATTAAACCTTTTTGTTTTTCACTCTACAGTAATGTGCGTACGTTACCCGCAGCATCACGTGAAATAATTCGTGGAGATTGTTATTGTACCGGAAGAGATAAATCGCCTCAGAGTGTTGCGGGCGTATAACATCCACTGAACAATCGAACACTCGCGTTAGGTGGTTGTCCGAAACACTGCTTGACAAGTTTACTGCACGTAACCTAGAATGGTTTGCCTCTGTGAGAAACTTATCTACTATTATAATTCATGACGATGGAAACTCTGGATCGAAACAAAATGTGACCTATCAAATAATCTTCCCGAGTGATTTATTTCAGCTATATAGCAGATAGAAGGAATCAAGGACTCTCGGGTACTTTATTCTTATAGTATTTGCTCCGTCACCAGTATGGCATAATTCCTGTCTTTAACCCATTATCAACTGGTCATGGCCCCGTTGCAAGAAAGTTGCAATCAATTGCAAATAATTGCTAATTTTGAAACAACCATTCTGATTGGCTCAGGGTCTGCCCTATTAAGAAGACATGCATGCAACAATGATTTTGATTGGCCAGTGACAATCAGTTGCAAGTTGCGTTTAAACGCAAAGTTTCTAGCAACGGGGCCCTGCAGCTGGTCTGTTAGTCCACTGTCACTACGTACTCTCTGGCCCGTATTCTACTGTAGACCAAGGTTTAAACCCATTTTAGACTCACCTATGGTTTAGGTAGACCCGAGGTTTAATTTTGTATTCTGCTAGCGAGGTTTAGTTAAACCCAAGTCTATTTCGAGTTTAAATTAAACCCGAAATAGTCTTGGGTCAAGCCACCATGACATGGTGCCCTCTATGGAAGAAGAAATTCTCCCTCTCTGAGTACTTTTCTCTCCACAAATCCACTTAAATTTATTATTGGCAGTGTATCAGCCACATGAACGTGAATTTCTTGGATTTTGAATAGTTTTTACGGGTATTTATGTCGAATAAGGGCATGCTGTATTTTTGCTTGCAACGACTCGTGAAGCACTGTACATTACTGTACATACGCGCGTTTCATTTCATATGCAGGATCCGACACAAACTTTTTTTTTCTTCGTTGGCCCGCTCGGGCCACTAAAATCTGTGAACATAAAATTTCGGAGGCCCGAAAATAGATAAAGAGCTTGCTTCCAAAAGGCGCTAAATCCATCATTTTCAATGGATTTAGCGCCTTTTGGAAGCAAGCTCTTCAACTGTAGCCGATATTTGCCCGAGACAAAAGGAAATTTTAAAGATTTACTTTGAATTTTAGCTGCCCGATCGGGCCACCCAAAGTTCGCCGTTTTTGGAAATTTGGTTGCTCAACATTGATAGTCTTTAGTGGCTTCGGCCCACAGGGCTATAATACCGCTAGTATAATCGAGCCCTATGTATTATGTGTATATATATTTTGTATACACCAGGAGTTGTTTGTGCAGTATCGTCGCGAATTGCGTGTTTATTCGCATCGTGTCCATTGCATTATTTTTTTTTTTTTAATGGAAGTGTTGAATCACCGATACGATTTTAATGGTATGAAAGTAAATTAACCGTGCGTCACAAGTGTCTTGCGTGATCAACGATTACAAATTTTGCGTCTCACGCTTTCACTTTTCACAAATCACATGTTATGGCATGCACACTCGGCCTATGTCGTTTTGTATGTATGTCATTGTCTGTACAGGCATTTCTCGCTGACTATATTTTAAAGGGCGTATCAATATAATTACGGATCACCTAATATCCCCCCCCCCCCCCCCATTGCAGCCTGGGTTTGGATTTGAAAGTCATTACACAAGGGATTATCGTAGGACATTTTGCTACAAATCTATGGCAAATTCCTAAATGAAGTCGTATTTTACGTAATTCTTATTCCATTGCTAAAAAAAAAAAGCACTTGTATGCGTGTGTGTGTGCATGTGTGTGTTCACGCTTGATTTTACATCTATTCACGTTCAAATTTATTTGTATTAACATCGACCTCTCAGTGAGAGAGCCCTGTATAGGAGAGGATAAATGTGTGTACATTTAACTAATTTAAAGAACAAGTTCACCTTCATTGGCATAAGGATCGAGAATGCAGCAATATTAGTAGAACACATCAGTGAAAGTTTGAAGAAAATTGGACAATCGATGCAAAAGTTATGAATTTTTTTTAACTTTTGTGTTGGAACCGCTGGATGAGGAGACTACTAAGGGTCGTGATGTCATATGAGTACAACAGTATACAGAAAATGTAAAGAAAATTCAACATATTTTAACTTTTTTTCGCATAATAAAAAAGCACATGACTTGCCCCTTTCTAAAGGCAATAGGAATAATATTACCCATATATGTCAGTAACGAGTCAAGGGAATGTGTACTTTTTCAAAAGATGACATTTTGTGAAATTCTCTTTATATTTTCCTTATATTGTTGTACGCATGTGACATCATACACTGCAGTAGTCTTCTCATCCAGCGGTGAATGCACAAAAAATTCAAAAATTCATAACTTTTGAACGGATTGTCTGATTTTCCTCAAACTTTCAATGATGTGTTCTACTAATATTGCTACATTCTCTCAATCCTTATGTTAATGAAGGTGAACTTGTCCTTTAACGAAGTCATAAAAATGTTCGCAGAAGCTTTTTAATGAATTTAAGCTCAAATAGGTATACCACTGACGACGTTCACACAAACTTGTAGGACTTACAATGTGGTATAATTTAGGGTGGTATCACGCACAGCGGGCTGCATTACTGCAGATATTATTTCACTCACTATATTATGCACTCAACAGGAAATTCGAGTTGATCACAATTTCATGAATAATTATGTAGGCCTACCTGTAACTTGAGATTCTCGAGACTTCTTATTACACGTCATGAAGTATGATGCAATGAAAAAAGTGGCCGATCAAAACCATTGATGACATCTCAGTAAATATATACATTCCACTAAACTAATAGAAAAAGGGGGGCTACCAACCTTTAAGATGAGAAGCCGGAGAAGGAGGAGGAGGAGGAGAATTCAGGGGGCGGGGGTTCAAATCCACCGCAGATTTTCGCTTCGTTGTCTCGGCCTGAATCTCAGTTGAATCCTACGACAATAAAGTCTGTTCAGCGTGGACGTGAAGCGCGCTTATTTTCAACTAAACAGAACAGCACTGAACTTTCCTCTCGTCACGCAATGTGCATGCATGTGTCGCTGCGTACCGATCCGACCTTTGCTCAATAGTGTCTCTCTCATCGGTCATCTCTGTGAAGCAATCGGGAAGCTTAATCGTGATCTTATCTCGTAAATGTCCGTGCTATCTTAGGTCCATCGGTTATTCTTACAGAGATTCATGAAATTACGTCATTGCTGCAGTGCCGAAATAACAGTCTTTGTTAACGAAAATAATCAATTTCTTGTATAGACTACAGAATGTATATTTGCGATGACTCATGTTGACAGTAAAACAATTTCTAATATTTTGACAGGAACTTCCCGAAATCAAATGTGTCTATATTATTTTTTGCCTGTCGCAGCTACTTCATGATAAGTAGGCCTATATCAGTCGAGATAAGATTCTAAACGGATGCGCCATCTCACGGTTTTACGCGTGTAGTGTACTATTCGTGATGAGTATATAGGTACATAACGACAAAAAACAAACAAACAAACAAACAAACAAAACAATATTGAATCCACAGACAGGATGAGAATGAAGGCACAAGTTCGACGTACTCCTCTGAGATATTTGATTCATTTTTCTGACCAATATGAAAACTTACAAGGAATTGATTTTTTCTCATTCAGTGTTGCAATTCCGTTTAGGCCATACACCAAAGTGTACTAAGTAATTTACATTTTTGTGATGATCACAATAAGATTGCCTCATCAGATAGTAACACTGTACTGTCTCTAAATATTTCTGTACTCTAGACTTTGGATGAACATTGAACGCTCGGATAAAATGTGCTTTAATGAACAATGCATGATCCCTCTGTATAGTACGCCACGCCCCTCCCTATATATATGAAGAGGCGTTACAACTACCCCCCCCCCCCATTACATATAGCTGTAGTTTATTCAAAGGAAAAGATCATGGGCGTTTTATCCCTCCTTTGCGTGTTCTTCCAAATTAAGGGTATCAGTGTTATTATTACGATGGTGTAAATAATGATTAATTAGAACCATAACACTAACAGTGTATTCTGTCGAAATTTG
Organism: Diadema setosum; assembly: GCA_033980235.1. NCBI lineage: Eukaryota > Metazoa > Echinodermata > Echinoidea > Diadematoida > Diadematidae > Diadema > Diadema setosum. The sequence goes on along the minus strand of CM067077.1, from coordinate 28,671,576 downwards.
CGTGAATATTGATATGATTTTTTTTTTTACAAAGGGATTTAGTCATTTTATTTTCTATTAATTTATTTATTCATTTATTTATTTATTTATTTATTTATTTATTCATTTATTTATTTATTTATTTACTCATTTATTCATTCATTTATTTATTTATTTATTTATTTATTTACTTATTTATTTATCTATTCATTCATTTATCTATTCATTTATTCATTTTGCGGAGAGGCAGTTTTCAATTTCGATTGATACTGTCAATGTGAATTCGTATCTATCATTGATCAAGCTATCATCATGAGCAACAATGAAAGTATGATCAAACAAATACCAGAAAGAATGTTTAAGGCTTATCAATTAAGTTCTACTTAGGCCCTATATGGGATTCATAATTCATAATAATCACAGTCATAATGTCCGTTAAAACTTTTAGAACTGCTATACTTAATGATATCCACAACATCGAAAGAGTAGTTATATGATGCACTGGCATTGACTGGTGTAGATTTGGGACTGTTTTGTTTATTTATCTATCTATTTATGGGTTTTTTGTTTTCTTTTTGTGGTCGTATTTGAAACCTATGGATCACACCATCACACTGCCTGCGATGTACGCTATTTCTGGCATAGCGTCATGTAAGATTCTGAGAAATGTAATTGAATGATAAAGGCACGGTCAAGGTTCTGCAATAAGGAAACTCATTCCCAATGTGCTGGTCATCTATAATAAAATACGCTTTTGAGAAAAAAAAACAAACCAACTTTGTGACTGTGGGCCAATAGAGGGAGCGAGAAAGAAGGATGGGGGGGGGGGGGGGAGAGAGAGAAAAGCCCCTATTGGATAGCAGTGAACCCCCTGCAGGATTAAGAGGATAATTAGTGTGAATGTCTATTGTGGGGCCAAAAGGCGGTAACATCTTGAGTCATTAGTATAGAGTTACCAGTCTATCAACTTTCCTACGAAAGCCCATAGCGAACAAAAATTACCGAAGCCAAAAATGCATCTTAGAATGTATATACAATACACGCGTCCATTAGTAGCGATATGTATTAGCAATAGGACAGTCCTGTGTGCAGCAACGCATATTTCTTTTGTTTATACATAAAAGTCTTGAAAAAAAAAAAAGAATTTTTAACATGCATTGTTGTTGCTTTGTTTTGTTATTGTTTGTCAAGAAAAGACTTGAAAAGGGTTACTTTATGGTGGATACAATGCATGAAAGAGAATCATAAAGGGATTGTATACTCTTGGATGAGGTTTTTGCGAGGTAATTAGCCTTAGAAAACACTTATGAAATATCAAATACCATACGGGCAACGTAAGAGGTATTGAAAGTTTATCTTTATTATTATTGAAAGGACTGTGATATCCCCAAAAAAAGTAAAACAAAGTGGTCCTCATAAAAGGTGATTCCCACCATTCATTGGGATCTCTTTTTTTTCTGGATATCTCAGCCATTTTAAAATCAATTTTCATCAAATAACTTTTGAATTCCTGTTAGAACTAAAATGCTCTTTCATTATTTCATAAGACAGTTGTAAGAGCTTTCCCATTATTATCTCACATATAAGTTGGATACCTGATGCCAAAAAACTCAACCAAAACTACTCTCTAAAAAAAAAAAAAAAATCGAGTGAAAATATTCACTCTTAAAGGAGTGAATACAAAAAAGAGTGAATTTAGAGTGAAATTGGAGTGAATTTTGTTTATTTTCACTCATTTTGGAGTGACCTCAGGGATCACTCGAAGAATTTGGAGTGATCCCTGAGGTCACTCTAAAACGAGTGAACATGAACATTTTCACTCAAAATTCACTCCAATTTCACTCTAAATTCACTCTTTTTTGTATTCACTCCTTTAAGAGTGAATATTTTCACTCGATGTTTTTAGAGAGTACAGCATCCCTTTAAATTCAAGACTTCAGAAGTACGAGATATGGCAAAGATCAACTAGTGCAAGCAAAGATTGATAGTTAAGAGGAGTGGTATTATCTTTGAATCAGGTCATGTATTTGTAACAGTTGAAAGAGAAGTGAGCAAAGATTCGTCGCAGAAGACATAAACCAGACCAGACTGGCAAGAACTAAGCTCCAGTTGGCGCTATTGAACGACAAGTTCACCAAAATAATGATAAGAATGTGGATTGAGTGAAGAAATTGATTAAACACATCAGTGCTTTTTTTCTTTCCACGAAATCGGACAATCTCTTCAAAGTAATGAATTTCTAAAGTTTCTGTGTTGCCGTAGCTGGATGAGAAGAGTCGGCCTACTACAGTATGTAATGCCATGACATGTGTAGGCCTATGTATAAAGAGAATGTAAAGAGAGTTCAACAAATAATATGTCATTCTTTTAATGATAAGTATGCATTCTCTCGACTTAAGGGTAATTTATCGTTCTTCCTGCTTTCTGAAAGAGGTGTAGTCAAGCGCTATTTCATTTAGCAATATTTAGTAGTATTTAGTAATATGAAAATATGTTGAATTCACTTTATATTTCATTGATATCACTACACGTAAGTGACAGCACAAATCTGTCTTAGTCGTTTCGGCCAACGATGGTTGCACCAAAATTTTAAATATTCAAAACTTTTCAACGGATTTTCCGATTTCCCCCAAACTTTCACTAATAAGTTCCACTAATATTGCTGCATTCATTCGATCCACGCGTAAAGAGGACAGGGACTCTTTTTGAGGGATCCTTTATTTTGTAACAATTGGAAGAGAAGCGAACAAAAGTACGTAGACGTATATCTGGTAGTAAAGCCAGTCCGGAGTTAGGTCACATTGGGCACATTGGTATGAATGACCTTTCTTTTTTCTCAGTCGGTTAGGGGCACATCATTCGTTTTTAGAGCGACATAATGCATAAGCTTTACGTAACAGTGATGGGAAGCATAAATCCTGTTCAGACAAAGAATGAAGTTGCTTAGACCAGATGACCGGAATGATCCGTAAATTAACACTTGGGAAAACATCCATTTCATTATTTTGCATAAGGTTTACATCAGTAATCATTACACCACAGATGCTTATCCCAGTGAATTACATATTTCCCCACTGAGACGTGTGTTGAAATTCAAAAAAAAAAATCTGTAAAATTGCTGGGAGAAATTAAATGTTTCACCTTCACTAACCTGAAAAAGTGAGATATACCCTTTCATTCATCAAATTTCCAAGGGGCGTTCTTCAGCTCAAACTAGGTCCAAGGGTTCGCATAGCCAGATTACGACTTCTTTCCACTCAAAAAAAAAAAAAAAAAATCACCTATTATCTGTACATGCACCCAATCAAATAATAGTCCCTTCAAATTCCATGAGAAAAGCTTTCATCTTCCAACCAAAATGCAGTTTGTAGAGGAATGCATACTCAATATCTGCAGCTATTCATTTTTTTTTTTACCATACTGCATTTTTTCTTTCAGATTTTTAAATTTTTAATTTTTCTTCATTTATTCTAGTATCTTTGGTACGATTTTGTGAAGCAGTCAGGGACATTCCATTTTATTTACAGGTGTGAGCCATTTACTACTCCAAGGAAAAGTGTCGTCAGAACCAGACCATACTGACGAGAGCTGAGCGCCAGCTGGCGCTCTTTATAGCTTCTGCGCATGAACGGCGCAGCTTGCTCCAGCACACCTCCCTGCTCCAGCGAACTGCGCTCCCGATTGTCGGTGCCGATAATATTGTAGCTCGAGGTCCAGTGAAAAATCCTTTTGGAAAGGAAAATGATATTGCTTCGTTTTCTTGAAATAATGGCTAGGAAAGTAAACAAACAAAGAAACGGACGAACGAACCTGGTGTCTAAATCATTTTGATCATGACGCCCTCACGCGCATCCTAAAAAAAACAAGCTGAATATTATCATGCATCACGTGCATGGAAATCATATGATTTTATAACTAAAATGATATTTTATACATGGGTCCCAAACACTTCTATAAGTCTAAGCTCTCCATTATATAATGAATTATGATTATGTTCACTGCCTTCAAGATTACGTCATAATTGGTATACGCATTCTTTACTACTAGTACTTGTATATCGATTTGTCTTTATTGCTACGCTCGAATAGGCCCCTACGTAGGATTCTACTTCAAATGATGCTCAAACAAAAGCATGAAAAGAGTTTTAGTTCGATTTAAAAAAAGAAAAATCAGTTTATGATCAATTTTGTGTGAAGCCAATAAGGTACACAAAAAAAATAAGCCAATGTTTCATCACATCCACAATACCCGACAAAGACAGAAAATAAGCAGAAAGGTGTGATTTTATACTTTTTCTATATTGCATTTGTTATTATACTGTGTTTTTTTTTCAACTTCTTGTTAAGTTCCGATCAGCGCATTGCGTATAATGACACAACAGTCATATTAAGTGAGGTCGAGATACCTATCAAAAGAAGAGAGCATTGCATGCCAACCGCCATTACTCACACACACTGACATTTACAACCTTTGGCAAATAAATACCCAGCCGAATGATTGAGTGCGTATTGTTTCAATTCATTTCAATTCAATTCAATTCAATTCAATTCAATTCAATTCAATTCAATTCAATTCAATTCAATTCAGTTCAATTCAGTTCAATTCAATTCAATTCAATTCAATTCAATTCGATTCGATTCAATTCAATTCAATTCAATTCAGTTCAATTCAGTTCAATTCAATTCAATTCAATTCAATTCAATTCAATTCAATTCAATTCAATTCAATTCAATTCATTTATTTTCATTCTTCTTTTTCCAACAAAAAATAACACAGAAGAAAACGGGAATTGTATCATAAACATAAGCATTCGACTTTCGCAAAGGATAAATGATACCGATAAAGATACACATGCATACTGGCAAAAAATACAAAGTTATGATTCAGTTGAGAAAAAAAAAAAGAGAGGTCCACTAATAAGCAAGCTATTGCTATTGTGCTCTAAGATTGCTATAAGATTGCTATTGTGAACCACTAAAAAAAATCTTATGAAATACTTATTTGCAAATACTTAGCACAAATATAATATTCCAGACAAGACCGAACAAAACAGGAGAAACACAACAACAACATGACACGACTTGACAGAATTGATGGAAAGAATGCAAGGAAAGAAAGAAAAAGAGAGAGTGCATACACGCCGAACAAGGACACGGAAGAGGGAATTGAGGAGGTGCTTCAGACAGCTGATATGGCTGCACACAGCAGCTGTGCAAGGATTATGATGGCTATTTCATTACATATAATGAAGTGATTGATTGATTGATTGATTGATTGATTAATTGATTGATTGATTGATTGATTGATTGATTGATTGGTTGATTGATTGATTGATTGATAGTTCATTGATTGATTGATGGATGGATGGATGGATGGATGGATGGATGAATGGATGGATGGATGATAAAATGCAACCTGGAACAGAGACCTGTACATGAATGTATTCGGTCTCGTGTCTTGTGTACCACTCCTGTATTTTGCTTCCATTGTTGGAATTTAGCTTCTTCTTCTTCTTTTTTCATTTGATTACTGAAAGTGATAGTGATAGTGATTCACTGTCTTCCAGGATTCAATTTAGATCTCAGTCTTATTACAATCTCCGCAACGATAACACCACTGTTGTTCTCCTAAAACCACGAACCAATTTTCTAAGAAAAAGACTAGTGCACTACCGTATACTCAGCTTCCAAGCTCTTTAATGATCTCAAGTCCCGTAAGTCTTAGGACAATTTATGATATCAAATTATTCTTAACAGAAATAAAGAAAAGACTTGTATGATTGCAACAATTCATATTCAGCTTACATCCAAGTGTTAATTTTGTACATTCAAATATTTGCTCACAGACAGGTCTGTCAATTCATTTGCCCCCCCCCCCCCCCGTCTCTTTAAACGCTCGTCTATCATTTTGAAACGTCTTAATCTGTTTGCACTGTGATATTATGATTGCTATTTTTCAAACCTTCGTATATTTTTGTAAAATTCTTTTCCTCAGTTCTCATTTTGATTTATTTTGTTCATTGTATATACTTTTCATGTGACGCTTTTCATGTTACACATTGTATACTTTGTGACTTTTTTTTCATTTTCTTTTTCGGCGTTCGTTTGTAGTGATTATTTCTTGTTTTTTATTTGCATTATCTTCATTGTATGAAATTTATGTTTTGTTATCATTTCACGGCATCGCTGAAAAAACAGATTACAGCTTTAGCAAGCTTTTTACCGTGGTTAAATAAACAAACTCAAACTCAAACTCATTCAAATGATTTGTAACAGTGCAGTGTTCATATCCGTTACTCACTTATCGTTATACACCACTCTCGATATTTGTAGCTTACAACTGTATTGTGTATTTTCATGTAGAATGTTTGTCAGTACTGCAGGGCGCCTTTGGAAAGCAGTTTTACAACCCAGCCGTATGAAACAAATAAAACAGAATCAATACAGTCAGGATTCAGTGGACGGTTCCGTTGTATTTATTTTCTTTTTGTATTTTACTTGATATTTAGGCATTTATGATATAATGATAATATTATTATACTAAAAACATACACAATAAAAAAGATAACAGAGGATGTTAGCTACAAAGTGTGTATACGTAAAAAAAAAAAGGCGAAACAACAACATGAAAAACTAGATAGAAGACCAAAAGCACGTTTGGGTGTTGGTGACCAGCATGACTGTTTATGACCTTTATCAGGATAAATATGGTCTACAAGACAAGACAATTAAGTGTACCATTACGTAATGCAAACAGATTAGAGAACACGACTAATAAAATACAACAGTCTTCAAGCTAGACACCGGGTAGGGTTTGTGTTGCACTTCTGTTCGACACACACACCGTATCAAACACACACACACACACACACACACACACACACACACGCACACAAACACACACACACACACACGCACACACACACACACACACACACGCAAACACATCACGTTCACACATTATTGTTTATACATAGTATGTATTGAACTGACAATGATTTTATAGTAACCATTACTTTTTTCTTCTTTTTTTCAAAACAAAACAAATTGGTCCTAGTGAGAGATGGGTCACACCTTTTATTTCGTTTAGGCCCCTAATTTGTCTTTGGATATCTCGGCATTTCAATACCGATTTTCATCAATTAACATTTAATTCCTCTCACTGTATGCTCTCTAATATGTTAACCGGTTTCTAATTATCTCGGATAAAGTTAGAACCTGAATTTCCATCTGAACCAAAATACCCCTTTGACCATTAATTTTCTTATTGGACGTTATTTTGATCAATGTTCAGCAATCAATATGATTAATGCATTTAATTTAATTTATGTCTACAAATGGAAGACGATATGCAACGCGTTCTATATTATACATAACAACCTATCCCGATGTGCCCTGATATGATTTCTTTATTGAAAATAAAGCCCTATACTCGAACAAGTTATTAATTTCTCTCCACATAACAGTGTTGTTAATTTATTATTTATACAGTATTTCATATCAGCGATGAGTAACTGATGGGAATAGATGCAGCTGTTCTCAGTTCAAAAGGCACTGCAATATAAGGACCGCTTAGGCAGTAAACAGGACTAAAGGTTAGGATCGCTCCCAGCCCCCTTCCCTGCGGCACCTTTTCCCTCACCACCCTTTTCTCTTCCCGCCCCTCCAGTCATTGACTTTGCCCGATATCAAAATCTGGTACAAAAAAGTTGTACTGCATATTAGCTGCCTTGGGCAGTTCTGTCTCTTCGCACCTCCCTTGATTTTACTGCGCATCTTATACGGAAGAAAGTTTGGATGCAAGTGGTTTATTTTCATTTTCATGCAGAAAATTTTGGGAAGAAAATAAAAAAGGTCAAATTACCACACAGAATTATTTCAGTTTACTGCTAAGCTAAGAAAGCAATAACATGCCAAAGTTGAGTTATGAATTTAGCAATTCAGAGGCCTTTTGAGAAACCTGCAACTGATTCCCAGTGTTCTATGAGCCTAAAATGAAAAATCAATTTCTATTTCATGTTCCGTAACTGCTAGTAACAACATTGGACTCGGCCAGCGGTTAAAGCCTATACAGCTAAGAGTCACTTAGAGATCACTGGTATCAACATTTTGGCCTTGGAGCATCTGCAAGTAAAACAATTAATAAATAATTGAAAGACAACAATAAAAAGGATAACTTCTAATGTCTGACGGAGGGGCAGTCTGACCATACTTTCTTGATTTATTATGTTGCTCCGACTCGAAGTGCAACTCGTACTTTCATTTTCACATCAGACATGGGCTGGAGGTACAGTGATGAATAGAGAATTGAATAACGAGAGGGAGAGCTCTTGCAGTGAGACACGTTTTCACATGCATAACTGTCATGAATATTATCATAACTTTTGAACACATCGCTTTCACATCGACTCAATATGCTCCTCATTCACCAAGGTCGTGAGATTTCGTGTTTATTTTTTGTTTGTTTTTGTTTGTGCCTAAGTTTTCGTTGCTATGTGCAAAGAAATCAAACATTAATGATCTGAAGGATTGGTTGAAGGAGGTTGAATGGTGTAGATCATAGATGTTAACATTTAACCAAACTAGAAGGCTCTTTGTGAGGTCATGACTCGTACAGAATCGTGTCGTGTCTAGACCTTTAGACGTTCAAGGACTTTATAGCCCCACCCCCCCCCCCACACACACACACACCCACACACCCCAGGAAAACGACAGCAAAGGCGACGGAAACGATTTTTGTCAGCTTTCGGTGCGTTCGAGATGCACTGTGTAAACAATTTTGGCTTACAAGCAGACATGACAATTAGAAGTGTTTGATGACGAGTCATGGGGGTCTGGTTGAGCGAGTCTAATTTGAATGAGGCCGAAGTGTACACAGGGAGGGGAATGGTCTGCTTCTCATCTCGGACGGACAGCGTACAGAGAAGAGCACGCCGCCGTTGCTTGTCCCTCCTTGTGTAACATCTCCTCAACAAGGGATATCCTGCCTGCTGCGAGCTGCTCGCCAATTCCATCGCCGTCACTTGAGGAAGACTGTGTAAGTAGCAATTAATTATCCTTGTACGCAGCATCACGGTTTTCGTTTTCTTACAAAAGGAAACAGTAAAGGTTTCTACATCAATAACGAACAACAGATAGCGCAATCAGGAATCAGTCATACTCTGTTAAACGAAAGAAAGAAGACCGGCTCGCTCCCTCGCCTGGCCTGGCGGCCTGGGTACACCAAGAAGGTACTAGGCTCGTCGAGAACCTGATCCGATCCTTGGTCACTCACCTATATATTATAGTACCTCCCTAATCACACGTAACTTGTCTTGCTCGACGCTCGACAGTCATTCTATATTTATAGGCATATACAGGCCTTCTTTCCAAAAGAATTAATGTAAAGGAAAGATTCTTTGGCGTAGTGTACGAGACTATGATGTTGCGCCACGTCAATTACATGGGCATATTGTATGGGTATACGTATAGCAAAGACATCTTATGATGCTCATGCATCAGCTCAGACCCGTGTCCACTCAGAATGCTTAGGTCCCCGCCGCAGCGCCATGTATTCCTGCCGTAAGGAGCCTCCCTGTGTTGTCAGAGGAAGAGCTTTTTTGACCCCCTCTGATGTATGACCGTCATATTTGGGGCACATTGTGCCCCCCTGTATAACTTTTTTTTTTTTTTAATTATGATGTATGAGCGTCATATTTGGCACATGGGTAGAGCAACTTATACTCTACAAGACCCAACATTTGGAATTTCTCAAGGTCATCCACTGAGGGCGCTATTAACCAAAATATAAAGAATTATGTAGGAAATACGCTAAAATCATTTTTTTCTTTTTATTTCTTTATCCCCAGTATATATGTTTTTTATTTTATATCAATCATTTTCATATTTACCACAAAGGAAAAGCAAGTCAACCATCACTATTTGTTACTGTTGAAATTTCTCAAGGTCAACATGTGGGGGCGCTATTCAATACAATATAAAGAAATATATGAAACCTACGATGTATTGCTTGGAATGGGTACATATTGGTATCATATTTCATATTTCCAAAATATTGAAATTTTGAGTTTGCAGATTGATAATGATGAAGAAATGATATTACAGGCAAAGCTTGTGTGAAGATAACACAAAATAAAAGGGTATAGACTTTGGAAAATGCTGCATTTTCGAGTATTTCTATTATATCTAGTGTTTGATGCCTATGTCATATGAAAATAAAGGAAATAATAAGAAGACTATTTCAGGGTAATTCACAGCCATAATTGCTTCACATTTTGGTCCTTCGGCAAATTACAGCCAAGAAAACCCCCATTTATTCCATTATTATATTGTTAACTAAAATTGGAACAGAAAATCTGACAAACATGGTTGTCAGTTTACGGTTGCCATGGCAACCAGCAATATCGGACATAGCTAAATTATATATCAAAATGTTCGCAATAGGATTTTAGGAAAAGTCACTAAATTTGGTTGAAATCAAGTAAAGGGTGTAGGAGTTGCAAACGAGAATATGGTAGGGGGCACAATGTGCCCCCCCCCCCCCTGGGCTTTATAGGGTTAACAGTTTTGTCAAGGTGGTTGGAATTAGTCCACTGCGCGATATGCGAGGAGGTATAGGCCTACTTCATGTACAATTTATTGTATTGTCATTTGGCTTCGAGACTGTGATATTGAGTGAGTTAAACATTTATGAATATGCTGCCCCCCCCCCCCTTCCCTCCGCTCTCATCCCCTCTTTCTAAATTGACGCACACATACACACTTTGCGTTACGTATTACTATAATAGAAGCTTGGGAAATGCAAATTATGTAATCTCGTGTGTACTTCTACCATGCAAGGGGTGACTTACTCGCCTTGCTTTTTGGATATACAGTGTACTGTCTTCAATTAAACCTCAACCCGGAAGAGAGAAAGCAGAATATAAACAAATAGAGGAAGAAACCGTCCATTATCCCACCTCCCTGATTAAAGATTATTTTGAATGCCTTCCATTTTCACGTGCAATTCAAAATATAGGTGATTGTTCCTTACAGCAATTGTTAGAGAAATTCTTTATTTCTAATCCTAGCAAAGATGTTAGAAGTCATGTTGTGGATGAATTACTAAAATATAATCGCTGAATTACATAATATGATAACTAAATTATTGTCTTTCCATTTTCACGTATGCCCTAAATAGGTGATGTTTCCGTGCAGCAATCTATTGTTTGAGAAAATCTTTATTTCTAATCCCAGAAAAGGTGTTAGAAGTTATGCCGTGGGAATGACAGAAATTATAATCGTCGAATGACATAAGATGACAATTAAATCATTGTCATTTCAGTCGTGCAACGCATGTAAAATATCCACACAGTCCAATATTTCTTTTAAAGAACATAATTGTATAATGTTTAGGTTTTTTTTTTCTTCAAAGCGCAGGTTCATGTGTGTGTTTGTGTGTGTGTATGTTGGTGGGTGGGTGTGTAGGTGTGGGTGTGATCGCGAGTGCAAGGGGGAGGGGTGTAGGGGATGATTTTGACTATGGACTATCCTTTGCTGATATCGTATTGTCAATATTCGAACGTCCGTTTTCTGTCCAACATGGCGTCTCAAAATAGATGCCCATGACATAATGTTATCTACCGGTATTTGCTCGTATTTAACATGACCAGTTCGGGAAATGTTGCCGTTATATACATTGTGTACATTTTCTGGAAATCTTTATCTTTATATCCATGGAGATGTTTAGTAGCTCCAAGGAGCTTCATGTGTTTGAAGGCTCAGTGGTAGCTCTATTATCTACCAAATGAGGTATAGAGGCTCGCCTAAGGAATAGTATCGGCCTCCTTGGTCTACCCAAGGGATTCTTCGGTCTACCTAATTCCCAGGGAGGGCAAGGGTGTGCATGCCCTCACTGTATGTGTGATCTTATCTCCACATGTCTACCTGCATACGATACATGAGTCTACTCACAATTAATTCATCACTCTTGTTTGCTATAGAGGGAATGAAATTAAGTGTCTTTTAGGCAGTCATTATACAGTACAAAACACCACCTTGTTAATCTGGTCTCTCGGCGTTTACTATACAGAAAGACAATGACAAAATTCTATAATGCAATATTGTGGCGTCATGTTCTTGACATATATTATATATCTAATGGTTGAGAAGCTAGTATCGATATCCTGGAGGGATACCGATACCCTTCTGACGTCCAAACGGTACTAACTATTATTATAGAGTGTGAGCTTGCTTCTCAGTGCGTGTTCGATTTCACTCATAGAATTATGTGATGGTCAGTTCAAAGGAGGTAGTACGGTCTGCTATGTCGAAATATTGGATCCCGTGAGATTTTGGTGCCAAAATTGATTTTTTTACCTAACTTGGTCAATTTGGGGGTGCTGAATCCAAAAAAACTTTGGTTACATTTTTTTCGACCACGTCTTCAGCCGCCATTTTGAATTTCAAAATGGCCACCATAGCAAACTGTATTTTGACCCAGTTCTCATAATGTGAGCAGTATAGAAGGTTCAAATTTGATGCAAAAAGCATGTTTATGATGTCAGACATTCTGATAAACCATTTCCTGATATTGTAGATTGTTTTGATACAATTTGAGGGCTGCCATCTTGAAATTCAAAATGGCCGCCATAGCTAAATGTATTTTTACCTGTATCTCAGGTTGTAAGCATTATGGAAAGTATAAATTCGGGGCAAAAAGCATGCTTATGATGTCAGACATGCCAATATAAACATTTCTGTTTTAAATGATGGATCATTTTGGTTGGCGGCCATCTTGAAATTCAAAATGGCCACCATAGCAAATGTAATTGGGCCTATATCACATACCGTGATGCAGTGTTTAAGGTTTTAACTTGGGGTAAAGACCATGCTTATGCTATTAGACTTTCTGAAACATATTGTTCTGAAATGATGGTCCATGTTGATATTTACCGGGGGCCATCTTGAAATTCAAAATGGCCACCATACCAGAATGTATATTTTGACCCACATTTCATGTTGTAAACAATACAGAAAATTCACATTTCGGGCAAAAACTAGGCTCATGATGTTGAACATTCAGATCCACTTTGATCCCCTCCCTAAAATTGCAGATCATTTTTGAGGCTGCCATTTTATCATTAAAAAATGGCTGGTTTTCAGCTAATAGGCCTGTCTGTGGTTACAAGCAACTTTTAGGCATATCAATGTTTATGGTTGTTTACATTGTACATTCTTTTACAAACACACACACACACACACACACACACACACACACACACACATAATTATGTACATTCTGTAATAATGGATTATTCGCATTGGCTGCCACTCTTGAAATTCAAGATGAATTTCGACCCATATTTGGTGCTGTAAGATCTTTACCCTGCAAACTCAAGCATGCTGGAGCACTTTCATGTAGGACCTACACTTGTATGTGTAAGTCAATCACTTCAATAATATCATTATTGCATAGGCGGGACTGCTTCCTGTAGGTACACTACCATGTTGAAATGCAAAATGGTGCCATGGGAAACACAATAGCATTGCGTTTGGGTAAAACTTGCGAATGGGAAATCATGTGATTCTGGTGTCAAAGCATATGACTTTCAAAAGAACCTAAATAACTGTGTGTGAGTGACTAAATGCCCCCATTTTAGACGATTTGGTTGAAGAGTTTTTAAAAATAAACAATATTAGCCGTGTACTAGAAAATTTATCGGAAATTCACTGTAATAGTTAATGTCTTCTAGGCTCATTCCCTGCATGTGTTTTTGGAGTCACGGCACTTGTACAGGGCTGTACACAGGGGAGAATTGGTTCTAAATTCTTCCAGAAACAATGACTCTTGTATTTCTTGTCATATGAACATGATAATGAATTCTGTGGCTACCGTTGGTGTAGGAAGCTCAAAGCATTTAATTGCACAGTTTATGTATATCCGCTGAAAATAACTACCGGTACAATGTACCGTATTATATTCCCCTGCAAGTAGAGGCACAAATAAGGTTGTGAAGGTTTACGCGGTTTGTTCTCTGGATGTGTTGTATCAAGACTCTACGAGATCAAAGCGGGAGATTGTCCAGGTTGAAGTCATCCACTCCCAACTTCTGGAAGGCATGGACTGTGTCTTTGCACATTCTGCATAATTCAAGACTTAGAAAATTCTTGATCCATCTGCTCTTTGAGACATCATCACATTTTCAACTTCATCCTGCGCCATGAAAGGCATGACCAAGTAGACCTTTGTTTTTTCGCAACAATTTGCAGAACATAATCTCTCAACAATGTGAATTGTACTTTATCATCTCCTTTTCCAGTGATGGAGCAAACAACATGCGATTCAGTATTAAAAGTAAAGCAATGATCTACCAGGAGAATGAAAATTTCAGTGTCTATACGTAATAATCATCAATATCTCTGAAATTTTCTGTTGCTCTTGAGGTAGCATCTAATACATGCAATGGAATGAGGATATCTGCTTCCTCTTTGTGACAGGTGACAGCTCCCATGGCATCTTTGATGAACCCTTTGTTTCTTTTTTTTTCCCGTTCTGTGTTAGATGGAATTGACTGATCAGTATTTCAACTTTCAGGCTGATTATTTGGCTCACTTTTGTGGGTTTCTAAGGCATGGGTATGAAAAATGAACCTTTGTTAGTGAGAATGAGGAGAATGCCATAAAGTTATGAGATGAAGAGTGATTGTGGAAGTACTTAGAACAGCAGAACTTATACCTTCTAATAATCGCATCGTCCAGTAATGACTGAATAATGACAGGTATATCAGACTGTTGTACCGGTAGAAGTGTTACAAGAAGGTAGGTGTATTCAATTGCAAGAGCTGAATGTCTGGCCTTTCTCATATTATCCCAGACTAATTTTTTTTTTTATTCTTTCAGATATAAAAATTCTTTGTACAGAACATGAAAACTTCCCTTTCCATCTCTTTCTAGAATGTCCTCCTTGAATGTGGGATACCTGATAGCCAAACACCACATTCATCAGTGTAAATGCATTTACAAATTTTTAGATTTTATACCCTCGTGTGATGGTGTTCTGAATTGTTGAGGAATTCCGATGCAGCCATAAGTGCCACAGAACTGAGCTATTATTGCTCTTTGTATTAATAGTTTCAGAATCAGTGGCGGTACAGCAGTAAGCATCTTGGAAGTCTTGATTGAGGATGATCCACACAAGAGCAATCAGGAAAAACCTCTTCATTGGCATTCCTTATTCATTCTGTGTTATTCCTGAAATACATTCAGCAATTATGAGCTCCCTGATGAGTTGCTTCATTTTGTGGTCTACAAACAAGCTTGTGAATGGGATGTCTGCTAGGATGACCATGGCATTTTTTGCCATTGCGAGACTCTTCCTTGTATGTCTTCATTCTTCGAGGCAGCATCAATTTTTTTAAGATCACCTTAAATCGTATCAATACTTGCTTTTGTACAAATACTTAATAACTGGGATTAAATATAACTATTAACGAGGTTCAACGACACCAAATAATGTTTTGCCTGAGAGGCAAGAACAAATCGCTTGTACGCGAACCACAATATCCGCTTGGCTATTATGGGACGTGGGATGATGTTATGTAACGCTTAGGCCTACACGCTTGCCAAAACTTATGGGAAGTGGTATAGGACCCCTCCCCTCCCCCACCCCCCTCACGCAGTTTTTGCCCCTCAGGATGTCTTGGTGACGTCATTGGAACCTCGT
Organism: Diadema setosum; assembly: GCA_033980235.1. NCBI lineage: Eukaryota > Metazoa > Echinodermata > Echinoidea > Diadematoida > Diadematidae > Diadema > Diadema setosum. The sequence continues at coordinate 28,655,895 of CM067077.1, read as the reverse complement.
CCTTACAGTCTGAATTTATAGCGGCCATTTTGAATTAAGAGATGGCTGTCGTTCTGCGTGAGCTGAAAATGAATTCGGTCTAACCAGGACAACTTTGGCAAATTCATCTAAGGCACTTACCACAGTATCATATGTTTTTCTATGGCCACCATCTTGGGCCACCATCTTGAATTTCAAGATGGTGGCCTATCTAATGATCCACAATAGGAAACAGCTGTACTAACGTTGGACACCACAAACAACATACTGAAAATTTGATGCTCCTACAATAATTGCAACATGAGATACAGGTAAAAACGCTATGGCGGCCATTTTGAATTTCAAGATGGCAGCCTTTAAACTGAATTAAAATAATCCACAATATCAGAAAATGATGTATCAGATTGTCTGACATCACAACCATGCATTTTGCACCAAATTTGAAGCTTCTACAATGCTCACTGTATGAGATACGGTTCAAAATACTGTGTGCTATGGCGGCCATTTTGAAATTCAAGATGGCAGCCTACTAATTGTATCAAAACAATCCACAATATCAGAAAAAGATATACCAGAGTGTCTGACATCACAACCATGCATTTTGCACCAAATTTGAAGCTTCTACAATGTTCACGTAATGAGATATGGATAAAAATACAGTTTGCTGTGGCGGCCAATTTGAAATTCAAAATGGCGGCTGAAGACGTGGTCGGAAAAAATGGAACCAAAGTTTTTTGGATTCAGCACCCCAAAATTGACAAAGTTAGCCAAAAAAAATCAATTTTGGCACAAAAATCTCACGGGATTACATATTAGCCTCTACTAAGGTTCGCCTCTAGGCTCGCCTTGTACCTCTTGATCTTGGTCAGTCTCACCATGAACAATGTGGAGCTATAGCCGTACTCTATATGGTCGCACCGAGGAATTAAGTATTGAACACTTATTTGATACTGGTATCTATCACCTTGGCCTCACCATGGAGTTATCCATCAGCAGTTAATTTATAGGACTCTACATGAGAAACCAAAATATAAATGTATTACACTTGTATTACATATTTTTAGGTTATCCTTTTCCTTAATAATAAGACATTTCAATGAAAGGCCTAAAACATGAATTATTTCATAATGCATCTTAATGTCGTTACAGTTTCCACTTTCTCGTGATAAAAGGGAACTAGAAATTACAATTTACACACCGTATCCAAGAGTTCTTCATAATGTGGACATAGTGAGATTAACATAGCGTGACCAGAATAAACACTCCAAGCTAAACACTTGAAGAACTCTCAACACTTTACACGTGCTATACACACCGCATGTTTAGATATGATGTTAAACAAAGTGTTTAGATTTTCAACACTGTGTTTAGGTCATAAACATGTCGCATGTCGCATTTTTTTACGGTGTAGGCTCCATCTCCCTCTTTCTCTCTCTCTCTCTCTCTCTCTCTCTCTCTCTCATCACCCTACCAAATTTTCAGCTCGAAGGCGCTGTAGTTTACTTGTATGTGTGCTCACGGGTGCTGTTCGTTATTCCGAAGGTTCGATATTCCGAAGGTTCGTTATTCCGAAGGTTCGTTAATCCGAAACACGCAAATTCCCTATACCTAGAGGTTCGTTAATCCGAAAATGAAAAAGGGTTCGTTAATCCGAACATTTGTGGCGTTATTTAGAAGGTTCGTTATTCCGAAGATTTGTTCATCCGAAAATGAAATTCGGAAAAACGAACCTTCGGAATGAAGAATCTTCGGACTGAAGAGCCTTCGGAATAACGAACCTTCGGAATGACGAGCTGTAACCTGTGCTCACAGCGTGCACTCTCTTCCCACCTCCCTGCTCCTATATATGCCGTTATAATTTATGCCACCCGCCTCTTGAAGCCAGGAACTAATGCCGCTTCAAAGGTGCACCATAAAAAATCAGGCAGGCGACTGAGCAAACGAATATTACGTAATGGCTAAAAAAAAAAAAAAAAATAGAGTCCAGAGTTCGATTTTCATTCCTTCTTTTGTCGTCCGGAGTGGTTCTTCCGTGGTTCTTCTTTTACTCGATATCATAAAAAGACGAAAAGTTCGAAAAGGCGAGGACTTTATCCCATGTCATTTTTTTTCGATGGCACCTATACAGCTTCAGCAGATATGCTATAAATGTTCTGATGGCCTGAAACGCATAGCAATAAACAGCGGTGTTTTTTTCTGTAAGGTTCCGTGATAATGCTTTTTTAAGCATCATAAATATTATAGTTCAAGTATGTATAGAACAACAACTTGAGAGTTAAAAAAAAGAGAAACTCCGGACTTATTACAAGTTTGTCTGATAAGAAAGAGTATAATCTAAGTAACACAACTGTGAACAGTTTGATCAAAATTGGATGAAAATTGAGGAAGTTATGACATTGTGAAATTGCCAATTTCCTCAAAACACTTCTCAAACAGTCAATATGGATATGCAAATGAGTGAGTTGATGATGTCATCCCCTCACAAATAGCCATTCAGCCCTATAGTATTTACACAAAATCTTGAAATTTCCCTTTTTTAAGCATTTATGCCCTAGTCTCTGATTGATCATTGTTGAGTTTTTCACACATGCATGAGTAATATTATGCTTAACGCATTGATAGTAGGAAAAAAAGATGCGGTTTTTTTTTTCCATTTTTTTTTATTTCTTATTTTTTGGGGCGGGAGTGTCAATAACATCATCAGTTCACTCATTATTATGCATATTCACATCAACTGTTTGAGAACTATTTTGCAAAAATTTTCGATTTTACTGTTGTGCTTGTAAGATTATATATACTCTTTTTTTTGGGGGGGGGGGAATTTCCCTTTACTGCAGCTTTATGGTTATCAAAAGAGCTGAGAAGCAGTGGTATAAATCTTTCCAACTCCCTGCTTCCAGGGGCCCACACTTATGCAAGTGTTTAGTGGGTTGTCCATTTTTGTTTTTTTAATGGGGGGGGGGGGCAGAGTGTACTGCGGTAATCTTAAATCGCGTGCTGTTTGATTTTCACTCTTTATATTGTGTTGTCAGCATTCCATGATGATACAGATCTGAGCTGAAATAGGATATACACATCAATTTATACATGTCGTTTGAGTCATGATATTACTAGTATAGTGTCGACACCCTCTTCTCTATACGTAACGCGCCTCGCCATGAACAATACACACAGTGGGCACATAAACCAAGATTAACATAGAGTTTCGATTCTAGATTAGTTCGAATAAAATTATAATCTATGATGCTGGGCAGTGGGTACACTAAAAAAAGAGATTGACATTTGCCAACATCTAGGTCTCCCTTTGTACAATCGGGGGGGGGGGGGGGGAGTTATATCGTCGGCGTTTTCACGAACCGACGCTATTTCGATTTTGGTCAAAATTTTCAAAATCGAGATATTGGTACCAAATGAAAGTGCTTTCAAAACTCTACCAAATCCCAAAATTTTAGATCACAAAATTAATTATTCTTAATTTTATCAAAGAAAGAAAAAAACGACGGTACTCGAAATATCGAGAAATTGAGAAAAAGGAGTTTCACGAACCGACGCAGTAAAGATACGCCGGTTCGTGAAACCCGAATTGCTAGGGTGAAGAGCAATGCGGGTTTCACGAACCGTCGCAGTTGCATTATTTTGAGCTTTGTTCAACTTACTGGCCTAGAATTAGGTTTTGGCCCTAATCCAGATCTCAGAGTGAGAACCAAACCATCGGAAAGATGAATGACGACCTAAGCCAGCCCAATGTCCACGAGTGAAGTGAATGGTAAGCTATAATCCTATTAAAATCATGCTCAAAATAACAGTTTCAGTTGGACTACCATAACCATTAATTGCGGTAGAGTGTAGTCCCATGTATTCAATCGCGTGATGCTTATGAAGCCTAGTCTGTAAACGCCATCCAATTTCAAATTAGATCCCAAATCATATTATTTATAGTTTCTTTTCAACTTATGTCGTTACTTCTGAGACTACTGAGTACTGTAGTCGTAACGTCTGTGTGCAAGACATGCAAGATGTCAAAGTCTCGAAGACACTCATGGCTATGCCTTGACTTGAGTTGAAAATGAAATCATGAGATTGACAAAGTAGGCCTACTAAACTAAAAAAAAAAGTAAAAAGTCTAAAAGTAAAACTCAAAGGAAGAGTAAAGAATAAAGTTAGACATGTTAGACGTTAACTTTCAAGTTTAACTATTAAGTCTAAGTTAAGACTTTACTTGTAATGCCAGTTACTAAAACTAAGATCAGCTGAAGTCTAAGACCAAGTCAAATTTACACAGAGTCTATAGTCTAGCTCTAGATCTACATCTAGACTAGTGGTAATAGTAGGTAGAGTCCACCCATTTTTCCCCCCAATTTTTACTGGTCCATTCCTGAAAAAGTTACTGGTCAGTGTCCAACAGTGATTTTTCCTGGTCAGGGACCGTCGGACCAGTGACAGTGTGCAGCGTTGGTGTAGATGTCATCTATGACAGTATGTGGTCTAGTGATACTACCTAACGCTAAACACTACGAGTAGTACTCTACAGGTTAGGTGGCTTTCCTGTACAGTGCAGTGTTATAGTATAGGACCTACTTGTGAATTCAGCCCTAGTACCGTACTGTGTGTAGATATGTGACATTATGTCTAATGTTAGTTCGAGTGGAGTACCTTTGAAGCACAGCGGTGGGGCTTTTTTTCCCTAAAACTTGTGAATGCGGCCCAACCAAATGGCGTTTACATATTCACGCGTGATTGATAGTGATACAGTAGCGCTGTCGATTTCCACAGCATCCATAATCTTTTGTCCTTTCTTCTTTCCTTTTTTCCCTTTGTTCTTTCACCCTTTTTATTCTTGGAATCGAAGGACTTCTAAGAAATGTCCCTCGACTGATTTAACCAGGACTCTTGAGTCCTGGTAAACCTAACCTAACCGAGTAACCGTTAACATTTGTTAGGCCTAACAGTAACACTGACTTAGCCCTGTATTGACTTTGTCTTTGGCCGACTTACTGAGATGGCGAGTCTAACTCTTTAACGTTAGTCTAAACGTAGTCGTTAGATCTGTCAGTGTCAGTGTCACCGGCTTTTGTATATGGTGCCATCTCTAACGTACTTTAACAAGTTGATGTTAGTTATCTATGTCAACTTACTGAGTCAGTAATAGTGGTACTGTCATCCTGTTGGATATCGCCGCAATATCATCCGTGACGTGTTAATTTCGTGTCACAAAGACAAAAGTTGCCAAGATCTAATAGTATTAGATGTCTAGATCTAGATGTAGTCTAGATCTATAATATAAATTTTGTGAACCACTGGTAACTTAAAAGTGAAAGGTCTAGACTTCACTTAGTCTATAATTAGACCAGACATTCATGAGGCAAAGGCCTACTTAGTAGATCTATTCTTTTCTATTTTAACGTCAATTCCTACTAACTCGCCACGTGTTATTTCTAAGGCCAAGGACTTCGGGTTAGTGATTTTTTTTTTCATAAATACCAAACAGCAGACGTGTTTCATTTGCATTCTTGTGCAGACTTCATGAATGAAAATATGTGCAGTATCAAAGAAATATGATGCACATGACAATGCCAGTGTTTTATAGGTGAATGGTTAATACCTTTAAAAGCTGAATGATAATGTAGAGTCTAGGTCTAATTAAGATGTTACAGTCTCTGATAAGAAACAGGTTTGATTGTCATAGACTGTTTCCCAAATGCAGGTACATGTAGTAATATTCAGCTATTTCAATGCAATGCCTTGTTTACAAATACATGTAGATTTATATTCATGTGAATGATAATTCAATTTCTACATGAGACATACCAAGTGCTAAACATAATATCTTGCATCAGTAAAATGTGTAAATGAAGAGACAATTTGAATATGCATCAAATACGAACAGCAGCATTTTTTGACATTCTTTGATCCTGCATAGGCCTACCATTTTGTTTTATGTTTAATATAAATAGAGCAAAATAATTTCAACTTCAGTTTTGTTGGCTGATTTTTTTTTCTTCTCAAAATTAAAGTTGTATCTTGTGCCATGATGTTTGATTTTAATCAAAAGTTCTTAATTTCTTTCTTTTCTTTCAGATGACTGGTGCCATGTAGTAGCGAAGAACTGGACTGTCTCAGAAAAGAAAAGGAAAAGTACAGGGTCGTGTACATCACCAACGGATGTGAATACAATGGTAATGTAGAGTCTAGGTCTTATTAAGATGTTAAAGTCTCTGATAATAAACAAGTTTGATTGTCGTAGACTCCTTCCCAAATGCAATTAGTGATATTCAGCTTTTTCAAAGCAATGCCTTGTTTACAAGGACATGCAGATTTATTCGTGTGAATAATAATTTAAATTCTACATGAGACTTACTAAGTGCTAGACATAAGATCTTGCATCATTAAAATATGTAAAAGGCGAGACAATTTGAATATGCATCAAAAACAGCAGTATTTTTTTGACATTCTTTGATCCTGTATACCGTTTTGTTTTATGTTTAATATAAATAGAGCAAAATAATTTCAACTACAGTTTAGTTGGCTGATTTCTTTTTCTCAAAATGAAAGTTGTATCTTGTATCATGATGTTTGATTTTAATCGAAAGTTCTTAATTTCTGTCTTTTCTTTCAGATGACTGATGCCATGCAGTAGCGAAGAGCTGGACTGTTTCAGAGAAGAAGAAAAAAGTACAGCATCGTGCTGATCATCAAGGAATGTGAATACAATGGCTTAGGAAAGAAGACAATCTACAGATAGGATAGAAGGGAGAAATTGGGATGAAGGGCGACAACATAAGGACGGTATATCTACAGTGAAATGTGATTGTAAAGTGGAAACATGAAAGGAGATCCTAAGATTGAAGGTGAAAACGATGCATTCCATTCTGTGATGTCGTAATTACAATTTTGCTACACTTTAATAACACTACAGAGAGACATTTATATCAAGGAAAGCTTCATGTGGATGTGGAACGTTAGATTTTTTTAAGTGTTCATTGGTATGTATTTCATGATAATAAATCTTGAAGGTTTTGTGTGGTAATCATAACCTTGTGATAAATCTTGATAGATTTCTAAGTGCACATTGGCAATATTTAGATGGTGCTGTAATCAGATTAAGTTCTATTCTCCTTTATTCTTTTATTTATTATTTTGTTGTCTTCAACCCACTTTGAATGTGTCACGTATGATTCTTATAAACATGGGAACATGCACTCCATGTAAATGATAGGACTTATAACAAATTGACATAATTATTCAACCATCACTAGACAGTTCTGTTATAAGATGTTCTTTATCTAACTAAAATTGTAAATTATGATACGTGTATGTTCGCATGCAAACTCACAACAAAATACAGAAATTTGATTTCTTTTAATAATAATTCATTATGTCTCTAAATTTACAATTAAAGAAAGTGATTGCAATAAGGATGTCAAACATCGTATATTAAAATAATAGATTATTCATTTGTCTCCATCCGTAGTAACGCACGCAACTGCAGTGTGCAGTTTGTAGGCTGCTGTGAAAAAAAAAAAAATCACAGGCAGCCCAAGCAGGATTCGAACCCACGACCTCTGGATTACTAGACCAGCGTCATAACCACTAGACCACCAGAGTGCCCTGGCGCTACCTTTACACATGAATAATTAAGTATAGAAGGGCTTGGGGCGCTTCGAAGTTTACTGCTCTTATTAAATATGTACATGTCATTTGCAACTCAACTAAAGATGATTAAACACACTGAAATTCTTACTTTAAATGATATTCATAATCTGTTTTTTTTTTCTTTAATAGCTTGGGATGTACACTTTATACACTGTATCGGTCTACATTTCGCCTACAATATGGAATTCTTTACTTCGAGACGTTTGTTTTTAACAAACAAAAAATTAAGAGTCCTTTAAAGGTGCTGTAAAACAGTGGTGTTTGTTTGTTTGTTTGTTTTTTGGTGGGGGGGGGGGGAGTCAAATTAGCCTTGGCCCCTCTCCGCCGTCTTTTTTTTTCCTTTAGCTGCATATTTTTTAGTCATCACATGAAAATTCGTCTGCATCCACCCCGTAGTTTTGCTGATGACCTTTCTTTTTAATTATTTTAGCCACACACAATTTGGGCTGAATTTCCCCAACCCTCTTGTGAATTTGCTAGTACATGTACTAAAACACATTCTCAGAATGTGTTTATAGTACTGGTGGATTAAGGATTCACAGGAAGGGGGGGGGGGTCGGCCAAAATTTCTCTTTTCTCATAATACAAGCCTTCGGGGCGAAAGGCTGATATTATGGGCTTTCTACACACATTTTTAGATGCTAATTATTGGTTAACATGAGCATGATCATTTATGTTGTGATTAATTTGTTTCCTTATATATGTATGACTTCTTTTAGAGACTTAATTGGCTTGGCACTCCTTACATCGACCTATTTTAGACACCCATTTCCCTCTCTCTCTCGTGCTTTTTCTCTACTGTCCTGTGAATAGTGTAACTACATGTACATGCAGTACCTCTTCTCTTTTGTATGATATACATCAAGTTTTTATCTGAGCATATGGGTGTTGCAGCACTCTCAAGCTTCATGCATATGCAGCAACATCTTTGTGTGGTCATATACATACATGTAGTTATGCTTGATATATTGATTTGAGGATGTTATTCTTTCTCTTGTATATGTTCCGTCCGCACTCTATAGATGTAAATGTACGATGTAAGATTTGGTGTGCATGTTCGAACTGTGTTCCTCTTTTTGTGAACACACAAGAACTGATATAATAATGAACTTGAATTACACATATTCTTGAATCTTGATTCCATCTCCATTTGCCATTGGATATGTATTGATTTATGGAGCTCTTCCACAATTGTTATCCTTCCCATTGTCATTACTCATCTCTGAATAATTCAAATTTGATATTCTACTGAGGACCTATGTTTCTTCGATTACATAATGCACCTCTTCAATATATTGCTGCAAAAGGCATAATAAAACATGACCATTATTATATATTTAAAATGAAGCTTGAAATTCTGATAGTGTTGATATTCATGTATTTTTAGGAGTTTATCAGTTTCGAAGAGTGCATGCAGGATGAGTTTATGTCTTTATATGATCAGGTGCAGCTATCATAGAATCTGTTGAGCAGGAAAGAGAAAGATGGAAAATGAGGAATTATGAGTGAATTCGCATGCGAGCCAAATGACAATAATGACACTGATAAAAATTGTGACAAAGTAAATGTCACAAATATGTGGAATAATAAGAAATAAAGAAATTAATATATTATTTCAGAGAAAGAAATAACAGAGTGCATGCATGAGTGTGAAAGATGAGTAAATACAAGTAATTATTACTGACTGGCACGTCTTTTTCCCAAGATTTAGCGGTATCCTTCATCTTAGAACAAACATTCATAATTATTATGAAAGAAGTGAACTGAATTTGAATTAAAAATAATGTGAAAAAATGAAAAAGTAAGTTAATTAAGTAAAAAAAAAAACAGTAAAAAGTAAAAAAAATATGAAACACAGTATACCGAATACATGTATTACCATAGATGTCCAAATGCAAAAGTGTTAAATAATAACATATCCACAAAAAGGGGGGGGGGGGCAAAGAAATCTTTGGAACGATCAACCACAGCTATAATAACAATACATGCGTGTACTAAATGAAGATGAAAACACTGACAACACTCTTTTTAGAACAATTAAGAGAAACTGGCTTGTATTATCATCTTAATTATCACTAAATGTATTGTAATCATCACAACAATCATTACATGACAATTAATTTCAATTAATAAGGTTATTGTTGATAAGCAGGTATAGCCCTAATAGTATTTGTATGTAAACACATACGAAAATGAAATAGCGACGGTTCGTAAATACACGCGTATTGCACGTTACCTATTGTACAGGCCCTACAGCGCGGGTCCCACGAACCGGCGTAATACAACTTACGTCGGTTCGTGGGACCCGCGCTTAAGTACATAACCTATGGTGCGCGCAAGAAACGATGGATTTACGAACCGACGCAGTGAGTTTGAAGACAGAAATATCGTAAATTTTTTGAATTCACACTAAAATTACACTATGGATAGGAAGAATAACTTCCACTCTCATCACCCTGTCAAAATTTTCACACACAAGACAGGAAAAGTCATTGAAAACGTTGTCTATAACTTGTGAGATCTTTAAACGCGATTTTCTCAGAACTGCATTTTCGCTCAAAAACGAAATAGCGTCGGTTCGTGGTAATGCCGACGATATGATTGCGATACAGGGAGGGATGGACTTTTATAGAAATATCATGTGCAATAATCTTGCGCCAGGACATCTATCATAAAGAAAGGTACATCACGGGTCTTTTAACAAGTAGAAGAAATGTCTTTATTTTAGTGTTAAATGACTGCAAGCACCAAAAAAAAAAAAAGAAAAAAAAAGAAAAAAAAAAGGATTTTTGTATACATGAAGAAAAATAAATGGACTGAAGAAAGAAACACCGGCGGAAGCCGTTCTGCAGCCGTTCTGCAAGGGTATGAAATGAATATCGAATTGAGTGGAATTTAATGCGGCTTAGCTGAAAATTAAAATTTTTGGAGGACCAGCGCAATAGTAGCTTTATTATTGTAAGTTTTATGATAATTGTATTTTTTTTAAATCAGTATCATTGTTGCTGTCATAGTGTTGTTATCAACATCGCCATTAACACTTTCCATTACTACATGATTCGCTTTGGTACAGACGTGAAATTTCCAATTGCTTGAAAAAGACAGTATTGAGAACACAGATGACACGCGTCAGTGACATTTGGATGTGAATGTGTTACTACTATTAACTTGTCTTGTAAAGGTTTCAGTCAAGCTTTTAAAGTGAGGATAATCACCCGTTCACATAATGCACCATAGCAATTAATTACGCGTTTGCACACCTACGCACCATTAAGATTACGTCTGCTTTGAACAACTTGTCCAGCCATCCAAATAGATGACAATATTGGCGAGAATGGCGCAGTCTCAATTGTGGGGTAAAGCTAGTTTCGGACATTACTTATTCCACGCTGAAGACCCGCGAAAAATGGAATGAAGATTGGAAACCTTTCATTACGAAATTGTTTGGACTCCGCACCGTGCTAACGTCCGCATGTTACTCAGTGACCAATGTATACTCGAACTTTGAAAGAACATGTAGACCAGCAGAGATTCAAGAGCTCATTGCATCACAAGGCTCCCTAACACCGTACACAAATTTCGCAATTCAGCTGCAAATATAAGGCGATCGCTAATTATTTCAATAACACGTCACGTTGACAATTCATTCTAGAAACGATTTAAAAAAAGACTGTGCATTGTTTAATCTTTTTTTTTCTATCTAATTGCGCTGAACATTGATTATACTGGTGGACATTTTCATGTTCATTATTTTTATCCCTAGCGCACATTTTAAAACTATTTTGAGGCATTTAGGCTGTTTTTTTTTTTTGTATTCACAGTCTGCAAATGTTAGCAAGGAACTGTTAATCTAAAAATGAAGTAAGATTTGTACATTTTTTTTCGAGGGTTCATGCGTTCATCTGAAACGATTTATGAAAACAAGGGGGGGGGGGTCGTCAATCCGAAGCCGAAGTAAGGTCTGTGATTCCGAAGGTTCGATAGTACACTCTTAATAAAAAAAAAAAAAAAAACACACAAATAAACAAGCCAATACACACACACACACACACACACACACACACACACACACACACACACACATAACCGGTGTCACAAACTAAGGGAGCACCTCTGCAGGTGCAACTCTTCAATTTTATGGTCTGTAAGGTGCAATCTTGCACCCATAAAGGTTCTCCCAGTATGGCACTGGTAAAAGTGCAAAGTTGAACGTTAATTTTTTTTTTCGAGGGCACGCATGTTTTTTTTTTCTTTCAATTTTTGAATTAACAAGCCTCTTTTATAATATGTGATTAATAACACGTTACACAACAAATTGTATCATCTTTTCTTCCTATTCTAAAAGTCCCCAAAAGTCGACATATATGAGTGTTTTTTAAACCGAATGTCGTCACTGGGGTGACAAGACCTTGTATCTCAAAATTTGGTGAAAATGACTTTTTTTAAAATTAATGGTGAGATAATCAGCTAAGTGATGTCCTGTCCAAATTCTATCTATCTTACCCCCGCCCACCCCCCTAAAATGAAGGTGCCAGGGAAAAATATCAGAAGTAAAAATGTCAGAAGTAAAAATGTCAGAGGTAAAAATGTCAGAAGTAAAAATGTCAGAGGAAAAAATGTCAGAGGTAGAAATGTCTGACGTAAAAATGAGGTAAAAATTTCAGAGATAAAACATTTTTACTTCTGAAACTTTTACTTCTGACATTATTTTTTACCTCTGACATTTTTTACCTCTGACATTTTTACTTCCGACATTTTTACTTCTGACATTTTTACTTCTGACCCTTTTACTTCTGACATTTTTACCTCTGACATTTTTACCTCTTACATTTTTACCTCTGACATTTTTACTCTCTAAAAAAAAATCGAGTGAAAACATTCACTCTTAAAGGAGTGAATACAAAAAAGAGTGAAGTTAGAGTGAAAATGGAGTGAATTTTGAGTGAAAATGCTCATTTTCACTCATTTTGAAGTGACCTCAGGGATCACTCCAAAATCTTCGAGTGATCCCTGAGGTCACTCCAAAGTGAGTGAAAATGAACATTTTCACTCAAAATTCACTCCATTTTCACTCTAAATTCACTCTTTTTTGTATTCACTCCTATAAGAGTGAATATTTTCACTCGATTTTTTTTTAGAGAGTACCTCTGACATTATTACACCGAACCAAAATGAAGCCACCACTGCATGTCGAAGGAATGTATATCCCATTCAGTGGCGGATCCAGGGGGAGCGCACTGGGCGCGTCCTCCCCCCCCCCTTTTTTTAATTTTTGTTAAAACAGAAGAAGTGACAAGAAAAATGGAGAAGGGTGCGTGCGCTAGCTCCCCCTTTGATTTTGTATAGGCGCCCCTTTTTACGGAATTCCTGTATCCTCCCCTGGATAAATTGAGTGTTTTGGCTGCCATATTTTTTTTTTCTGCTGTCCTGAACAATTGACATTTTGTAGATACGAGGTCTTGTCGCTCCAGCGACGATATGCATGACACAGACCCGAGTCTTCAATGAAGAATTAAAGAGCGACATCTTTCGGTGAGCCAGGGTTTTTCTTAAATGTGATACATGTAGTTCATGTATATAGTACCAGGTTGCATAACAAGCAAAATAGCAAGCAAAACTGCATCAAATTCCCCATTCATTCTGATGGTAATTCAAATTTTCGGAAATTATAGGGAATTCCGGATCAGTTATTGTGTTAGTATGATAAGAAAGATTAACACTTTAGAAACACAATGATGAAAATTTGATAAAAATCCGGTAGAAACTAAATCAAAGGCAGATACGATGTTGTGAATCTTTGCTAACTTTTACAGATCAGTTCTATAATAGTCAAAATGATTGTGCAAGAGAGACGACTGAGTAAGATTGTGATGTCATCGCCTCGGAGCTGCTTGTCATTTATTGTGTGCATAAAATCTTGAAATTTGCATTTTTTTTTTTTTTGGGGGGGGGGTTCAAATTATAATAATATATCTTACTAAAGTTATGCTGTAAAGTTGTTAAGCTAGGAACATCGTTTTATTTTACACTTTCATGGTACAAACACACACACACACACACACAACAACAACAACAACAAAAATCGTAAGTTTTTTTTTTTTACATGATCAAAGGAAAAGTGTAAGGTGATGGCTTTATTAGTTCACTCACTTTCATGATTTTATTTTAACCGTTCAAGAACTGATTTGCAAAGAAATACCGACATTTCACAAATTCATAATTCCCTTTTACAATCATCCGATTTTGACCACATTTTATCAGCAGCGAGCTGTGCTTGTAAAATTTTGCTCTGTCTTTTCGGGTGCTATTCGTTATTCCGAAGGTTCGATATTCCGGAGGTTCGTTATTCCGAAGGTTCGTTAATCCGAAACACGCAAATTCCCTATAAAGGTTCGTTAATCCGAAAATGAAAAAGGGTTCGTTTATAATCCGAACATTTGTGGCGTTATTCCGAAGGTTCATTATTCCGAAGATTTGTTCATCCTAAAATAAAATTCGGAAAAACGAACCTTCGGAATAAGGAATCTTCGGACTGGAGAGCCTTCGGAATAACGAACCTTCGGAATAACGAGCTGTAATAACCGTCTTTTCAATTAAGCGAACCTATCTGACCCGGATGTTCATATAATATGGAGAAGATGGTACAGTTTTGGTTGAGATGGGGCTTGAGGTGTCCAACGTTTTTGATGATTATTTTGCATATGTGTGTGTGTGTGTGTGTGTGTGTGTGATGAGAAACGTGAAAGCAAGAAGGGTCGTGAGATATTAATTTTCTTCAATATTTGTCTCCCTCTGCAAATGAAATTTGTAAGGTCGCAACTGCTGATCTGTAATTTTAACAGACAGTCATATCGTGCCACTGCCGGAAACCAGGGATAGCCTGGTGGTAGTGTCGCTGTCCAGAAAGCAGTAGATGACAGGTTTGAGTCCCGTGGTTCTTTTTTTTTTCCACACATGTTTGTTAAATTACAGCTCAGCTGTTGCGATCTCACAAATTTCATTTGCAGAGGGAGACAAAGTTAAAGGAAATTCGCATCTCAATGAGAAACCTCTTTTGAAATATGAAAGAGCGTTTAATTCTAAGAATATTCACATTTTATTTGATAAAAATCGCTTTTGAATGGGCTGATATACTATATCCGAAAACAAAGTGATCCTAATGAAAGGTGGGACCCACCTTTTATTTGTTTATTTGTTTTACTTTGTTTTCGGATATAGTATATCAGCCCATTCAAAAGCGATTTTCATCAAATAAACTTTCGAATTCCTCTTAGAATTGTATGCTTTTTAACATTTCATACAGTGGTTTCTAAGTATCTCGCAAAAAGTTAAAAGCTGAATTATCACCTGAACGAATACTATACCCCATCCCTATAAGTTATCTTAATACACCGCATGCGCTTTCTATGAACGGCACAATGCTACATCTGCAGCCCATACAAGACATATAAGACGTATAAGACAAAACGAAAGCAAAACGAAATTTTCCACCAATAATTTAATATTTTGTAGGATACTAAATGTTTATTTTTCTGTTTTCGTTTCTGTGTGTTATACTTTATTAATCTTTTTATACTGGCTCCTTTCCATGACTTCTTTCCATGATTGATTGAATCAATTCAGGAAGCGTCAATAGCGCCATCTGTAGAGAGAGTACGACCCCCTAACGTAAGAATAAGCTTCTCATTTTGCGAGATAGATACAGTGTACCGTTTTTTTTGTTTTTTTGTTTTTTTTATATATATATACCAGGAAAGGAACTATTTATTTTGGTATTTGTTAAACAAACACGGACACGTGCACGCATGCATCTTACTCATGATAACAAACTTTACTTTCATCTTACTCACGGTAACACATTAAAGGCATAATCTACCATTTGCAGATGGAACAAAAACCCAGCATTACTGCTTCAAAATAAACTCCTCAAAATAAGTTATGCAATTAAAGTTTGATAGATTATATTTTTCTTATATACCGCATTATCTTCATTAAATATGACATCATAAGAAAGCCTGATTAATTATCTTTAAAATGACACCTCACTTGCTATGACTGAGTGTTCTTGGAATGAGCAAAACAGCTGAGTATGGGGACAGATTAAAAGTGAAAAGTTGCAATTCTGCTATTGATAATTTACAGTTTTGATGAAAAAAAAGGCCACTGGAATAAGCAATGCTGAAATGACAGCACTTTCAAAAACTCCCATTTCCTAGACATTAGATGACTGTTTGGTCAACCTTTATGTTTAATTTTAATTTGCAGATACTACTGCAGTTTTTAATTCATGGATGAAACCTGGAATCTAATGATAATCTCACAATACATTCTTTTCAAGCACATTCCTTCCCTGAAACGACAAAGCAAATGTGAATTATACTTTTTGACATAACACGTTTGCTCTATTTTGCAACATTTCACATTTGACCTTTCCTCATACTCAGTCATATTGTGTATTCCAGGAATACCCAATCATAGCAAGTAAGGTGCCATTTTAAAGATAATTAATCGGACTTTCTTATGATGTCATGTTTAATGAAAATAATGGGGATATAAGAGAACTATGATATTATATCAAACTTTAATTGCAGAACTTATTTTGAGGAGTTTAGTTCTAAAATGTGAGTTAGGGATAGAAACAACCAATGTAAAAATTTGAACCAGTATCATAATCGATTTTAAGTGTTGTTAAATAAAATGTGAACAATAGTTATAATGCAAATGTTTCCAGACTAAACCGTCTACAGTTACGGTTGAATTAGAAAAATCATGATATCTCCTTATATTTTTATAGGCTTTATTGCAAAAATTCTATATCGTACAATACTTTGTGATACAACTGACCTACACATATGCATCGAACGTGATATCTTGAACATTTTGTGAAATCACTTGGAACTCCCAAAGGTAAATAGGACCTTTAAAGGAACCAAAACCCAAAGAGCAGTGTGGATTGAGTGACAGCAGCAACATGTAGAACACATCAGAGAAAGTTTGAGGAAAATCGGACTATCGATGCAAAAGTTATAATCTTTTTAAAGTTTTGGTGTTGGAACCACTGGATAAAGAGACTACTTGAGTTTATGACATCATGTGTGGACAACAATATAAAGAAAATAAAAGAAGAATTCCACAAAATTCATTTTTCATGAAAATTACACATTTCATATTACACATTTCATCAACTTGTTATACTCACTTATAGGATAATATCATTTCCCCTGCTTTCTGATAGAGTTAAGTAAAGTGCTCTTTCATTAAGGTAGAAAAGTGATAGTATGTTCAATTTTCTGTACATTTTCTTTAGGCTTAAATTGTCCACACATGATATATTATCATAAACTTCAATAGTCTCCTATCTTTAAAAATTCATAACTTTTGCATCGATTGTCCGATTTTCCTCAAACTTTCACTTGTGTGTTCTAATAATGTTGCTGCTTGGCAATCCACATTGCTCTTTGGGTTTTGGTTTCCAAACTTAGGCCTACATGTAGCATGCAGCTGTGGTTGATGAAAATAGATTTCTCTATACAAAACTCCTTCACATGGGCGCTTAGCATGCTTTACTTCGTTTAACCCAAAACAGACCCGGCTTTTTTGGCTATGGTAAATCGGGGGGGGGGGGGGGGGGGGCAGTATCAATAAGAAAAAATAATACAGGATATTTTAATCATAACTTCTATAATAGGATATTCCTTATTTTGTCACAAGTGAGGTATTACTGGAAAGGTTTGATTTTCAATTAATCTGATGATGGACTTAATTGGCGCTTAGCTCAATTTGGAATGTGCACAAAAACCTAAAACGGCATTAAAACGATTCAACCAGGCGGGGAAGCGCATCCTTTTAGAAACAAGACACCAAACAGGTTTGTCATCGCATTCTTCATCAGGGACTAGGAAAATCTGTTTCTGAGACAGAAGCAGACATACACACAATAAATAGGCCCTATAGGCCTACAACGAATTTCAAAATTCGAAAATTCCGTCCTTGGGTAAGAAACCCCCAAACCACAAGAAATATCTTTAACTCTCTGTTACAGCTTTAAGGACTTTTAGTGCATTATTTGGAGCACATTTGCCATCTCGGCAAACTAAGAGTTAGGGAAAGGTTCTATGGAACCTTCCTCCCCCCCCCCCCCCCAAAAAAAAAAACACAAAACAAAACAAAACACACACATCAATACTCAGCATCATCATCACCACCACCACCACCACCACCACCACCACGACACCCGGCCGCAAGGGCATTCCCATAAGCTCACTTATAATAATTATTTTGTATCCGAGCGATACTCGGGTACTGCCAGGCAGCTGGCTGTGTGCTAAAAAGTTTGGTTGACTTGGAACCAGAATCAAGGAAGTTCTAAACGGGTCGTGAACTTGCACTGAGGACAGGGTACATCGATATCAACCACCGAACTAAAAGATCTTTTAGTTCGGTGATATCAACCTATTGAAACTGGGTCAGCCGAACAACCCGCACCGTACGCGCACCAACAATAGGGAGTCGAGTTCGAGTGTATGTTACTGTACAGTAGAATGTATGAAAGAATATTCGGCTAAAACATTAGACCAATACGTACCAAGCAGGTCCTAACGAGGTTTATAGACAGGTGGACGTGTACTGTAAGCCCCCTATACAACAACTAACAGTGAATTGTTGGAATTACGTCGACTTGGATAATCTGGTTGGCCGAATATGAGAACTGTCATACACATTCGTTGGTAAATCGTGTTTTATCTCAATTCTTGAACACTTGTTACTTGGCTCACAAACATGTCGCCCACAGAAGAAGACGAGAAAACGCCGCTTCTCGGCGGAGGAGAAAGCGAAACGAAGATGGGCCGCAAACACGATGAGGACAAGAACGGAGGGTATGGGGGTACGGAACTCGCCCGGACGGACCCGGTTGAAGTGGCCGGGGTGGCGACTACGGAGCTCGGTGATGACGACGTGAAAATCAAGTAAGCCATCATAATCTGCGAAATGAATGACAGTCTTCAACAAAAGTGATCATATGCAAAATTAATGAGAGAAGGTGAAATTTAACTTAAATCATAGATTACCTTAAGTTCACATCTTTGTTGCTGTGTCTAGATATAGAAACAGCTTAATTTCTAAATGGTTTATTTTGGTTGGGTTGTTCGTTTATTGTTTCTTCTTCGATATGGCAGGCAGGATTTAGTGCAGTTTGAATGCATTTAATTTATTGGAAGTTGAGTAACTTGCTAAATTACTTAAGGTTGTTTGCAAATAGAAACAAAGTAGTAAAGTTTAATATGTCAGCATATTAACTGAGAGAATATATTCTAGTGACTGATCATGCTGAGTGAAATGATGGCTGGAAATGTGCTATTTCAGCTACATTGTAGGTAGTGATGACTAGCTAGTTGTTATTTGATTTAAAGGCACGTGTCATTCAGTTCAGTTGTGAATAGTCACGTCTGGAAAGAACTCGTCATTAGTTTAGGTTCAAGATGTATTTCATTGAACTTCATTGATTTTTTTTTTTTTTTTTTTTTTTTTTTTCAGGATGATCGAGTTCTGGGCATTCATTCACCTTCAGATGCCTTTAATGTTGATTGTGCATATCCTGACATCAACAAACAGCCAAATTTTAAATTGTTTAAATGATATTTTCTTTTATTTTGTTGTCGTTACATGTTCAGTATCATGGGAAAACTTTCATTATATCTACAAAGTACCTTAACATCGATGCTGTGCACTTTGAAGTTGACTCCATGGAAACTTTGTCACTTTGCTATTTTGCTTTAAACACAATGTAAAATTTTGTTATACAGTGGGCTCCCATTATGATGAAGTCTTCGGGACCAGCAGTTTTAAGTCTTTATATCGAAATGTCATTATAACTGAACAAATAAACAATAAAAAAATTAGATATGATGATGACGCGGCGTGAATTTTTACTTCATTGTAACCAGAATTTTGTTATACTGTAACTGTGTTTGTTATAACGGGAGTGCACTGTAAATTACATGTATGTTCAAACCATAATTCCATATGGAAGGATTAAGAAATTTTTTTTTTCATACATTAAGAAAACGATAATAGTATGTTATGGTTTGTAGTTGGCTAACCTTGTTTCATCTAAGATTTAAGTTCATAGTTTTATATTATGTCGTAAAAACACACTTAAAAAAAATTGGTGTTCTGTTTTTTTTTTTTTTTCACAGGGATGGTGAAGAAGACAAGCCAAAAGTTTCTTTACGTAAACTGGTAAGTGGAGAAAGGGTAAATTGGTCTACCTGCTGACCGAAAAAACAAAAACAAAAACAAAACAAAACAAAACAAAACAAAACCTGTTCTCCTACTGTAGATTCAGCTACTGTACAGGTCTGTTAAAAAGTGTCATCCACTTTTAATGTGCATAATCAAATAAATGAAAGGATATGGATATTAATAAGTTTATACTGTAAGTAACATCCAATGTTACAGGTGGAAAAGTTACAGGTTGAATAACAGTACACTGAATGTGCTTAGTACAAAACAGTAATTAACCCGTTGAGGACTAGTCCCGAGTATACTCGGACAGGTGCCTATGGGAAATGCGTGTTGTAGCAAAATCAGTCCATCCTCAACGGGTTAATACACATCACAATTGCATCTTTAGATCACGCAAATGAGGTGATCAAGGTGATGATGTCATTACATCCCAAGTATTTCACTATAAACCTGCACACAAATATACACCACATTTTCCTATTTTGAAAAGAAATTGAAAGTACAAAGCGTGTACTTTATTGAAAGTTGGAATTGAATTTTTGAGTTGAACTGAAAGTCCTTTTCATCCAACTGAATTTGAGTGATAACTTCAGTCCCGAGGTAGAGCCATTATGATTTTTTTAAATCATTATTGGGGGGAGGATGGGGAAGTAGGCCTACATTTAATCATTTAATAGGCCTACTCACTTTAAAGGGACTGTACGGTACTGGTTGAGGTGAGGATTCAGCTTGTAACGTTTTGCGAGATATTTAGAAACCACTCTATGAAATGTTAAAGAGCATACAATTCTAAGGGGAATCAAAAGTTTATTTGATGAAAATCGGTTTTGAAATGTCTGAGATATCTAAAAACAAGGAAAGACAAAGAGATCCTAATAAAAGTTGTGGCCTGTCAATTTTATTAGGATCGCTTTTTTGGATATCTCAGCCATTTCAAGGCCAATTCTCATCAAATAAATGTTGAATCCTTCTTGAAATTAAATGCTCTTTCATATTTCAGAAGAGGTTTCTCATTATCTCTCCAAAAAATGTTATAAACCTGAATCCTCACCTCAACCAGTACTGTACAGTCCCTTTAATACCAGTTGGATAGTTATCTGTAAATACTGAGAAGTATAGAGAAGCGTGGTTGTTGAAAGTGCAGGGAACAAATAAGGAATATGCAATGTATAGCTTGTCATTGGACACTGTATATTTGTAATAGCTTACATGTAATTCTGTCAGGTCTTAGATTAGAGTGGCTTTGTCCTCCAGTCAACCAGAAAGGAGGTACTGGTATAAGAGTTTTTACCTCTTTCACAAGTACATGTATTGCCTATTGTTAAACCAGAATTACAGTGCATTCTGTGGAACTCTTTTAATCCAGAGCAGTCATGCGTGGCTCTTGTATAACTACAAGCTGCTTATCACCCTTTAGCGTTCCTGGTAGCATGTCTAGATTTGTGATTGTCATCAAATGTTGTCAGTTTAAATAAGCACCAGTTAGAATTTCACTTAAATATTTCCTGCAGTGTCTTTCTCTCTCTCGCTTATATGATGTTACAGTGTAATTCAGCACCGTGTTTAACTCATCAAATACTTTGGTGAATTTGTTGCATAAATTATCACCTTGTCTGCACTTAATTGCTAACAATGAGTTTCACTGCATATTTAACCAGTTGAAGACTACTGTAAATGTTGATATTTTTGCACGATTAATTATTTTTCGTGCTGAGCAGCTAAAAAAATATATCAGAGTTTGTAATTAATGCCTAAGAGCAATTTCCTCCCGGCTAAAGACTGGTTAGTGATCAGGTTAGAGTAAAGATTAGGGTTAGGGTTAGGTACATGGTTAGAGTTTGGGTTAGGTTAAGGTTCAGGATTTGGATTAGGGTCAGGGGAAGGGTCCGGGGTAATTGCCCTAGACCCTCAAAAACGTATTCGCAGGTTCTTGAATTTGCTCTTTACAAGTAAAGCTATTCAAGATATGCAGAGAAAGTTGTGAAGATATTTTCGCGGGTTGTAGAATTCATGCTAGCCGAAAGTACTGCGAATTATGCAAAAATTAACTTACTGCAAAAAGTTCCTCATTTACAGCATTCCTGAGCATACATATACTTGGGCAGGTGTCTATGGGAAGTGCATTTTATAGGAAAAACTGCTCGTCCTCAATGGGTTGATAAAAGGAGAAATATTAGAAGGAATGTTTTGAATTCATACGATCTCCACAATTTTATTTAATGCAAAATGTCAATATCTGAGACCAAAACATTATCTTTCATCTTTTGAAATATGTTGCCAATATGAGGATTAGATTATTGCAATTGAGAGGCTTTTAATACTTCTGAAACTGAAATAGACCATGGGGTGTGACCAAAATGTGTCTCAGATATTGAAAGAGAGGTGTTTGCTGTACACTATGAGATACTGGAAATGGATTTGAAAATGTTAATCAGACGATTGATATTGCATCAAATCACAAAAAAGGGGTTTCTTGGACTTGGTATGTTGAAACATCATTTAATGCAAAGTGGTATTCGAATGTAATTATTTGTTCCAGAGTTCTTTAATGTGTTTTGAAGCTCACAATAAGAGAGATTTTTTTTTTTCTGTGTGTGCATTTTTTTTTTTGGTAAAAAAAATCAAATGATGTGTACTTGCAGTTATTTCATTTGTAACAGCAGACAGGTAACAGTGCTATTAATATTGTGGTCTTAATCACAGTGTTGATGACAGTTTCCCGTGACGCATTGCAGAGATTAGGCCAAGTGCGAATGGAAAAAAAAAAAATATTATGTAAGTGCTCCAAAGTGCCCTTCACAGGGGCATTTATATGATTTGCAGTGCCCTGAGGAAATTGTTTTTTACCCTAAAGATGTGTAACGCTCTTGTCTCCTGCAGTTCCGCTATGCAACGCCCTTTGATTTCTTCATTATGCTGGTCGGGGGTATAGCGGCGCTCGTGCACGGGGCTGGCTGGCCAGTGCTCAACCTTTTCTTCGGTGATCTTGTCGACGAATTTATTGAGGTCGGGTCAAACGAGACCGCTGCTGCCCCCATCATCCCTGGCGAATATACGTTACCCCCAGACTTCACCTTTCCCCCGGATGTTAACCCCCTCAAAGAGTTTGACAATCAGATGAGGGAATATGCACTCATATTCACGTATGTCGGACTTGCTGTCGTCGCTGCATCTTACACACAGGTATGCACACAGCAAACTCTGCAAATTTGAATCTGAAATCTGATCATTTGTGTTGGATGACAATTCAAATGGTAAACATTTTCATACTTTTTCTTTGTGTGTGTGTGTGTATTTTGCAAAACGTTGATGATGGGCAATTTGTCAACCAAACAGTTGTAATGAACATGTTATAACCTTTAATAAAGGCCCTATTTACCTTTTGGGAGCAATGATTTAAAAAATGTTCAAGATATCACATTTGATGCATATATGTGTGGGTCAGTTGTAGCACAAAATATCCTACCATATAAGAATTTTGCAATAGAATCTATTGAAACGTATTTAGGAGTGTGTCTTGGAGATATCACTAGTTTTCTCAATAAACCGTAACTGTAGACGGTTTAATAGTCTGGAAACATTTCTATTATAATCATTGTTCAAATTTTGTATATTTAACAAAACTTAACATTGATTATACTAATTCAAATTATTACATTGCTTGTTTCTATCCCTAACTCACATTTTGGAACTATTTTGAAGCATTAATGCTGGGTTTTTGGTCTGCAAATGGTAAATTATGCCTTTAAGTACACGGTGTAATTGTGGGCTAGTGAACTGCTCTCCGTATTTCTCTTGTCCTCATCCATGTACATACATTCACATTCACACTCATGCTCAAGTTCATATTCACACTGTCATTCACACCCACATCACCTACATTCTAACTCATCTCATTCTCACTCACATTCACACTCACATTCACATTCACACTAATACCTGCACTCATAGGTTTATGTTGACACTCATTCACATCCACATCATCCTTATCACCCACATTTTCAGTCTCATTGACATTCACATATTTTCATTCACATTCAAATTTTCATTGCTATCCTAATTATTGTCTTTATGATGATGGTATGGTTTCTGTTGACCAGGTGTCTTTGTGGAGTCTGTCCTGTGAACGACAGACTCACAAACTGCGGAAGGAGTTCTTTAACGCCATACTCCATCAGGAAATTGCGTGGTTTGATGAGCACCAGAGCGGGGAACTCACCTCACGTCTTGCAGAGTGAGTGCAGTACAACCTTTTGCCTCCTGGAGCTTTGTGGTTATTGTATTAAAAGTGTATGAATACTGAAAGCTATTGCATGGAATAGATTATTGAAACTGAACCCCCAAATGTGGACTTAGTGAAAGCAGCAATATTAGTAGAACACATCAGCAACAATAAATTCAAAAGGTATTTTTTTTTAAGTCACAGTGGCATCATCCGTGGATAAGAAGATTATTACAGTTAGTGACATCATGTATGGATGACAATTTAAAAAGATTTTAAGGAAAATTCAGTGTATTTTCAATTTACTAGCATAACTGAGAAAGCACTTGACCTAGCTCTTTCTTAGAAAGCAGTGTGGGGAATAATAGATATTACCCTTAGCATATAATCAGTAACAAGTGGAATGTGTACTTTTGATAAAATATGAAATTTTGTGGAATTTTCCTTCTATCATCTTTATATATTGTTGTTTATACATAATGACATCAACTGTAGAATTCTTTTTATCCAGTGATGGCGGCACGAAATCTTAAGAAAAATTAATAACTTTTGAATCGATTGTCCAATTTTCTTCAAACTTTGTAGCTGTGTTCTACTAATATTGCTGCTTATACTCAATCCATTCATATTGGTTTTTAGGTTTCTGTTGAGTGCCCAACATGAGCTGTGGAATATTTAAGGAGCTGTGGTGCTCAAGCGCAGTAGATTAGCTCAAAACAAGACAGTAACATTACTGTATGTTGGAAAAGTCTTTAGTTTCAGAACATTCTTATAGACATTGAATTATTTTGACGAAGGAAAGTGAGGTATTCTTACACTTGCCAACGCACTGTTTACTTCTTAAACTTGAGTAAATTATAATAGAGAGAGAGATTAGTGTCATAGCTAGGAAACATCAGGTATTAGAGAAGCTGTGTCTAGAATATATCATGAAAGAGACAAGGGACTTGGGCAAGCTGAGGAGTGTATCCATTTATCTGTGCTACGTGACGTGACATTTGCTCCTATCTTGTGACAATTGCTCTGGTCTTATTTTCCCCAAGGACTTAGGGTTAGGGTTGTGATTAGGTTTTAGGTCTAGTTTGATGTGAGGATTAGGATTAGGGTTAGGGTTATGTTTGTGGGTAGAATTTGAGTTTGGTTTATCATGCAGATATTTCATGGGAGCAATTGTCACAGGAGCAAATGTCAAGGAACCCTACCTGTTCAGAAGTACAAATGTA
Source organism: Diadema setosum (assembly GCA_033980235.1). Lineage (NCBI taxonomy): Eukaryota > Metazoa > Echinodermata > Echinoidea > Diadematoida > Diadematidae > Diadema > Diadema setosum. The sequence goes on along the minus strand of CM067077.1, from coordinate 28,630,572 downwards.
GTCCCTGTGTAGATTCAGTACATTGGCTGTTGAAAATTTTTTGCCATAATGAGATCACTGGATCCACTATTGTGGGTTGGTTAATTCATAGTTGGTAGTTTGGGTCCACCAGTGAAATACTCATTTTGATACTTCTCATTGTTGCCTAAATAAACAATAGTTTATTCATGGTTACTGTATGGAGTGATAAACTAGAGGAATTTGAGCATGACCCTTTGCTGAATATGTCTAGACATCACTGTCTGTACCTGTAGAAATTAGTGGTAAATAGAGATATGGTCACCACTGAATGTCAGATACATGATCATTTGAACAGCTCTCAGTTAGTCTACCATGACAAGTTACAATGGAAATGCCAAATTTCAGATTTGTACCAAATTAATTATCATTTTTCTTGATGTGTTTGAAACCTCAAAGGTACCTTACACAGTGGCGGATCCAGGAAGGACCGCACCGGGCGCACGCCCCCCTTTATTTTTTGTTGACACAAAAGAAATAAAAATTGGGGAGGGGTTCATGCGCCCCCTTTAATTTTGTAAACATGCCCCCTCTTTATGGAATTCCTGGTGATGTTACATTACTTATCACTTGACTGAAAGGGCTGGGTGAAAGATGACTTTACTCAATGATTGAAAGTATCTTTCTGAGCATTGCAAACTTCAATTACAACTTTTAAATTCAAAGGAGAGATTGTGTATAGATTCAAATCCTACACCAATGGACATGAGTAAGACTGTCAATTACCTATGTATCAGGTACCCCATTATACTGGTGTACTAGCTCTGTATCAACCCTGTAGCAAAATCAGTCTGTCCTCAATGGATTAAGGCAATGAGTTGTTAGGCACACTGGTTCTTCTTTAAAAATCAATGGGGCAAGATAGTTGAGAAGTTACATCACCATTTACCAATTGTGAGGTCCACATAAAGGCTGTCTGCAGTCTTTGGTCTGCCCTACAATGTATGTGATAACAGTTCAGTTTGACCCAATAATTACTGTACTCTTGTAGTTTGATGTGTCAAGATCATAAAGCATGACAAAAGTACTTCACTTTGAACTCTGCTGTTTGGCCTGCGCCTCTCAGATTTTAAAACTTGAATTTAGACAGCCTTGGATAAACAAAGGCTGTTCTTTGAACCATGGTGATAACAAACCTCTTCCTACACATGCCTGTGTATATATCTCAATATTGATTAAAACAATATTAATAGAATATACAGGGGTTGGCGGATGCCTATTTACTGTGTTTCATTATGATGAGTGGTAACTGAGGATATATTTAATGATTTAAGATTAGAGCTGAGCTCATGATTCTTTGATTAATTTTCCTTCCTCTGAAATTTGCCTCATTTTGGGGATAAGTTAGCCTCTCAATACCTATGTCTTATGGTATGTATATAATGTATTTTCTTATTTTGCCCCTCATTCCATTCACATTTTTCCCTCCAAATTCCAAATTTTCATTGCATACTTGTCCTTATTCTCAGCATGCTTCTGGTGTCGTTAAAAAAGAGAAAAAAATTCTAAACTCTTGCTCTTTTCTCTTTTACCCCATCTTTCTCTCTTTTTTTTTTTTCTTCCTTACTGCAGCGATTTGGAGAGAGTGAGAGAAGGTCTAGGTGACAAGGTGGCTGTCTGTCTTCAGTTCCTTGCTCAGTTTCTGGCAGGTACGTGGTATACTTGTGACTACCAAGCTCTAAACCTTCAAAAAAAAGTTGGCCAAAATGAATCACCACTTTCCTACAAAGTTTAAAGAGAAAGCTTGAAGTTTTAAGATGGTAATTGACTTGTTAGAATTTGACCATCCTATAAACCCATTGAACAACAACAACAACAACAACAACAACAACAACAACAACAACAACAACAACAACAGCAGCAGCAACAGCAACAATAACAACAAAAGATGATTGAAATATAACAGAGAATTAGGGGATTCAGTTCTTAGAAAAGGTAGAAAAGAGGATTTAAAGATTGGGGTCACTCAGGCGTGGTGTGCTTGAAAATCAATGAAAACATGTTCCAGTGCAAACAACACTTGTCTAAAAGGATATGGTCCAGAAAAACCAAACCAAACGAAACGAAACGAAACGAAACGAAATGAAACGAAACGAAATGAGACAACTACAAAACTTTTAGCATCTCGATTTTTGTTTTGTTTTGTTATAAGCTGCCAAATTTTGACAGTAGGGAGAGAAATGGGCGGATCCAGAAATTCTGTAAAGAGGGGGTGTGTTCACAAAATTAAAGTGGTTCGCACGCACCCCTCCCCCATTGTTTTCTTTTTATTTATTTTGTTTCAACAAAAAATAAAGGGGGGCATGTGCCCGGTGTGGTCCTCCCTGGATCAGGCACTGAGAAAAGATTATTCTCCCACGTTTCTAAAAAGACAAAATTACTTTGGTCAATCCAAATTTACATACAGTATTTTGGTCCATTGCAGAGAAACTTTTAGTGGGTTTTGAGCTGGGGCGGGAAAAATTTTTCTTTTTTCGGTGGTAGCTGCTGAGTTGACCTACATGTAATTACTCCCCTCCAACTGCTTGTCTTACGATTGCATTGCAGTAAACTGAATATTATGTCGAAGAAGCAAACATCAAATTGTAAAGTCTATTGAAACATTCAGACCAAACCTCAAGAAATCAATGTTGAGGAATTACATGTTTTATTTTTGTTTTTGTGCTGGTTTTGCACGATCTGAAATGCGCGAAAATCTCCACACTGCTAAAATTTCCACTTTTACAGTACAAGTCATGCTTCGGTTCCTTTGTTATGGCTCCCTCTAGGGTTCGGCATCGGGTTTTGGAAGAGCTGGGAGCTGACTCTGGTCATCATGTCACTCACACCACTCCTGGCAATTGCTGGAGGCTTCATGGCCTATGTGAGTACCAGCTTTATATCATGTGACAAGTTACATGGTGTGAATACATTTGTGACCCGCGACAACGGTTTCAGGCAAAAGTCGCAATAGCAAATTTCCTCCTAGGCGGGGTACAAAGATCTTTACCATTATTTTTGTCGATTTGGGTTTTTTGCAGAAATCGAATCTTTGATATGTTTTCTACATCTACACTAAATTTCGTAGCATAAGACTACGTTTTTCCTATCGAAAATGGAATTTTAAGCACCCTATGTTGGATCGCTCTCGTCAGTTTCGAGCTTCTTTCGAACGCCGCGCCAATATCCCCAGCGTTGCTACGGCGCAAGGTCTCGCATGCGATTGGCTGGTGCGTTGCGCACATTTACATAATTCGGCTTTCGGAGACACCAGTTGCAGTGTTTGGGGAATGCTTTGTCCACGCGTGGATGTGATTACATGCTCCATTGTTCTTGCTATAGTGGTTTATACGCTGTAGTGCGTGCTCTTCGTTTGGCTTTCTATCCAAACTATTCTACCGCAATGTTCGACAACGGAAGTGAAACAAATAGCATGTACGTAGCACGACATAATCGTGTGAAAAGAAAAAAAAACAATAGTCTACTTGTACATGTAGTAAAAATTATGAGAGCAGACTGACTCAAGGGAAGGTAGATGAGAGGAAAGGAGAGGTCACATGAAACCAGTTATATTCAAATACTACACATCAAGATCGAACGAAACTAACGAGTCGTGTTTGTTTGTTTGTTTTAATATAATTAACACCACCAAACAAGGCAACATATGCACGGCTTGTAAAAGCAAAACAAACAGGAAGCATGACCTTTGCCATCACTGTCATTTATCTGCCTTCAAAAGGGTCGGCAATGATAAAGTCAAATCAACAACAGTGAAAACGCGATTTGTAAATGTGTGGATTCGCCACCCGCTCCTGTTACATGCACATGGTAATGGCGTGTGGATGCCATTGCGTAATGCGTGCACCATACACATGTACACCATACGTGCAATTATCGTATCCGCCATCTTGAAAGACGTAATGGTAAAACAAACCCGAGCGACCCGCATTGTTTTTCGGCTCCATACGCTGAGCTGCTAGGAAGGGTGCCCGGGAAATTTGACTGTCTCAGTGAGCCAATCAGAAGGCGATGTGGTTGCTAGAGGCGGAGTTAAACATCGATTGGCACCATCGTACGGATGGGTGATTCTCCCCTCGCATCGCCGCTCGCACATTGTCTTTGAGAAAGAGGTGAATCTTCAAAGCCCGTTTTCTCGCAATTTTGTCAGGCTAACAACTTAAAAAATGCATTTTATTTCGCTTTCCATGCCCACTTATGGTGCCGAAGAATGCAAGTGTTTTATATCAATGCAAAGCTTAGGAAATGGGCAATGTGATTCAGTGAAAACATGAATTTTCAAAATGCCCGACTTTTGCCTGAAACCGTTGTCGCCGGTCACATTTACTGTTTGTTTAGCTCTTTATCCAGTGACAGTATCTGTACATTGTTTTAAATAACGTGGGAAATGTGAAGCAGGGCCTTCACAAACAGCAGTGATGAACTTACTGATGGAGCCACCCTGTGGAAAAAAGGACAGTTGAATGAATTTTGTGCATGATTGCCGTATTATTGAAGACATCAGACAGTACAAAGGCTGTTGAGGAATGTTATTTTCTTTCTCTTACATAGCTGTACAGGCCATCACAAAAGCTAACATGTTTTCAAAGTATGCGTTAAAGTGCAATATTGTATCCTATTGGTGATTTCCATGCCAAATTTTTGTTCTTCTAGATAACAGCAAGCACAGTTAATAAATGCAATGGGTCTTTAACCCTAAAAAGGCGACATTCTTCGCGACTACTCCGCCGCGCAAATTTTTTTGACCGCGCCGTTCACTGACTTTTTACTTTCAAGTCTCGCGCATCTTTTGACACCATTTTCGCGAAAATCGTGCATACCGCTACGACGCTGCATAACGTTTTATACATGCCTGTCAGACCGATAATGGCTCAAAAACGTGATTTTGTGTGTAAAGTCTATGCAAATTGAGTTTTCTCTTCTTATTCATAAAGATATGATTATTTTCACTTTTATCGGCTGAAACTAATTAATTTTAGCATAATTATGCTTGATATAGGTTCTGTCATAAATTTTGCGGAAAAAAAATTGTAAAACAAAAGGTCGAAAAAACAAAGAAATACATAAGAAATTCATAAAACAATAAAATACATAAGAAATTGATTTTGATACCAATTTTTTTTTCAAGTACATTGTTAGGAATGCTACAAAGCATGTTTTCAACAAAAATTAGGATTCTAGGAGCTTTAATTTCTGATTTAGAGCAAAATGTATGATTTTATGCATATATTAGCATAATTAATTGTTATGACGAAAATTTCCATTTCTTTTTGTATAGCTTGGTAGATTACGCCACAGGTAATGCACGTGCCAAATTTCATGGCGATTGCGCGATCGACGGCCGAGATCTCAGGGGGGAGTTGAATCAACCCCTCCCCGGCCACAGAACACCCAAAAAAGCCCGGCCTGGTTAGGGTTAAAGAAGAAATTCAATTTGACCAGTTACTGCAGAGAATGTGGTATTGTTCATTGTATTGATAATCTGGCCTCATAACCCCATTAATTGCTTGCTGGAATCTGGCATGGTGTCTTGTGCAAAGCCTTTTGGGATTTCATCATCTCATACAGAAGAGGTTTGGTCTTCATGTGATTAAATCAGCAGATGAGTGAACAATGAGCAATTTTCCATGACAAAATGACAGGAGAGAACTATGGACTGTTTGTCATGAAATATATAACAATTGCCAGCAGTCATCTGAAAAACATGTCATGTTGCACCATTACATCCTGGTCACGGGATCATTGCGTAGAATGAAGGTCATAAATTGCTTATATGCTTTATAGCAGTATACCAGTCCTGAGAGTATTGCACCAATTTGTGGTCTGTGATGATTTATGTGCCCCTCATGATACAACAGAGAGTAGCTGTTATCTTTTCGAAAAACAAACTTAAAGAGAAGGAATGTTAGCAGTCTGAGTAAGTTCACTCTTAGCCTGAAATGACAGCTGGCGTGGTAGGTATGAGATAATCACAAATTTTCCCTCGAGATTGAAGTGATTTCTATAGCAAAGACTGCATCATTGCAGGGTACTCATGGAAAACTGTTTCACTCATTCATCAAAGAATTTAGATCGGGGGGGGGGGGGGAGTTGGTAAGCACCATCATTACTTTTATGAGCTGTCAAAAATAAAATGACATTTAGAGTTCTAACTATTAAAATCCAGACCTACTATTATACATTTGTGTACCGTTTGTGTCCACTTTGCACCGTTTTTCCAAAATTGTATCACTACGCATGTCTTGCATGAAAGGTAAAAATAGTGTTTCCCTACCGATCACAAAGAAAATGCATGATACATGCCCTCTGAGTGCTGCAAAACTGTTTGCCATGTTGATATCTCTGCTGTGTGATGTAGAAAGGAAAGTCAAGAGTTTCAAGCGTAGGTAGTCTTTTGTTGTTGCTGGAAATTCAGTTCAATTCAATTCAATTCAATTCAATTCAATTCAATTTAATTCAATTTGATTTAATCTGATTTAATTTAATTCAATTCATTTATTTCATTCTCATTTTTCTTCCAACATGAAATGAGATGAATTGTAGAATAACTGTTCTGGCCTTTAAAAAGAGGCATTCATTTTTGTCAAAGTTACTCATTGACAGATGAGGTCATACATTGCCCACTCATAAAAACAAGGAGGCTCATCTTTAATCTGCAAAAGAAGCCAGAGTAAAGGTCATGCTGGCAATAAAACTTTGTGTGTAAACAAAGTATTGTTGCTGTGAGGATAATTGGTTTGTTCAATGTGTAATTTTGGTCTCAATGTCCCTCTGTTGTCATTGTATAAACCAATTGTCTTTGTTTTTGTCTTTGTTTGTTTGTTGTTGTTGTTGTTTTTTTTTTTGGGGGGGGGAGGGTGGTTTCTGTGCATTGAACAGTAAAACCTGTCTTCGTGGTCTCTTTTCTTGCACAATCACCTGCTTGTGTTATCTGCTTTTTAATAAAGTTATCATAGATGTGGTATTCCTTTGTGATAATTTGTTCAGACGCTAGTGATCATCTGCTATAGGGGTCTTCTGTTTGTGGACTTGGTCACCTGTCTTGGAAGTTAAGCCTTTTGACCTTTATGGGGATAAAAGACAGTGCAAATGGTTTAATATTGTCACAAATGTACACACAAGTAGTTATGTACATGTATCAAGGCTGTATGCATGGTTGTTTAATGTGTATGTACACAGGTGGACCAGATTAATGGAGAACATTCTATATGATATAGATATAGTACATACAGGCTGACCAGATCAGTGGAGAATTTTCTATGTAGTATACAATGTAGCTACAGTATGTGTACATGTATGCATGTGACAGGAAATACATTATAGCTCACTCAGTCTAGAATGATTTAACCCATTCCAGAAAATTCTGGGAAGTGCTGGCCGAGTGAGGCACGTTGCCCTTGTAGCCCAATGTGATTGGTAGTTAATTTTGGCAATGATGTTATGCACATATTAGGAAGTGAGTCATCCAGGATTCCTGGAACTTGGACTTGCTAGTATGTTCAGGTATGTGGCCCCAGGTTGGAGAAAATTACAGAATGTACTAGAAAGGGGTGAATGGATAGTATATAAGCTGGAGAAATTCTGCAGTAGGCAGAGTACCCAACACCTCTGCTCTGAGAGTTACGTCACTTCTGGCTCTGAAGCGACTTGTTATAGTCAGTCCTGTGTTACCTGCTGACCTGCTATACAAATTGTGTTTGTGGAGATAAGGCCTGGGAGACATTTTGCTTGCAGAGAATTAATTTGCCTACATTGGAGAGAGACTCCATATTTTAGTGTCAACGGACATTATTACGGCAAAGCTGTGACGGGCTGGATTCCTTGCTGGACATTATAAAGTGAATCATCATTCAACGCATCAACTGGACGTGGTCGTCATAACATTTGGATTCTGCCCGTTTCCTGTGGATTCTGCACGTTTCGTTGTGGACGTACATCCTGGATTTTACCCCGGATTAATACCGAGGATTATCACAACCTGCGCCTCTGGATTTACGTCTGAGGTATCATTCATCGGTGCATCGCGGACCATTCATCTGTGCATCGAACATCGTATCTGGACACTGTCAAAGGGTTACTTGCTTTCAAATATTTGGACTGTAATGCACGTAAGTGATTCTATTACCGATTTGTAATTGTTTGTATTGATCGTTATTGTACTGATGTGAGAACCGATCACGAGTCTGTACCCACAATATCACTGTCAATAAACCGCCTGAACATTAGTTGATTGTTTCTTTTGTGCGATCATTCTCAGAGTGATTTTGGTCGTAACAAAATTGGGGGCTTGTCCGGGAAGTGAATTTAAAGCCAAAACTTAGAATTTGAAACGTTCCGGAATCCAGAATATTGGTACAGAAAAAAATACCAGTGAGTTGATTGTTCAATTGCATATTGTGTGTAATACATGTGACAATGTCAATCAGTACAATGGATGTTCAGGCATTTGTTCAGAGGACAGATTTGTCCCTCAAAGATTTGCAAAGGTTACGCAAATGTGATTTGACTGCTATTGCACAGCATTTAAATGTTGATGTTCCACAAGGTGTAAGAAAGGCAGAGATTCTTGACTTAGTAGCTGGTCACATGGAGCTCAAAGAAGAAATTCGTACTCCAGATCAAGCTCAAATTTCAGATCAAACACGGCTTGAGCTTGCGAAAATGGAAATGGAAATGAAAGAGAGAGAAAGAGCAAGGGAAGTAGAACTAGAGAAAGAGAAGATGAGATTAGAAATGGAAAGAGAGAGGGACAGAGAACAAAGAGAAGTGGAAAGGGAAATTGAAATGAAGAAAATTGAAGTGGAGCAACAACTGAAATTGCGTGAGATGGAATTGACTCATGCGCAGACTGTTGGAAATCGTGACAGGGCTCCCCCTGAATTTGATTTGGCTAAGAACATTCGATTGGTGCCAAAGTTTGAAGAAAACAGAGTCGATGCATATTTTGTGTCATTTGAGAAGGTGGCTGACAGTTTGAACTGGCCACAGGAATTTTGGCCCATGCTCCTTCAAAGTGTGTTTGTCGGCAAAGCAGCCGATGTGTACTCGTCTCTCTCAAAAGAGCAATCACGTGACTATGCTACAGTCAAGAAAGCAGTGTTGAATGCTTATGAGTTGGTGCCAGAGGCGTACAGACACAAGTTCAGAAATTCGTACCGCAAACCAGGCCAGACACATGTTGAGTTTGCTCGTGAAAAAGAAATGATGTTTGATAGGTGGTACAGATCCCTCAAAGTGGGTCAGGATTTTGATAACCTACGTGAGGTTGTTCTCTTGGAAGAATTCAAAAAGAGTGTTGCTTTCAGTGTGAGGTCGCATTTGGATGATCACAAAGTGACAAGTTTGCATAAAGCAGCCTTGATGGCTGATGAGTATGAGCTGACCCACAGGAATAACAACAGACCACCTTTCAGGAATTTCTCTGGAAATAAGAGAGACAAAAATCAGTCGAGCAATCCAAAGAATGCTGGTTCTGAAAAAGGCACGAGTTCTGAAACTTCGTCGGCACCAAAGTCTCAATCTGACAAAGGGTCCAGTACAAGTGCAAATGTCATCAAATGTTTTCACTGTAATAAGACAGGGCATGTAAAGTCACAGTGTTGGAAGTTGCAAAACAAAACAAAGAAGGACATGGGATTTGTCATGTCAAAAAGTGTCCTACCCGAAAACAGTGTCCCGTTCAGTGAAACACAGGCCATTGAAAGTCGATCTCCCAAATTCAAAGATAGGACTAAGCAGGTGGATGAGAGCTATCGTAGCTTTTTGTTTGATGGTGAGGTGACCCCATGTACTTCTGGTGAGGCAGGTAAACCAGTAGTCATCCTGCGGGATACGGGGGCCTCTCAATCGTTGATGGTGGATGGTGGTATGACTTTTCCACCAGATAGTGCAGTGAATGCAAAAGTCTTGATTCAGACTGTTGATGGCAGTTATATGTCAGTACCACTGTATAGAGTGGATTTGAAGTGTGACCTAGTTTCTGGTCCTGTCACTGTTGGAGTTGTTCCTGAGTTGCCCATGGTAGGCATTGACTTCCTGTTGGGGAATGACTTGGCTGGGGACAAGGTGGTTGCGTCTCCAGTTGTTTCGGATAAACCAGTGGTGGTTGCTGAAACTGAGCAGTTGCAGGAGGAGTTTCCTGGGATTTTCCCAGATTGTGTTGTGACTAGGTCTCAGGCTCGTAGAGCTGTTCAAGATGATGCGGATTCTGTTGATGTGGAGGAGAATTCCGGTGTTTGGTTGGCAGAAACCTTTTTCAAGGATTTGAATGATGGGGTTGCTGTATTAGGCTCCGAGGCTAACAGTGATGGGCTGTTTAGCAAGTCTTCCTTGGTTGAAGCACAGCAGGCAGACTCTGAGTTGAAAGGCTTGTCTCAGACGGCGTGTTCTGAGGCTGAGGCTGAAAAGGTCCCTGAGTGCTATTATGTCAAAGATGGCATTTTGATGAGGAAGTGGAGACCTCCCCATAGGCCAGCTGATGAGGATTGGACGGTGGTCCGTCAAGTTGTTGTCCCTCCCAGTTACCGCAGTGAGATCTTGAGGATTGCTCACGAGTTACCTGTTGGCGGCCATTTAGGCGTCAGAAAGACAAAGGATCGGATCATGAGGCATTTCTATTGGCCAGGATTGAATGTGGATGTGGCTGAGTTTTGCAAGACTTGTCACACATGTCAGGTGGCTGGTAAACCACAGCATTCAGTGAAGCCGGCGCCATTGATTCCGATACCTGCGTTTGAAGAACCATTCAGTCGGGTTCTAGTCGACTGTGTTGGACCTTTGCCTAGGACTAGGTCAGGTCATAAGTACCTCTTGACAATCATGGATATGTCTACACGGTTTCCAGAGGCTATCCCATTAAGAAATATCACTGCTAAGACTGTGGTAGATGCTCTAGTGCAGTTTTTCACTAGGTATGGGTTGCCCAAGGAAGTGCAGTCTGACCAAGGGTCAAATTTCATGTCAGGCATATTTCAAGAGGTGATGTATCGTTTGGGTGTGAAGCAGCTGAAGTCGTCAGCTTATCATCCCCAATCCCAAGGTGCGTTGGAGCGCTACCACCAGACCCTAAAGACAATGATTAGGGCATTTTGTGAGGAGTATCCCGAGGATTGGGATAAGGGCATCCCTTTCCTCCTGTTCGCGACGAGGGACTCCCCAAATGAGTCGACGGGTTTCAGCCCATTTGAGTTGGTGTACGGTCATGAAGTTAGGGGCCCACTGAAGCTCATCAAAGAGAAATTCATGACTGAGGATGATGAAGTCCACCTACTTGACTATGTGTCAAAGTTTCGTGAGAGGCTTTCAAAGGCTTGTGAGGTAGCTAGGGAACACTTGAAAGTGTCACAAGACTCAATGAAGAGAAAGGCAGACAGAAATGCCAAAGCCCGAACCTTCAAACCAGGTGACAAAGTTCTTGTACTGCTGCCCATACAAGGCGAACCACTGAAAGCCAAGTTCAGTGGCCCATACTGTGTCAAAAAGAAACTCAATGATGTGAACTATGTGATCAGTACGCCAGACAGACGAAAAGATCAGAGGGTGTGTCATGTAAACATGCTGAAAGAGTACTATGAGAGAAAGGCTAGTCAGCCGGTAGGCGTAGCTCAGGTGGTAGAAGAAGAAGTAGATGAAGAGGGAGAAGCTCAAGATGAGAATGGAAGTGAGCCCTCTAGTGCCAGGTTGTCTAACTCAGAGATGTTAGGGAAAGTAGATGAGGCACTGAACTACCTACCTGAAAATCAGAGGAAAGATGTGACTAGTCTGTTACATGAGTACAAAGAAGTGTGTAAAGACAAACCAGGTTGCACCCCTCTGGCTGTACATGATGTTGATGTAGGAGATGCTGACCCTATCAAGCAAAACCCTTACAGGTTAAACCCGAGCAAACTGCAAAAAGTAAGGGAAGAGGTTCAATACATGCTAGACAATGACATAATAGAACCGAGTAAAAGCAGTTGGAGCTCCCCAATCGTCATGGTGCCCAAACCTGATGGGTCTCAAAGATTCTGTATAGATTACAGAAAGGTGAATGCCGTGACAAAAACAGACTCTTTCCCCATTCCCAGACTAGAAGACTGCATTGACAGGGTCGGAAATTCTGCATATGTCAGTAAAATAGACCTTCTAAAGGGATACTGGCAAGTGCCCTTGACTGACAAAGCCAGGGAGATTTCTGCCTTTGCTACACCAGATGGCTTGTTCCAATGCAAAGTAATGCCATTTGGCATGAAAAATGCTCCGGCCACCTTCCAACGGCTGACAAACCAAATCATTGCCGGACTTGACAACTGTGTAGTATACATTGATGACATCCTAGTGTATAGTGACACGTGGGAAGAGCACATTACACACTTGCGGCAACTCTTTGATCGACTCAAGGAGGCCGGATTGGTGATTAATCTGGCAAAGAGTGAATTTGCAAAGGCCAAAGTGGTGTATCTCGGGCATGTAGTCGGTCAGGGACAGGTATTGCCAAGAGAAGCCAAGGTAGAAGCTATACTAGGCTTTCCCATCCCCCAATCCAAGAAGGAGTTGCTCAGATTTCTGGGCATGGCTGGTTTCTACAGGAAATTTGTACCAAATTTCAGCACTGTAGTCACCCCCCTAACAAACCTGCTGAAGGGCAAGGCAAAGTACACCTGGACTGATGAGTGTCAAAGAGCCTTCGAGAAACTAAAAGCAGTCCTTGCTAATGAGCCTGTTTTGGCAGCTCCTGACTTCCAAAAGCCATTCAAAGTGGCAATAGATGCTAGTGATGTAGGAGTGGGAGCGGTTTTGCTCCAAGAAGATGAAGAAGGCACTGAACGTCCGGTTAGCTACTTTTCCAAAAAGTTGAACGCATACCAAAAGAAGTACTCAACTATCGAGAAGGAGGCTCTCAGTCTCATCCTTGCCCTCCAGCAATATGAAGTGTACTTGACCAATAGCAAAGGGGAGATCACGGTCTATACTGACCACAACCCCTTGGTCTTTTTAGACCGGTTCAAAATGAAGAACAACAGACTGTTCAGATGGAGCATGATGACGCAGCCATATGCACTCAAAATCAAACATGTGGCAGGCAAAAATAATGTAATTGCTGACGCTTTGTCAAGAGTGTAACATGAAGAGAGAATTCAAGGGTGAAAAGTTTTCACCGCATATCATTTACAGTGTATGTGTTTAGCATATCCATAATGTATGCAAAACAGTTTAACATGATTGTATAAGCTTCGAGAATCCAAGCAATATCAATGTAAATGGTATCCATGAAAAGAGAACATGGAATTAATGCAGCTATTCAAAAGGCATGTGATAGTATGTGATTATGGTTGCTTGATTTGGATTTTACTTCACATTCATTGTAAATAACAATGAGAAAGTGTGAAGGTAAAAGAAACCCTTGCTACGGCAAGGCTTTCTTTTTCCCATGGGGGATGGTGTCACAAATGTACACACAAGTAGTTATGTACATGTATCAAGGCTGTATGCATGGTTGTTTAATGTGTATGTACACAGGTGGACCAGATTAATGGAGAACATTCTATATGATATAGATATAGTACATACAGGCTGACCAGATCAGTGGAGAATTTTCTATGTAGTATACAATGTAGCTACAGTATGTGTACATGTATGCATGTGACAGGAAATACATTATAGCTCACTCAGTCTAGAATGATTTAACCCATTCCAGAAAATTCTGGGAAGTGCTGGCCGAGTGAGGCACGTTGCCCTTGTAGCCCAATGTGATTGGTAGTTAATTTTGGCAATGATGTTATGCACATATTAGGAAGTGAGTCATCCAGGATTCCTGGAACTTGGACTTGCTAGTATGTTCAGGTATGTGGCCCCAGGTTGGAGAAAATTACAGAATGTACTAGAAAGGGGTGAATGGATAGTATATAAGCTGGAGAAATTCTGCAGTAGGCAGAGTACCCAACACCTCTGCTCTGAGAGTTACGTCACTTCTGGCTCTGAAGCGACTTGTTATAGTCAGTCCTGTGTTACCTGCTGACCTGCTATACAAATTGTGTTTGTGGAGATAAGGCCTGGGAGACATTTTGCTTGCAGAGAATTAATTTGCCTACATTGGAGAGAGACTCCATATTTTAGTGTCAACGGACATTATTACGGCAAAGCTGTGACGGGCTGGATTCCTTGCTGGACATTATAAAGTGAATCATCATTCAACGCATCAACTGGACGTGGTCGTCATAACATTTGGATTCTGCCCGTTTCCTGTGGATTCTGCACGTTTCGTTGTGGACGTACATCCTGGATTTTACCCCGGATTAATACCGAGGATTATCACAACCTGCGCCTCTGGATTTACGTCTGAGGTATCATTCATCGGTGCATCGCGGACCATTCATCTGTGCATCGAACATCGTATCTGGACACTGTCAAAGGGTTACTTGCTTTCAAATATTTGGACTGTAATGCACGTAAGTGATTCTATTACCGATTTGTAATTGTTTGTATTGATCGTTATTGTACTGATGTGAGAACCGATCACGAGTCTGTACCCACAATATCACTGTCAATAAACCGCCTGAACATTAGTTGATTGTTTCTTTTGTGCGATCATTCTCAGAGTGATTTTGGTCGTAACAATATGAACATGGAATGGCCAGATATTTCATAAGTTTAATAAGCATTTGCTTTGTTCATTGTGACACCTAATTGTGTCTTGAACTTTCGAATGTACTTTATAATTCAGTCCCTGGTTAAAAAAAAAAAACAAAAAAAACAAAACAAAAACAAAAAAAAAACAATATATATATATATATATATATATTTCTTTTTTTTTATGCCTCCGCCACGAAGTGGTGCCGGAGGCATTATGTTTTCGGGTTGTCCGTCCGTCCGTCCGTCCGTCCGTCCGTCCGTCCTTCCGTCCTTCCGTCCGTCCTTCCGTCCGTCCGTAATGAATTTTGTGGACAAGGTAACTATCGAAACCTGTTGAGGTATCCTAATGAAACTTGGCATGTATGTGTATTAAGGGGTGAAGTTGTGCCTATCAACTTTTGGGTGCACATGCTCAAGGTCAAAGGTCAAAAGGTCAAGGTCAAATACATAAAATTTCACTATTTCCACCATATCTATTGAATGCCTGAAGATATTTTCTTGAAACTTAGTGTATACATGTATTACCCAATGAAGATTCTCTGGTGAAAGTTTGGATCATGAGGTCAAAGGTCAAAGGTCAAAAGGTCAGGGTCAAATACATAAAATTTCACTATTTCCACCATATCTATTGAATGCCTGAAGATATTTTCTTGAAACTTAGTGAATACATGTATTACCCAATTAAGATTCTCTGGTGAAAGTTTGGGTCATGAGGTCAAAGGTCAAAAGGTCAGGGTCAAATACATAAAATTTCACTATTTCCACCATATCTATTGAATGCCTGAAGATATTTTCTTGAAACTTAGTGTATACATGTATTACCCAATTAAGATTCTCTGGTGAAAGTTTGGGTCATGAGGTCAAAGGTCAAAGGTCAAAAGGTCAAGTAAAAAATATTAAAACTTCTTTTTTTTTTCTCTGTACCTTGGAAAATTGTTCAAGGTATCTTCATGGAACATAGTATATACATGTACTGACTGGAAGTGATTATCTAGAGAATGTAGGGTTCATGGGGTCAAAGGTCAGGGGTCAAAGGTCAAGTGCAAGACTTCAAAATTTTACTGTTACCCTCATATTTATGCAATGCCAGCAGGGTTATTTTTTTTACACTTGGTGTATGCGTGTGTAACCTAATAGAAATTCTCTGGAAAGTTTTTTTTTTGTCTTTTCGCCTCAAAGGTCAAAAGGGCAAAGATCAAGTGAAAGTGCTGAACTAACGTTTTCCTCCATATCTCAGAAGTGGCTCAAGTTACCTTGAAACTTAGTACATATTATGCATGTTCTACCTGAAAGTGTTAAATTATCTTAGGAATTTTAGGGTCAAGGGCCAGATGAAAATGGTAACAATTTACTATTCAATTCAGAAATTGCACTTTTTCTCCACACCTGTACCTTGAAAATTACTCAATGCCTAAATGTATGAATGGGTCAAAGTCAAGTTAAAGTCCTTAAATCCCTAGATACATGCTCTCTTATTCATCCAATTAAACCTACGTCAAGGAAGGTGAACATTCAACACATTTGTGGCAAACTTGTCATTCCAATATTTTGCCAATTTTGTGAAAATGTAATCACACAGTGTCCACATGTACTATCTAGACCAATTGGGAAAATCATGCATTATGGCGGAGGCATACCAGTCGCCAAAGCGACATTTCTAGTTTTTTTCTAACTTTGCAACTATATCATCTGCAATATCTTGGACATTAAAAAAAGTCCAACACTGACATTTGGTCAATCTGAAATTGCCTTTGTCATTTTGGTGCTTGAATTTTCTTCTCACTGTTTTTATAAAAAATTTATTAAAAGCCTTAGCATGGTGCATTAGCATGATGAGGACAAGCTGATATTTCTGTAACACGCATTTTCCATAGATACCTACCTGAGTATAATCAGGTCTAGTCTTCAGTCTGTACAATCTTAATTTCCAAAAGAGAGGACAAACAGGTTTGTGCATGGACAAAGTAGTAGGTGCTATGTTAGCATGCAAATAATGAGTACTAAATAAACCGTAATGATAAATCACTTTGTACCAGGAAGTGGCACCAGAGATATTAACTCTTTGTGTGCCATGGTGGAAACCCCCTGCGTGCCACGTTATTCTCAGACACGAAGGTAGTCATGCTTTGAGAAAGGATTCTGTGTTTCCAATTTGTATAACTTCTTCAAATTTCTGTTAGGCTGTACATAATAATGAGCAAAGTGTTAGAGGAATGCCAAACTTTGCTTCAATATACATTGTATGACAAATCTATTTTCAATATTTCTTGTAAATGACCAGTTGCTACATTACTGTAAAGGCATGAATTTTGCGCATAAAACCATGACAGAAACTTAGAATGTAAACGCAAATCTAGTTAGGAACACCGCTTGATAGTTAAACACCACATAGACTGCAAGCCGTAAGTGAGAGGAACAAAGGCACGAGAAACGCTTTCATTGTACCGGGGGATTAGCGATTTATCGATTGGTTTCGGCGGCTTTGTTTGTTGAGCAGAATATGCGAAGTTGGCACGCCGTCGATTGAGTCGGACGTGCGAACGTGGCACATAAAGAGTTAACTGGGCCGTCACTTTTGAGAACGTGGCACCAGCTGTGCAAGTATCTTCCCGATTGTGCGTCAGAATCTCCCCGATTCTTCTGTGGTAATCGTGGTAGCTGTAATGGTAAATAAACTGAAATTGAAATTGGCCCCAAAAAAAAAGAAGAAGTGATATAATATTTTGTGTCCTTTCCATATATGGGATTCTTAACCCATTGAGGACGAGTCCCGAGTATACTAGGGCAGGTGTCTATGGGAAATGTGTGTTGTAGCAAAACCAAACCGTCCTCAAAGGGTTGAATTTCCACAGACTAAACACTAGACTCACTAGGATCCAACACCCAACAGGAAGTTCAGTATGTTTGTTGAAGTCGTATGATTATCCCATTCATCTCATGTTACCCCATATAGGACCAGATACAGGATATCCCATACTTGTAAATGGCACAAACCTTTGCAGTTATCTGGATATCCTGTTTATTAGTAGGCCTACATGTTGGAATGCTTTTATTGCTGAATGAATTAAATGCTAGTGATTGCTATGAATTCAATGTAGATTAAGTACAATTTTCTTCTCTTTAAAATGATACATACAATATTAACTTGCTCATGTTTTATATTTTGTGTGCTGATAAGGAGTACTTACTGTATATGCCATATATTTCGCGAGTCTAAATTTTCGCGAATCGGGACTTCCTGGCAATATGCATTTCCCATAGACATCTGCCCGAGTATACTCGAGACTTGTCCTCAACGGGTAAACCTTTCAGATGAATGACTTTGTTCTCTTCTTCTTATTTTTCCCCAAACATTTTTCTGTCCATCAATGTTAGCTCATCACATCCTTCTCCAAAGCGGAGCAAGAAGCGTACGCCAAAGCGGGCAGCGTTGCTGAGGAAGTGTTGTCATGCATTCGTACCGTCATTGCCTTCGGCGGAGAGCAGAAGGAAGTTCAAAGGTCAGGATATATACACAATATACCACTTCGTTTGCAATGAAATATACCAGGAAGAATGGGAGGGAACTGCACATGCATCATAGATTCCAATGTCCTGGTTTCCAAGAAATGTCTTTGATGCAATATCACTGTAATGTATTTTTCATCTCTGGAAACAATGGCCTCACATCAAATTTAGAGCAGTGAAAAAAAAAGAGAAAAAAAAACAAAACCACAATATTACCTGTTTGTTTGCTGTCTTCTAAAAGTGGTTATCATATCTGGCAGTCATAGTTCTGTACATCTATCAAATGATGAAATGTGAAATGAAAAGATGGAATGTGAATCTATCCTCTCATTGATTCACTCTTGGACTGAACCGGACTGATGATGCTGTTTCCATAGATACGAGAGAGAGCTGGAGGGAGCGAAGCGCCTTGGCATCAAGAAGGGACTCATCACCGCCTTTGGTCTCGGCCTCACCTTCCTCATCATGTTCTCCGCCTATGCCCTGGCTTTCTGGTGAGTTGATCTCCATCCCTCTCCATTAAACCCTCAGGCCCTTTATGAATTTGAGGCCCTTATGTTTGAGAGTGATTTCAAGAAATAATTGGTTTAATTCATTTCATATGAACAAAATAAAAAAAGATAGGCAATTTTAGAGAGAAAGAGTAACTCTGATTGTCGGAAATGTGTTGCCAATTTGAAGAAAATGACAAATTTAGTAGATGATAGAGCCGGGGGGGGGGGGGGGGGGGGGGGGCCTCCCAGGCCCCCCCTCCGGATCTCGGCCGTCGACCGCGCGATCGCGACGAAAATTGGCACACGCATTGCCTATGATGTAATCTAAAGTACCATGAAGTTAATTTTTTCAAAAATTATCATTTACACTAAATTATGCTAATTTAAGCATAATGATGCATGAAATCAGACAATTTGGTATAAATCACTAAATAAAGCTCAAAACAGGCACATTTTTTGTGTAAATATTCTTTTTTGTGTCCTTAGCAAATGTAAGAGAAAAAAATTGCGCAATCAGGAAAAATTTCCTAAGTATTTTATTGTTTTTTGTGTATTTCTTTGTTTTTTCGACTTTATGTTTTTCATTGTTTTTTCGATGAAATTTGTCCGTGACATTGTTCTGAACAAGAAAATGCATTATTAATTGATTTTAATCAATAAAACCCCAAAATAATCATGCTTTTATGAAATTTGCCTGTAAACACAGTTTGCATTGAAATTGTACACAAATTCACGTTTTTGAGCAATTTTGGGTCTGACATGCACGGGGGCCTCGGAGGCCCCCCCCCGGCCTAGTTAGGGTTAAGAGGCTTGTGAAAGTTTAGCAACCAAAACAGAAAAAAAATTATAATCATATTGGTATATTGCAACCCCTCCCCCCCAAAAAAAAAAAAAAAAAAAATCATAATCATATTAATGGCAAAGGGCTCGAGTGAAATAAAAGTTCTTATATTATGCATGTATGAAAATTATGTCATGGTTTGATATCTTTTTATTCTTTGTGCACTCTTATGTCTGCCCTAGTGGCAGTCAAATTTCTGGGCGTGTTGATTCCTACACTTGTAGCTTGAGGTTAGCTGGGCATTGTTGCGTGTTAACATGTCATACACTCTTGTGAAAAGTGAATAAACATTCCTTGCATAAAGGGCATTAAATGATGGTCCCATATACTTATACGTGAGAAGAGTACATTACAACTCACACCACATAAAACTATAGGTCAACTATAGAGGGTGCAATGTTGATCTGAATCACTTGGTCTTGCCCCCCCCCCCCCCACACACACACACATACACACATACATACACGCCTGAAGAAAAGAAGAGGAAGATGAAGAAAGGAGTTACCTTCCCAACTAAAATCAATCATGCGTATACACCACAATCAGCAAAATCAATAGGCATAGACAATAGCCTAGTTGCTCATCAGTACACAGGTATAGTATGTGGCACTCCATAGGAGGGGGATATATTCACACTTGCTGTATGTTTAACCCTTTGGAAACTGCTGCCTGAAAATGCCATTGATGTATTGTATGTGAAAGGGTTCCATGACAAGTTAATTTTGCTCCTGCGACAATGGCTCCCATGAAATATTTGCACGCCTTATATAAAGCCAAACATAACTTCTACCCGCAAACATAAACGTAACCCTTATCCTAATCCTCACATCAAATTAAATGTGAAACCTTATCACAACCCTAGGCTGACACACCCTAAGTCCTTAGAGAAAATAATACCAGAGCAATTGTAGCAGGACTAAATATGTCACCATGTTAAAGTATTTCCTTTGGTTCTGATTGGCTTTATATTGTAGTGCAAGAATGGGAAGTAGCATAAATTATATAAATTTTGCATTATTGGTAACTTTCCCTTCACACAAACATTTGTTCCAAGATTATGAGCACTGTGAATCAGGGATAACCTTTGGCATTGCTCTTCCACCATACTGTCCATTGCTGTTTGAGCACTGATGATTGATATGCCATTGTCCCTCACAAAATTAAAACAAAGTAGACAGTGTAAATTTTACACTCACTCAACTAATTCAAAAATGCAAAACTTGACCCGAGTTCAAAATGGGACTTCCCATTTTACATGCACAGTGGTAAATCTAAAGCTTCAAACAGGTTTTGTCTCAGCCAATATGTTGTGCAACAATCTAGATGGACTTTCAACAATTGAGTATATAATTGCTAGTCTTTCAAAAATGTAATCCATGTACAGGTAGCAATCATCTTAGTTGTTTCTTGTCCAATTGTTAATTTATAAGCTGGAGCCACTTTGTACCAATGGCATCGTATGATTGCCATACCTGAAAAGGTATTCCAAATTAAAGCAAGTGCCATTGTAGTTGCAGTGTCTTTGTTATAGCTCCTAGTTTGAGTGGGATTCTGACTCATTCTGAAATGTTCCTGAAGGTAAACAAGCAACTTAGGAGGAAAGTTTGTCTTTATAAATAGGAAACACACTGACCTTTTTGAATTCATCTGTGATAATCTCCTCCACCATAGGGTGTGTAGACATTCATTGGATAATAGCCCAAATTCTGGGCATAATAAAATTGATGGGTTGAAGTAACACCTCAACTTGTAACTGCATGTTGCAAAAGTATGTTTGCCGTTAATCAAAACCACACTGTAATGGGATGCTGCTATTGGTAAGATAGGGTCTTCCACTGCCCATTCTTATCATGGATCTCGCATGCCCTTGCAGGTATGGGCCAAAGATGGTGAGTGAGGGACGTCTGACTGGGGGCGAGGTCATGACGGTCTTCTTCTGCATCATGATTGGCTCGTTCTCCATCGGCAACATGACCCCGTCGCTCAGCACCGTGGCGACGGCCAGGGGCGCAGCAGTCACTCTCTATGACATCATCGACAGGGTAGGTTGGATCCTCGGGGTTTACTCTCGATTCTCAGTCTTCTTTGTTATATGCTGTGATCCTGCTGGAACCACTAATGAGGGATTTCTCGTGTTTAACTGCTAAATCTTGTTGCTATATCAGTGTTCAAAATTAATTTGTAAGCGGGTTAAAGGTTACATTCTGCTCATCTGCAGATAAAGATCATATGAGAAAAACAACATAACAACACAGTGATAGACCTGTAATGAGCAGAGTACAGTGGGGTGCACCTGAAGGGTTTCTTTCATGTCTTTATGCTTCTTTACATTTACTAGGGAGCTTGATTGTTGACATCAACATGTTGGATTGCATATTAAGTTGGTGATATCTAGACTTACAGCTGTTTTGTTTTGATGGTTTAAAATTCTGGGTAATTTAAACTATAAGAGAGAATATCACTGTTTAACTTGTAACTGCTCTATTCTGATTGTCACAAATCTCTAATGATTGCTCTAACCTCCATTTTACCATCTATCCCAGGAACCAACCATTGACACACGCTCCTCCAAAGGACTCAAGCCAGCCACCATCGAGGGCAACATTGACTTCCAGAAGGTCCACTTCTCCTACCCGACCCGCCCGGACATACCGGTCCTGAGGGGCATCAGCCTGAGTGTGAAGCCGGGACAGACTGTCGCCCTCGTGGGTTCGAGTGGGTGCGGCAAGTCCACCACGGTCAACTTGCTTCTGAGGTTCTACGACACACTGGAGGGACAGGTAAAGAGGAGTTCAATCTTTAACCCTTTGGGTGCCATGAACTTTGAACAGTGTGAACAACATATTGGAGTTTCCTGTGCCAATTATTTGGCACTCTAAAAGCACATACACTGTACACTGTAAAGGGTTAATGCTCCTTTATGCTCTAAACACTTAGCTGGGAGCTGTAGCCTATGGCTGGTCCAAGGAGACATACAGTCAGTAATACAATCCAAACCATAGCCTTCTTTCAACTGCTGCCCCCCCCCCCCCCTCCATCACCCCCACAAGTAAGTTTTATTAGTCAGATTCACACAGATGTACAAGCAATGTGACAGTGCCACGCAATGCCATTGTATTAATTTTTCGGAAAATTATCATTTATGCCAAATTATGCTAATTTATGCATAATGATGTATGAAATCAGACAATTTGGTATAAATCACTAAATAAACCTCAAAACAGGCACATCTTTTGTGTAAATATTCTTTTTAGTGTCCTTAGCAAATGTAAGAGAAAAAAATTGTGCCATCAGAAAAATTTCTCAAGTAGTTTATTGTGTTTTTGAATTTCTTATGTATTTCTTTGTTTTTTTCGACTGTATGTTTTTCACTGTTTTTCGATGAAATTTGTTAGCAACATTGTTCCGAACAAGAAAATACAATAATTTGTATGTTAATAATTGATTTTAAGCAATAAGACCCCAAAATAATCATGCTTTTATGAAATTTGCCTGAAAGCGCAGTTTGCATTGAAATTGTACACAAATTCACATTTTTGAGCAATTTTTGGTCTGATATGCATGTACATATTCCCTCCCCCCCCCCCCCCACAGCCTAGTTAGGGTTAAATTATGACCGTGAATGAGAGGGTAACGTTATCCCTAATCATACATGTGTCTGCATGGTGTGTGTGTGTTGGGTTTTGCCACTAAACTTTTCTTGGACGAATTGCTTAACATTCTGTAAATATATGAGAGAGTATTTGTTTTGTTTTGTTTTGTAAATTCATATCTTTGAATTGACTTGCATCCTACATCAGATCTTTGTTGACGGGAATGAGATTCGTGACCTTAACCTCCACTGGCTGCGGAACCGCATCGGTGTGGTCAGCCAGGAACCAGTCCTCTTCAACTGCTCCATCCTCCAGAATATCGCATATGGGCGTGACGGCGCCACCATGGACGAGATCACAAATGCGGCGAAGATGGCCAATGCCCACGACTTCATCATGCAGTTGCCAAAGGTTAGGTGACAATTAGACACAACATATTCATCCCCTGCACCCATGGTCTCATTTTCTTTTCTCAGTTTATCATTGAAATTTTTTGTCTTGATTGTGGCAACAGTGTAGTCAGTTTTGCTGTGCTAGTGTATTAAGACAGATTCGTCTCAGAGAAGAAGCAAAATTGGTGTAATATGAACAATGCATTGCTCTGTTGCACATTATGGAGTAGTTATCTTCTAACTTCTACAAAATATTTTGTCCCGAATTCGGTTTCCTTCCCAGGGCTATGACACACTGGTTGGAGAACGCGGGGCACAGCTCTCTGGTGGGCAAAAGCAGCGGGTGGCCATCGCAAGAGCACTAGTCAGCAATCCTCGCATTCTGCTCCTGGATGAGGCCACGTCTGCCCTGGACAGTGAGAGCGAGAAGGTTGTACAGCAGGCTCTAGACAGGGTGAGATCTCTCAAGGTTCTTCTAACCTTTTGCTTGCAAACACAAACAGTCTCTGTCCACTTTATATTGGCGTAGATTTCTACCTGAAACATCAAACCATACTGTAATGTGGTATTTCTTTGAAGAGTTGACAGAACTTCTCTAAAATAAGCAAGGAAAAAGAAATACAATATACCACACCATCAGTTATAACTTTTATTATTGCAAAGATTACCTTTCAGTTTGTCCACCATCCTATGTCATGGCTCGAGTGTCACACAGCATTTGCATCTCACTTGATTGGTTTCATGCAGGCGTCGGAGGGACGCACCACGATCGTGATTGCCCACCGTCTCTCGACAATCCAGAACGCCGACATGATCTTCGCCTTCAGCGACGGCCAGATTGCGGAGTTTGGCACCCACGAGGAGCTGATGAAAGAGAACGGGGTCTACAAGCAGCTAGTGACACTCCAAATGATCGGCAAAGGGGAAGGAGAGAAAGGTAGGGTGGCATCTCTTGTGTCAGGATAAGAATTAGGCCCACAAGTAAACATACTTTACATATGTCTGCAGAAACTATTTGCTCTAAAATGGACACACATGCATAGATCATGTGTGAAATAACGCTGTGATAACAATATAATTATTTTTTGGGTGACAACGATATGTCAACAGTATTGCAGTCTGAGAGGATATCCAATTGCGATTGTTATGTAATGTTTTGAGATCGATTACAAATTGGACCATAGCAATATCCTTTCAACTTCTGAGCAAGAGTGAATCGCATGCAGCATGTTGGGAAATTTGATTGCTAGGGCATGATCAATCATTATGTAATGTTCTACCTACCCACTACTGAACGGGGAGGGCACTTCTGCAGTAAAAGTTGCATACTATCATCAAAATTATTTATGTGTGCAATCTCAAAATACTTTAATCACAACATTTATAATCGTTCTTGGAACGTGAACCAGTCCTGCGTCTCTCTTGGCCATGATGAAAACGCTCTTTTTAGTCAGACTGATGTTTCCATGATGCTCTTAAAGGTCCAGTTTACCTTTGGGAGTAGTGATATGAAAAATGTTCAAGATATCACATTTCATGCATATGTGTAGGTCTGTTGTATCACAAAACATCTACCATATAAAATTTTTGCAATAAAGTCTAAAATATAAGGAGATATCAGTATTTTTCTCATTAAACCGTATCTGTAAACAGTTTAGTCCGGAAACATTTCTGTCATAACTATTGTTTACATTTTGTGTATTTAACAATACTTAACATCGATTATGCAAATTCAAATTTTTACAGTGGTAGTTTCTTTCCCCAACTCACATTTTAGAACTTCATTGTATTTTAAAGCACTAATACAGGTTTTTGTTTCTTCTGCAAATGACAAATTATGCCTTTAATATCTTCACAGATGAGGGAGAGGACGACTCAACAAAGAAGAGGGCGGGCAGCTATAGCAAGTTAGCCCGGCAGCTGTCCAGGAAGAAGTCACGCCACATGTCAGGCGGAAGCGACTCAGACAAGAAGGATGAGGATAAAGAAGAAGTAATTCACTGTTTGTCAGCTTGAACCACTGATCTCTATATGTGACCGTGCACCTCAAAACGAACATAAAGTCGCACACACTGATTTTGCGTGAGAACTGAAAATAAGTGAAATGGGTCAACCTAGCCGAACTTGACTTTTTCATATTTTCTGAAAGAGCGGGTCTTCTTCTACATTATACTAAAATTTGGTATCATAAAACGGGCAGGAAGGTGTGTTTTTTTAGCAGTTTATCTCGAACATTTTTGGTAGAATAGTGTGATTAGGTGTGTCTTTAGAATCCCTTTTTCATTTCTGAAAAACCTTGTCCACACTCTTCACTTTCAACTCTAATAACTTTTGAAAGGATAGTGCTACTGCTTTGAAAGTTGGCATTAATTATGGACAGAATGTGTTAATCAGGCATGCTTAATTTCATTTTAATCTGATAATCCCTTCATTGTTGTTACTCTGGTGGTTTACTTCCTGTTTTTTGTCCCATTCATCGCACAGCCAGCACGGTTTGGTAAAGATTACGCGCTTGAATAGACATTGTACTTCAGAGCCTCTTTTCTCAGTTCACACTTTTCCTGAGTTTGTGCTTTCTTTCCAATATTTAGATAGGTTAGGAGAGTCCATTTGATTTGAGTTATACATCATTTTAAAGCTGAAAGTCTGCGCTTTCAGAATGTGGTCTTAACTAAAAATTCATGTCCGGCGACTTTTTGTTTGTTTTGAGGTGCAGGGTCACATATAGAAATTAACTGGATATCTCATTGGCCCATTCATAAACAAGTGAAGTCACCGTGCTGCCATCTTAGCAGGCACACTTTATGGTAATTTACTTGCATTTTCCAATAGAGACTTTCACCAAGATCATGTGATGTTGTGAGCTCTATATACACATATTGGTAGACGTGTGCATGATAAGATGGTGTCACTGTGGCTTCAAAGCGATTGGCCTGTGAGATATCCAGATATTCCTTGTTCAAATCAGTGACTTGAACTCAGTGTGAGGACCTTAACCTTCTTACTGTCATAAGATAAATTGGTCGCTTGTAATTAATAGCAGCTGAGTTCAGAAAAGTGTTCCGTCTTTTCTTTCTTTATTTTCCTATCATCTTCTCAACTTATTCTGTATTCATTCTTTCTTTCCTCTTCTGTTTCCTCTTCCCTGCTTTTTCCGTTGTGAATCTTTGTTTCTTCTTCTCTGCATTTTCTTCTTTGCTGGTGTTGATGTCATTTCTCTGGATCCAGGGAGATGCTGTTCGCACATATCTTGGCAAAATCAAGTGTTTGTTTTTTGCAGTAAAATTGTTTAACCCTAAAAAGACTGGGGGGGGGGCCTAAAAGGCCCCCCCCCTCGACATTTCGCGCGATTACTCAGCAACACGCAATGCTCTCGCCGCGATGCTCTGTGACTTTTTTCTTTCGAGTTTTCCGCACATTTTGACACCAAATTTGTGACGCCCGGGGGTACGGTTCTGAAGTTACATAACTTTTTGTACATGCACGTGAGACCGAAAATGGCTCAAAAATGCGATTTTGTGTACAAAGTCAATACAAATTGAGTTTTATCACATGGTTCATATAAATATGCTTATTTTTACTCTCAATGGCTAAAATCAATTTGTTTTAGTAGTATTATGCTTCAAAAAGGGTCTGCCACAAATTTTGCTGAAAAAAACAACAAAAACAAAAGGTCGAAAAAACAAAGAAATACATAAGAAATTCATACAACAATAAAACAAATAAGAAATTAATTTTGATACCGAATTTTTTTTCAAGTACATTTGCTAAGAATGCTACAAAGAATACCTAGACCAAAAATGAGCACTTTTGGAGCTTTATTTACTGATTTAGATAAAAAAGTCTGATTTCTCGCATAAATTAGCATAATTAATCAAAATAAAATAAAAGAAGACTATTTCGGAAAATTTAAATATACGATCTTGTAGATTACATCGCACACTACCATTGTGCAAATTTCCGCGGCGATCGCGCGATCCACGGCCGAGATCTTAAGGGGGGGCCCTTTAGGCCCCCCCCCCCCCCAGTCTTTTGAGCTACCAAAATAGCCCAGTCTTTTTAGGGTTAAGGTGTTGCCCCTTATCCCTGTTGATGTTTTCATTTTCTCCCTTTTCTTGCTTCAATTATAAAACCTGTCAGCAGCTCGTGTAAACAATAATTTTCCTGGGTTTTCATTCTACTCTCCACCTTACTGGTGAAGACTTTAAAAGTAGAAAAAAAAAAGAAAAAGAAAAAAAAAGGTTCAGCAAAGAGGTTTCAGGGACTCTGCCCAACCAATCCCAGCTCTCCGTCCCATCTGAAAGTAAAACATGATACATCGCATGCCATCAACCCTCCCCCAAATTTTCCCCACAAAGAGATAGGATCACCCATTCCCTCCTCCATCAATTGCACAGTTTGATAGATGTGGACTACAACTCCATTGTACCTGCCAACTAATGTATACGCTGTTATTTTTGCGAATGATGAGGTCATAGACATTTTTGCAAGATGTTGTTTTCGCAAATCGACGCTGATGCTTCCGTTAGTGCACTATACAGGGCACATGGAGACATTTTTGCGTGTTGTGAAATTCGCGATCCAACTGTGATTTGTGAAATTCTTGAAAATTAAATCCTCACGAAAATAACAGCTTATATGATACTCTCAATAGTAGGAATGTTCCTTTTACTTTAGGAAAGAAAATTCAAGTTTCATTCAATGTTTTGTTACCAATTTTGTCAACACCTGCTTATATTGTTGTGTGCGAGGAAAGAGAAAATTCTAATTTTCACTTCATTTTCTTCAAGTTATTCCCAAGTATGGAATTTTAGGGTTGTTACATTAGGTATGAAAGCACGAATCCTCCACACTGCATCAGTATTGAAACGTCATCGACTTCATTCTCTTTGCAGGAGGAGGAAGAAGTTCCGTCTGTCAGTTACTGGGAGGTCCTCAAGTTGAACGCCCCTGAGTGGCATTTCATCCTCGTCGGTACCTTTTTCTCGGGGGTTCTCGGTGTCACTATGCCCATCTTTGCTCTACTCTTCAGTGAAATTATTGAGGTATATACAGAACTTTTTACTCTGTATACTTTGTAAGTTTTACTTATTCAAATCATTGTCACCTTCAACAACATATTTTTGGGTGAAAATCATACAAGATTTTAATTGTCAGTTTCGGATTGTTAAAATGTGCAACGAGCAGGCGTGTTTGTTTTGTCTCTTCTGACTTCCACTGAAGGTGTGAAATTAGGTTCCATGTGAGTCATCTTCCAAATATATGAAAGGATTTCTCTCCAGAGAGATTTAATTTGCAAGAGTAGCTGCATTATCCAATTTATGATTACCTGTATATATTTCATAGTTGAAGTGAGACTTACAGTTCAAGGATCAAAGTTTTAAGTTGAAAGTTGAAAGTTTGTCAGAAATTTAAACCAATTAACTGTGCACTACCTAGGGCAAGCAATTAATTTACAGTGGGAGAGATTATATGTTTGTTTGAACTATCAACATCATGCTCCCTGACCGTTTAGTGCTGCATTGGAAGCGAAATGCCACTCTAGATTCAATTTGACTTTAACAAATAAGAGCAGAATCAAAAGAGCAAAATCGAAGAGGTTTCATCAACTTGGACATACAATAATGTAAGATATGGAAACGTTAGGTGTCACATGGTTGGAACGGTAGGCTGTGATATCATGGTCCTGTCTGCTTTACATAATGTGGGTGCATCTAATATCAATTTACTTATTTATATCAATGATAGAAAGAGTACAAATGATGCTGATTTTGATATCATTATTATTATCATCATTGTTATTATTATTGTTATTACTATTGATATTACTATCACTACTATTAATACCATTACTATTACCATCACCATCACCATTACCATTACCATTACCACAATACCATTACCATTACCATTACTTTTATTTTTACCTTTACTCTTCCCAGGTTTTCAGTCTGCCCGCAGACGAGATTGAGGAGGCGGCAGTGTTCTGGTCCCTCATGTTCCTGGCCCTGGGTGGGGTCATGTTTGTGGGTTACTCCATCAGCATCAGCTGCCTGGCCGTCTCTGGGGAGGAGCTTACCCTCCGTCTCCGTCGCAAGGCTTTCTGGACCATGCTCAGACAAGTATGAGTCAATGTCTTTTTGTGTTTGTGTGTATTTTTGTGTGAGAGAGGGATAAGTAGAGATTTTTGTTTCTCTGTGGGCATAATGTCGTATACGCTGAACATTTCACAACGATTTTATTTCCACAAACTTTGTGAGTCTGGTGCTATTCGCGAATTTAAGGACACGCAAAAATATTAGCTCTCATTCCGACATTAAATTGATTAATGTGACGTGCATGTACATTTCTCCATTCGGTACTGTACTCCACAATCGCGAATTTAACCAATTTCGAAATTGTCCAAGAAGTCCCAGTGCACAAAAATATTTGACTTGCTAAATAAAGGGTGCATACAGTGCAGTTTTGTTGTTGTTTCATTGTTGTGTAAGCCCTTGCATCATTCATCAGTCACGTATGCATTCATTCATCCATCCATTCATTACCTACGCCAAGTGAGGAGGTTATGTTTTCTTTACCGTTGGTTTGTGTGTTCGTTAGTTAGTTAGTTAGTTAGTTGTTTGTCTGTGTGCAAAATAACTCGAAAAGTAGTTAACGGATTGGGATGAAACTTGCAGGAAAGGTTGAGAATGACACAAGTAACAAACGATTAACTTTTGGTAGTGATCCGAGAATTTTTGGGGAAGTTATGAAGGATTTTTGATATTTTGGCAGGTAGGGTCAATGAACTTGGGGTTCAGGCTGTGCGTATTTGAGGTTTTCATGCGCGCACTAAAGTGCGTGCTCTAGTTTCTGCTAGGGCGAGGCGCGCCGTGCAGCTGAGGGTTTATGACGTAACAAAGGCTTCTATATTGGGAAATCGGGCGACTTTCAGAACAGTATAAACACTTTCAGCATGCTATAAGGCAGAACAAGAAGAAGAACAAGATCAGTAATGGACATGAGCTGCATGCTTGGCGGAGGTCTGCGCTCTCAGAGTGCTTCTCTAGTTCATTCATTTAATTATTTGTTTATTCATGATTTAAGTAATTTATTCATCCATTCATTCACTCATTCATTCATTCATTCATTCATTCATTCATTCATTCATTCATTCATTCATTCATTCATTCATTCATTCATTCATTCATTCATCCATTCATTCATTCATTCATGCATTCATTAATTCATTTATCCATTCATCCAGCATTCAAACATTCATGAATATCATTTATTCATTCATTTATTACTTTTTCTATTTTACATTTCATCATGAAACAGACTACAAAATGATTGCTCTATTTCTTTTAATTACATAATGAACACAAAAATAATGACTGTTTGAAGCATTGCTGTTTACCCACAGTCTGTATATGTGTGGCTTTTGTTGCATTAATTCACCTTTGTATTTCAAACATTGAGATGAACATGATATCATTCCTGCCAAGTGTATAACTCAATTTGTGAAGAGATAATTGCTCTCATACAGGCAAGTTATTGTATCTACACAATGAACTGATACATCTTGTAATAATGATAATGATGAATGGTGTTTTATGTGGTTGTTGACCCAGGATATCAGATATTATTTTTGTATCATCTCTCATACCATTTGACTTCCAGGATGTGACATACTTTGACCAGCCAAATCATAGCACCGGGGCCCTTGCCACAAGACTATCAGCAGACGCCTCCAACGTTAAAGGGGTGAGTCTGGACTCATAACTCAATGAAACTTCACCCCAGCTACTTCTATAACCTTTGATAAATTAGTGCAGTCATACCAATAACAAAGGTACTTTGTCTATTTCAGTCATGTTATGGAAATAAAACACTACCAACTCCATTCAGTCCAGAAGTATGCAGATATACAAATGACTGCAGGCAATTGTTGATTTTATGCCCCCGATTTCAACCAATCAGAATTGAGGATTCATTGAATGAGATGTGTGATGATGAATGGAGAAAGACATCACCAAGGCTTCTAGTGTCATGGCCTGAAGAAGAGAACTGTGACAAACAAACAAACAAACAAACAAATGAACGAACAGACAAGGAATATGTTAACCCATTGGGGATGGGCTGATTTTGCTATGACATGCATTTTCCATTGGCCCCTGCCCTAGTATACTCAAGACTAGTCTTCAATATGTTAAGGAATGCGTAATACCAACATTACATCATGGCAAGTGTAAAGGAAGAATCAAATTGGCATCACGGAAATAACTTGAAAAGGGATAGCTATGCGTATTTGCACATATACATGGTTATGGTTGTGCTACCTGTGTCAGAAACAGCTAGGGAGTTCTGTCTCTGCACCCCCTTCCCTGCCTCTTCACCCCCACTTACCCCCCCACACCCTGCTCAACCCCCCACCCTCTAGGCGACAGGTGTACGCATCAGCTCTCTCCTCCAGTCCTGTGTTACTCTGGCTGCTGCCCTTGTCATCGGCTTTGTCTTCGGCTGGAAGCTGGCCCTGGTCGTCCTGGCTTGTGTTCCGCTCCTGATTGCTGCTGGGGCCATCCAGTTCAAACTGATGCAGGGAAGTCAGAAGCGGGACTCTGAGCTCTTGGAGGAGGCAGGGAAGGTGAGAAAAAGATGATGATGATGATAATGGCGATGATGGAGATGATTGTTATGATGGTGATGGCCATGATAGTGGCGATGGTGAAGACAGTGGTGATCGATAATGACGATGACGACGATGGTGACGATGATGATGATGATGGTGATGGTGATGGTGATGATAGTGATAATGATGATGGTGATGATGATGACGATGGTGGAGATGATTATGATGGTGGCGATGGTGAAGACATTGGTGATGATGATCCTGACGATGATGGTGATGATGATGATGATAATTACGATGATGATAGTGATGGTAATGGTGATGATGGTAATGATCCCAATGATGATAATGATGGTGATGATGATCATCATCATCATTGTCATCATCATCATCATTGTCATCATCATCATCAACAACAGCATTCATATAGTGCCATTTGTCTGTAAAGAAGATTCAAAGGCACCTGGTTCCCACAATATGTCACACATTATCAAAAAAAAAAAGTTGCAGGAAAAGATATAGGTCTCTTTTTCAGATTTGAAGGTATCAAGGTAATTGTTACAGTTCTGGAGATGGATTGGTAGAGTGTTCCACAGACGTGGAGCAACCAAAGAGATGGCTCCATTCCTGTATGTTTTTAGGCGAGTATTGCAGGGCTGCCAACCTTGAGTGAGTTTGGCGTGAGACACTGCGAGGGAGCGGAGCGACTTCCTGGCTAGCGCCTGGCGGCCTGCTGTGCGGACGTACGTACGTATGTACTACGTACACAGTCAGCGTATGTAAAGCGATGTAAAGCACACGTCATAGCCATACATGTATTGTAATTTGCCAAAAGTGCAAGCTACGCTCACGTGGTATAGGTAGAAACCAATCGTACTCCAATAGCTCGTCTTTGCGCGCGAACCGAAAACAATTATTATTGGTTAAGCTTTACACCCACATGGGAAAATCTGGAAATTTTGGGCTTGGGCATATCGATATTCGGAATATCAGAGAATTTAGAGATATATTTATT
Source organism: Diadema setosum (assembly GCA_033980235.1). Classification (NCBI taxonomy): domain Eukaryota; kingdom Metazoa; phylum Echinodermata; class Echinoidea; order Diadematoida; family Diadematidae; genus Diadema; species Diadema setosum. Next base: position 28,597,494 of record CM067077.1, on the reverse strand, counting down.
TTTGTAGACATGCACATTCCATTTGGGGGGTTTAGCGTGAGATTTCGTTTATCAGAGTGAGACAGTCAAAATTGGTTGAATTGCATGAGTCTCACGCTCAATGCATGAGAGTTGGCAGCCCTGGTATTGAACACTTGAAGAGTCCAGTCCTGCACAGCGTAGTTCTGAATTCACAGTGGATCTTAAAGAGTCTTCTTTCGCCAAACAGCAGCCCTTTAAAGGGCTACACACACATGGTGTTACTGCAAACCTATCTTCCTTCATTTACATCGCCTTTCATGTACAGAGGAATTACACATTTAACTCTTTATGTGCCATGGTGGAAACCCCCTGTGTGCCACATTATTCTGCGACATCAATGTTGTCATGCTTTGAGAAAACATCCAAATGCAAGCTATATGTGAGAGGAACAGAACAGAACATTCCTTGATTGATTTGATCTTCTGGTCTCCTTTTGCACAGATTGCCGCTGAAGCCATCGAGAATGTGAGGACGGTCGCCTCGCTGACTCTCGAAGACAAGATGTATAAGAGCTATGCAGACATGCTCCAGGTTCCATTTGTGTAAGGCTCAGCTGTTCCCAAATTTGCCAGCCACTCGACCTTCCCCGCATGTACTTTTTATGCTGATTAGCCCAAATGTCTGGATATTGTGCGATAAGTAGATTACCTTCTCCTAGTATTGTTACTGAATGAGCCGAAATTTCTGCCGTGGTTTTTTATGCCTCCGCAACGAAGTGGCCGGAGGCATTATGTTTTCGGGTCGTCCGTCCGTCCGTCCGTCCGTCCGTCCCGTTTTGTTTTTGTCGATATCTCAAGAACCGTGTGGTGGTTTTACATCAAACTTGGTATGAGGGTATATCCTTGGGGGATAATACTTTGTGTGGATTTTAGGGTCACAGGGTCAAAGGTAAAAGGTCACAGGTTATTTTGTGAAAAAAAAATTGAAATTTCATGTTTTTCTCCATATCGCGCAAATGGTTCTAGGTATCTTCATGGAACTTAGTATATATGCTTGTACCGATGGGCAGTAATTATCTAGGGAAGTTGGGGGTCATGGGTCAAAGGTCAGAGGGGTCAAAGGTCAAGGTCAACTCTTCAAAATATCACTACTTTCCTTATATTTATGCAACGAATGAAGTTTTTTTTTTTTAACTTGATGTAGACATGTATTACCCAATATATATTCTGTGGGAAGTTTCTTGCCAAAAGGTCAAAGGTCAAAAGGTCAAAGGTCAAGTGAAAGTGCTGAATTGCACCTTTTCCTCCATATCTCAAAAGTAACTCAAGGTACAGTGCCGACCGCGGGAAACGTCACAAAAACCCCTAGGGCAAATGCGGGAAGCCCTTTCGTCCGGGCGTACTAGGTAATACGCGGGCGTTTGGACGCGTACAGACGAGGGAAGTCGCCCGCACTTTCACGCTCGTCTAAACACCCGCATTTGCCCGAGCGCTCCAGCGCGGAATTAATGATATGAAAATCAAACTCTCCCGTCAACCATCGGCTACACGAAGGGAATTAGCTGAAATCGATCCGCGAAAATCTTTTGAAAAGTATCAGTAATTTGCCGGATGTTTGCTTTTACGTTCGAAAGTAAAATAATAACCATAACATTCAGCTCCCGAATATGCTAAAGCAAATGTCGAATGATCCCTTTGACGTTTGGAAATGAATAACAATAATACTCCGTACGATGATTAAATAAATGTCGGATGTCTGCTTTTACTTTCGGAAGTAAATAGCAATAACATTCATCTCCGGAAGATGCTAAAATAAATGTCGGATCTTTGCTTTGACGTTCGGAAATGAATAACAGTAATATTCAACTCTGTACGATGATAAAAATAAATGCCGGATGTTTGCTTTTACGTTCAAAAGTAAATAACAATAACATTCAGCTCCGGAAGATGCTAAAATAAATGTCGAATGATCCCTGTGATGTTCGGAAATTAATAACACTAATATTCAACTCCGTATGATGATTAAACAGATGTCGGGTGTTTGCTTTTACTTTCGAAAGTAAATAGCAATAACATTTGGCTCCGGAAGATGCCCAGAAAATGGCAGATGATTGCTTTTTACGTTTGGAGGTGAATAGCAGTAACAGTCTGCTCCATATAATAAAATAAATGTCGGATATTTGCTATTACATTTCGAAATGAAGAACAGTAACATTCAGCTGCGTTTGATGGTAAAGTAAATGTCTGATGTCTGCCTTGACGTTCAAAATGAAAAAACAGTAACATTCGGCTCCGTACGATGCTAAAATGATTGTCGGATGTTTGCTTTTAAATTTGGAAATGAATAACGGTAATGTTCTGCTCCGAACGATGCTAAAATAAATAACAGATTGTTGCTTTTACATTTGGAAATGATTAACGGTATCAATCGGCTCAGTTAGATGCTAAAATAAATAGCGGATGTTTGCTTTCACGTTTGGAAATGAAAAAGGATAACATTCAGCTCCGTAAGATGCTAAAATGAATGTCGGTTGTTTGCTTTAACATTTGAAAATGATTAACGGTAACATTCGGCTTCGTAAGGAGTCAAAATACTAGTAAATATTGGATGATTGCTTTTGCGATCAGAAACGAATAACGGTAACTTTAGCCTCTTTACAATGCTAAAACAAATGTCGGATAAATCAGATAATTTTGCTTAACATTCGACGTCGTGCGATACCAAGTTGATTGCATAAACCTTCGACACTTCGTTGCTGCTCAATTTTATTTGATCTCGACATTATGGACGCTATACCTATTTGATTTAATTGTCCTTATTTTATCAACCTTCGACATCAGCCGCTACTTTATAGTTTTCTCGATCACTAACGTCGGACGGTATGACCTAATCAACTTTGGACATTGGTCGCTATTTAATAATTTCATCAACCTTACACATCGGTAGCTATTATTCCGATGTTCGTTATTCCGAAGGCTCTCTAGTCCGAAGATTCGTTATTCAGAAGGTATATTGTTCCGTTAATTTCATTTTCGGATTCATGAATCTTCAGAATAACGAACCTTCGGAATAACTCCACAAACGTTCGAATTAACGAACCTGTAGGTTTAGGGAATTTGTGTGTTTCGAATTTGACGACCCTTCGGAATTACGAACCTTCGGAATATTACGAACAGCACCCATCCGATTATCAACCTTCGACATCGATCGCTGCTTGCTGATTTTATCAACCTTCGACGTCGACCGTAAATAACGTATTTGATTGACACTTTCGACGTCGATCGCTGCACATTAGATTGGCAAACCGTCGAAGTGTCGATCGCTGCCTATTTATTTACTGGTTCCCCAATTTCTGACTTAGTTACTGATTTAATCTACCTTCAACATCGGTCGGTCATTATATTGTAAGTGGCCACTTATTGTCTCGAGCTTGATATTTCCCAATGGCGTCCACGTCTACACACACACACATAAAAAGAAAGAAAAAGATCTGAGTCTTAAAGGTCTAACGAGGCGTGAAAGTCCTTTTGTGATGCTTTTAATTGTGTCATTCACAATAGTGTCACGGTCCCTAAGATGGATGAAAGAGGCGCAGATCTTAAGAAGCCACTTGAGTTGAAGTTTAACACCGTCTGTCTATTCTTAAAGTACACGATTTGTAGGGGAAAAGAAAAAGACAAAGAGAGGGAGAAAACAAAGAAAACATAGAGAGAGAGAAGGGTATGGCGAAACCACCAGAGTGGCATTATGTAATCAACAAAGCTGCGTTTAACTTTACTCGAGTCCCCGAGAAGTGGTACTACACGTGCATGCATAATGTTTATCTTGGATACAATGGTACTGTAGGTACCCTTCTCTCCTTTCATGATAAATTGTTTATACGTATCACATAACTATGTCAATGCATGTTTACGTCGCAATTTGTCCAATCGGGGGTTTTCCCTCTTTAAGGAGTGCTTGCTTTCCAAGAAAAAAAAAAGAAGGATGAAATTAATGATTATGAGCAAAACTGAATGCATTTAAGCAGCGGAATCGCGCTACATCAATAGCACTCCAAAATCTTCGAGTGATCCCGGAGGTCACTCCGAGTGAAAATGAACATTTTCACTCAAAATTCACTCCAATTTCACTCTAAATTGACTCCGTTTTAAATGTATCCACCCCTTCAAGTGTGAATGTTTTCATTTTTTTTTTTTAGAGAGAGAGAGAGAGAGAGTAGGCCTACTGTGCATTGGAATACGAATATCTGTTGTGCAGCGATATTATGATCGCTATAAAAACGATCAGTTCGATGAGCAAAGCACGTGCTTGCCCTGCCAACAGTGAGTGCGCCATACTCATCTTGTGTGCCCAGCGTGTTTTTATCACAGAACTCTTGTGTGTAGAGTTCTGTCGTTTTTACGTTATGGTCAATTCATGACGTGTGAGTGCTTCGACTTGACGCCTTTGAGATTGACAGGTGCCGTTTACGAGAATAAAAACTGTCAGTAGTGACTATCAATCCCAAAATCAGTTGCTATATAATAATCAGACTAATTACTTAAATGTAGAGTTACATGTAGTTACATGTATTTCGAATGACAATGCGCACATCCCTTTATCATCACACTTTTGATACGGCGGACAGAAGGCCGTTAAATTTCATTGCTCTCAATGATTCGATACAATCATAGCTTTTAAAAGGTCCAATTAAACAAATTGGATATGAAATCACGGTTACAGCTCGTTATTCCGAAGGTTCGTTAGTAGGGTTCTTTAGTCCGAAGGTTTGTTAATCCGAAAATGAAATAAGGTTCGTTATTCCGAAGGTTCGTTAATCCGAAAATGAAACAAAGCTCGACTTACTTCGAAGGTTCGTTACGGACCCTATATCATTTCGGATCCTATATCATTTCGGATCAACGAACCTTCCAGATAACGAACCCTATTTCATTTTCGGATTAACGAACCTTCGGAATGACGAACCCTATGTCATTTTTGGATTAACGAACCTTCGAAATAACGCCGCAAATGTTCGAATTAACGAACCTTTTTTCGTTTTCGGATTACTACGATCCTCTATGGTTTAGGGAATTTATGTGTTTCGGATAAACGAACCTTCGGAATAACGAACAGCACCCGAAATCACAACGTCTTTATCTTGTTAAGATATAAGACAAAAAAAAAAAGGTCCCTCAGTTCATGAACTTGCGATGTTTCTTTATTGCGTGTGTTTCTAGCTTGTATTTGGCACTCACGGAATGAATGCGCGTACAGTATATGGTAGGCTACATACTCGTGCCCTTGTTGTTGCTGAACATTTCCCCTTCACAGTGATTGTGTGGCATGATCGTTGAGTATGTTCAGATGGTGTTAGTGCGTTGATTAAAATGTTACCACAATAGATGCACGTGTGCTATAACAACGATCTGAGGTCTTTGCTACGCGCTGCTTTCTTGTTTACAAACATTGAATCTTGGTGAACTTAATTCACTATCGTCCCCATGCTAACATGCAAAAGAAGAAAACGCTTTTGTTCTTGTTTATGTGTACCATGCAGTGAACAGAAGGTAGACCTGTAAACTGTGCCGCTAGGCCCTAGCTGTAGTTTGCACTTTGACGGATTGTCACTGCTCGTCTACTATTCGAAGCGAAATGAAAATCAAACTAGAGATCTCGTGCTGTATACTTTCTCGTACTGTGTATTATATACCATATTTAAAATGCAATTTGTGGTAGTACTTGTCAACGCTGTGTTTTTGGCTCAAACTTTTCTCTCTCAAACTTACTTGGTTACGCAGGGGCGGATCCAGGGAGGACCGCAACCGGCGCCCGCCCCCCCCCCCTTTATTTATTTATTTTTTTTTGTTGAAACAAAAGAAATGTAAAAAAAAAAAAAAAAATGGGAGAGGGGTGCGTGCGCCCCCCTTTAATTTTGTAAACGCGCCCCCACTTAACGGAATTCCTGGATCCGCCCCTGTTACGGGATAATACCTATCAGAATCTTCATGTAGTATTTCTTGTGATTTTGGTGCAAGCTGCATGGTAGTATTGATTTTGAGACACTTCTATGGTCCGTCAGCACCTGATTCTCTTTATGTGACGATGTGCACGTGAAAAGCATTCAAACTTTCCCATGTTTTTGCTCTTGCATTAAAGGCGTATTAATTCACCACGTACATGAAACAAAACCCCCATAGTTCTGAAATGTGAGTTATAGGGATAGAAACAACCGCTGGAAAAAAAAAATGAATCCGTTTGATCGAAAATACAGTACACTATGTGAATGGTTACAGTTCGCTATTCCGAAGGTTCGTTAATCCGAAAATATGAGGTTTGTAACTTGTTATTCCAAAGGTTCATTTATCAAAAAATGAAATAAGGTTCGTTATGCCGAAGGTTCGTTAATCCGAAAATGAAACAAAGGTCCTAATTCCGAAGGTTCTTTACAATCTATAAGAGAAATACTGATATCTCCTTATATTCTAGGCTTTATTACAAAAAATTATGTAGGATGCTTTGCACAACGGACCTATTATGCATCACGTGATATCTAAAACATCTTTTAAATCACTGCTCCCAAAGGTAAACATATGACCTTTGTGTATCTACTCGTTTGTGTGTATGTGTGTGCGTGTGTGTGTGTGTGGGGGGGGGAATAGTTTCCTCCTTCTTCTTCTTTTTTGTTAGAGTTTATCTTAGTTGATCTTGATACAGTGTACCTCTTTCGGTGCGCCCTTTCTCTTGTTATGTCACTTCATCTGTTTCTACATTTTGAAGCAAAGTAATTTGTTCAAGCATTGTGTATGTCCTCGTAACCGTAATGTGTCATTTTGCTGCGATGAGTTGGTTCTAGTAGGCCCTATTATCGCTGTGAGATGTAATTTTTGTAATAACGTGTTGAGAATAACAGATTTTTGTTTCTGAACGAAAGGAAAATGACGGAATTGTTTTGATAACCAATGTGGATGACTACCTTCTATAAGTGATTTTGGTGTGAAAAGAGAGTTTGCTCAAAGAAACGCTTCTCATGAATAGTCAACGAAACAAAATACATCATACAATGCAACGTGACTCGCGTGCATTTAGCAAACGAAATGTCTAGACCTTTAAGTTCAAGTAAAATGCCTAAAACACAGAATAAGAAAGCAGACAAACTAACAAATATGGAATTAATGACCGCAGACGTAACGTAGGAAAACCTGACACCTATGCTTGAAGAAATTCCCACAAAAGCAGAGCGCAAGATAAAAGAATACATGTGCGTAGTCCATACAGGTCGTGATGCGCTCGGTCGAAATGCGTATGTCGCAGTAAACGAAATTTTAGGCATGTCTACACATGTATATATAAATACTTGAATTCTACATACATTGTATAGTTTTATCTTTACAATAATATATAAAACAACCCCTTTCCGCATCCCTAGAAGTCATAAAAAAAAAAAAAAAAATCGCCCTTAAAGTTCAGGTTATGTTCAAGCTCACAACCCGTTCCCCCCCCCCCCCCCCCCCCATGATGCAACAGTCCTGCTTAGCGACAGCGTTAACGCTTCATCGCACACACATAAATGGCGACAGCTTGGGTGTGTGAGAAAATTCATTCTTAAATGGATGCACCCCCACGGCACTCAGGATTATCACTGACCCTCCTATGCCCTTTGTCTATCCACCCTCCTGCTTTAATCCCCCTCCCTTCACCTGTTGGCCTCCTTGCCCATGACCTCCCATCCTCTCCTTTTGTTTTCTTTGTTCCGTGTCCGTAGCCTGTCCCTGACTGTTGGTGTTGTGTGAACTTCTTTATAATGTGATTGCTTT